>JAJVSH010000118.1:502018-522700 GCA_021460005.1 Tetramorium alpestre | reverse complement strand
TAACATATACTCTTAATATAGAAAGTTTCGTGATTATCAATTGTGTCAAATTTAAGAAACTTGTGATAAATTTAATTCCAATTCTTGACAACTATTATTTCTTTTTTAATTTTTATTATTATTTTTAATTTTTATATTATATAAATATTTATTAAATAAAATACGACGTATTTATATATACGGTATTTATATATTAAAAAATAAAAGTGAAAAAAAATGTTACAGGCTGTGTACTTCAGAACGTACCAGATTCTGACCAAGGCAAAATTCAGAAAACGACATATAAATAAAGCTACATACAAATTTAATAAAAACCCATGTTAAAAGTAATTATATGTTACGTCTGGAAATAATTATACGTACATAGTTGTACGCGACTTATCAGTAAGTATAAATCTTAATATTTATTAATAATAATATCTCATACCTTTTGACGCATCAATATCTTTCCACTTTTTATACCTTTAATTTGCGTTGTCTCCACCTTGTTGTGCTTGCCGCTTCTCTTCATTTTGTTGTCTCGCCTTTGCATGTCGGAACCACTCCATAATCCTGCACCGCACAAAAAATCTAGACCGGAAAACTGCGACAAACTGTTCATCTCATTTAAGCGACCGCATAAAGCCGAANGCTTCTACGTAACCTACGAGCGGAGATATCGCGATGTAAAGTCTGAACTGAGGAAAATTTGGTTTAAGAAACGTCGTCATCATTGTCGCCCTGGCTAAAGGTGGGGGAATATACTGTTCGCATTTTCAACGTAAGACGGCGCCCGAATGTGTCAGAATGTTGTCACATTAGTCAGAATGTTGTCACATTAGTTACGCACCGCACGTGCGCTCGCAGCATAGTTCGAAGCGTCGCCATTATGCGGCGTTTGCACTGATATTAATATACCAATACCAATCGATCAAGTTCCAAAATATCTTGTAAAAATCCTGGAATTGGAGATTTGATATTGTTCGGACCCTAAATTTTATTTGCTAAAATGCTTTATAAATTTCCATTTTGTTTTCTCTCTCGGATTTTAATCGCCAAAGAAGTAAGTATAAAATAAAATATAACAAGTACTACAAAATGTGTGAAATCACCTGTTACGTCCAGACCCAGGAAATTAATTAGAAAGACGGAAGCGAAGGGAAAGACTCCGTCGGAGAGGAGGAGGAGGGGTATGGAAGAACGTAACTAACGGCAAAACTTAGATTTCGCCTATATTTGCCGTTGCAAATAAAGGGATAGGCGAGTCGGGCACATCTGTCAAGGCTCCGGCGTTGGGACAACGTCTCGGAAAGACGCTATGACGCCACGCTGGGAGCGATGTGCTCGTGGTCCTTATTTTGGGTCAGAGAATTTAATCTCTTTTACCCGGGGATAGGACCATGCGCGATTCTTAATACGACGAGAATTTGTAAGCGACGAGGGAAGTCGAGGAAGGTCAATTAAAGTGCATAAACAAATTAATAAATAACATTATTTATTCTTACTGAATATGAAAGTTATAAAAATCGATTAACATTCTGGATGAAAAACAGTCGGTTATCATTTTACATAAAAATAGTCGGTTGAAAAGATTTAAACATGAAATAGTCGGTTGACATTTAATATTCTATTTTACATAAAAATAGTCAGTTAGTATTTTGAGTTGGGAAGATTTCTACATAAGATAATCGGTTAATATTCTGGATTTTTACAATAATACGTAACATAAAACATCTCGACAGAAAGTTAATTAGTATTCTAGAGTACAATGTGTTCTTGTATACTTTACAAAAATACGTTTATATATGTGTTTGTGTGTTTATGAGTATGCGTGTGAAAAAGGAAAGGAATATTTATAGAATTTCATGGAGGGTAACAGTAGAGGGAGGAAACAAGTTGAAAAAATGGGAAACAGGGACTAAGAAGGGATCGGAATTAAAAGAAAGAAAAACAGGGATTATCTCCGTCGGGCTAGCTCGCGAGACTATCTCTCGAAGATCCTCGAGATTGACGCCAACGGGAGTTAAAGCGAAGCGATAGGGGGGAAGAGGATCGGAGGATTGTGGGAAAGTGAGGATGGAATTAATAAATTCCGGGATCGTTAAACGGCGAGGTCTAAGAGGAGGGAGAGGGACTTCGTCGAGGAGCTCTCGGACGCTCAAGACGGAAGGAGCTGGAGAAACGAACCGGAGGAATTCGACGCTCGAGTCGGAAGGAGTGGGAGGAACGGACCGGAGGAACTCGACGCTCGAGTCGGAAGGAGAGAGAGAAACGGACCGGAAGGACTCGATGGCTGAGTCAGAAGGAGTCGGTAAAACGGCTCTAAGGAACTCCACGCTCGAGTCGGAGGGAGTGGGAGAAACGGACCGGAGGACACTCGAGTCGGAGGGCGTGGGAGAAACGGCCCTAAGGGTTTTGGCCGTGGAGAAAGAAGGGGAAGGAGAACGAAAGTAAAGAGGAGAATAAGTGGGAGAATAGGAAGGAGAGATACCGAAAGGAAAATAATTCTCGTGCTCAGAAATGTGATCGGAAAAGTTATCGCGATCCAATGATACAGGTGTTGACTCGACGGTTGAATCAGGCTCTCGAAATCTCAGGTCTGGTTCAGCTTCTCTCAAGATCTCGTTTATGTGATTGGAAACGGCTCGGCGGATTTGGCGACGAAGATGACTCCGTTTACGCTTCGCGATCCTTCCAATAGCGCGAAATGGATATGCGGAGGCGGGACGATTGAACACTAGAATAGATGCCGAAATTATTTGCCAATTCGAAAAGTAGCAATAGGAAGAATGAAGTGAAACCGAGTCTAATATCGAAACTCAGAGGTAGCGTTTCAGGAAATGGCAATTCGCGAGATAACTTGAGATGACGCGGGTTTTAGAAATTTCAAAGCCTTACTGTTGCTGAAGTTCTAGTTGATTCGACAGGACAGCGTTGCTAGGTTTTTGGGCCCTCGTGGACGAGCAGTAGATCGAGGTGCTGCGGCGAGTTGATGAACGAAACTTGCACAATGTTGCGGGCACGTTAACTTGCACTGAGCGCGGGATGCGTCAAGAGCCAGGCGAGAATAGAGACCGAGAGGGTAGAGATTGCGATTTTTATAGGAAGGAGTTGAGGGGTAGGTGTGTCTAGGCGTTGGATTTGAATTTCCTGATTTGTTAACTTGTTTTCCGACTTCTCCAATCTTAGTTGGAGAATCGGTTATTGGATTTGTTGGTATATTCTTATTTTGGTAGTTCGGTCGTAAAGCCCTTTTAGTTTTTTACAATCGACCAGATTGCGTTTTTCGGAAACAAAGGCAATCTGGTCACAATCTTTTTCGTTTTTCGTGCTTAAAAAAAAGAGAAAGTTAACAAAAAGGCATCCTGGTCATAGAAACTCTTTCGTTTTCCACACGCGAACAAAAGAAGGCATTTTGACCGTAGAACCCTTTCGTTTTCTGCGCTTTTCAAATATCTACAAACGAAAGGCATCTTGGTCAATAAATTCCTTCGTTTCTTATGTTTTATGAATTTCAGATATTTTCAACAAAAGGCAGTTCGGTCATAGAATTCTTTCATTTCGAGAAAAATTTTAAGAATAATAGTGAGACTTTCTATTTCCTTATTTTAAAAAAGGCAGTTTGATCAGACCGTGCTTTTTTAAGAATCTGAAAATGGTTTTCGAGCTATTCATATTCGTTTTCAAAAGACTGGCGACTATTGATGGCACACGTACGTTTTATTAAATAATTAAAAAAAAGGAAAGAAAAGAAATGCCTATCGCCAGTCGCCCGTCTTAAAGTTTAAATAAAATAATGTTAAAAATAAGAAAAATAGTGTTTCTGTCCGAATGGGAGAAATCGTGGAGTCCGCTGGACGTAACACATCACAAAATTACCTTTTTTAAAAAAAGGTACAAAAAAGCGTCAAGTATACGCGCCCAAACTACGTCTTCAAAAAAGAACTCTTGTACAAAATTATTTTTATTTGACAATACAAAATGTATGAAATAAAATTATTTTTGTATAAAAAAGGACAAAAAATTTCTCTTTCCTACAAAAATAATGANATCACNAAAATGCGCCAACTATAAAATGGATAGTTACATAAACTAGAACACGTATTACTTTTTAGCCAGTGTTCAGAATTTGAACTTATTTTGATATATATAAGATACATAGTTTGATATATGATATGATTATATAAGATTGTCTTGATTTTAGCTTCAGATATTAATCATTTCATTGATTACGGAGGCTATACTAGGCTTGCTATATGATCGGAAATAATCCCGCAAATGCTTTACGACCTCTTCAGTCTTCGTAGATTTACAAGCGTATAGCCGGATATACTTAGTAAATCCATCGACAATCACCAACACATATTTGTTGCCTTTTTTGCGTTTCTCTAACGGACCATAATGATCAGCATGGATCGCAAAGAACGGTCTATCGCCTTTAGGTATGCTTCGCAAAAAAACCCTCGCTCTTCCCGCCGATTGGGAAAAACTCAATGCATTTCAAGCAATTAAGAATATGAGCTTTAATTTTTTGTCGCATATTCGGGAACCAATACAGTCTTGTCAAATTTTCTAATACTTTATCGAGGCCGACATGTCTCAATTCGTCGTGCCCTGTTCGAATAACATTTGTTTCCATCGACGTCGGTACATAAAATAACAGCTTGTTTTTATTTGCTTTCTTATACACTAAACCGTCTCGCAGCTCAAAGTATTTATTCTCTCGTTTCTCTAAATCGTCTCGAATTCTTCGAATTTCATCATCTTGATTCTGTCTAATGAACAATGTTCGATCGAACGAATTTCCTTCCAAAATTAAGACACTATGGCATCGACTAAGCGCATCTACATGTTGCATACGCGTTCTCGGCCGATGTTCTATTTGGAAATCGTATTCTTGCAAATACATAGCCCACCGCGATATACGTGGGTTTATGTTTTGTTTGCGAAGAGTGAATGAAACTGTCACAATCGGTCATGACTTTACAAGGTCTACCCGACAAATAAATATGAAACCGTTGAACAGCGTAAACGACCGCCGTAAACACCGTAAAGACACTCGAGCTCAAAACTGTGATATTTTGATTCAGACAATGCAGTTCATCGGCTAAAATAAGACACCGGCCGCATTTTCCTGTCAGTTTGTTTTTGCAATAATATTGCGCCAAATCCGCTTGAGCTAGCATCGCAATGCAGTTCAGTCTCAAGCTGCGGGGAATAAATCGCAAGAATNTATACACTAAACCGTCTCGCAGCTCAAAGTATTTATTCTCTCGTTTCTCTAAATCGTCTCGAATTCTTCGAATTTCATCATCTTGATTCTGTCTAATGAACAATGTTCGATCGAACGAATTTCCTTCCAAAATTAAGACACTATGGCATCGACTAAGCGCATCTACATGTTGCATACGCGTTCTCGGCCGATGTTCTATTTGGAAATCGTATTCTTGCAAATACATAGCCCACCGCGATATACGTGGGTTTATGTTTTGTTTGCGAAGAGTGAATGAAACTGTCACAATCGGTCATGACTTTACAAGGTCTACCCGACAAATAAATATGAAACCGTTGAACAGCGTAAACGACCGCCGTAAACACCGTAAAGACACTCGAGCTCAAAACTGTGATATTTTGATTCAGACAATGCAGTTCATCGGCTAAAATAAGACACCGGCCGCATTTTCCTGTCAGTTTGTTTTTGCAATAATATTGCGCCAAATCCGCTTGAGCTAGCATCGCAATGCAGTTCAGTCTCAAGCTGCGGGGAATAAATCGCAAGAATCGGCGGTGACGCCAGCCTCTGCTTTAGCGTATTGAAAGCCTCGTACTCGACTGGTCCGAATTTAAATTCGTTTTTTTTAACAATATCGTACAGTGGTTTGGCCACTCGCGAAAAATCGAGAACAAATCTACAAAAGTAACTGGCCAGTCCGATAAGCCTTTGTTTAACCGTATGGAGAACACAATAATCCATTATAGACGCATTATAGATGCTCATTACTTGGTCGTTCGCCTTCGTTATTAATTAAGTATCCTAAATAAGTAATTTCGGTATATAAAAATGTAATTTATCTAATCGGAAAATTAACCTATGCCGACGGGCAAGAAAGAATATCTCGCGCAGAATACGAAGATGACTATCAATCTCCTCTGTTGCTATCAAAATATCGTCGAGATACAATAAAATTTCATTGCTTTCAATAAGCGGTCTAAAAATTTTTTTATTAGTAAACCGTTGAAAGGTGCGAGGGGCGCTAGTTAACCCGAACGGTATTCGAAGATATTCAAACTGCCTCAACGGAGTTACAAATGAGGTATATTTAATAGACGATTCGGCAACCTTCACGTGATGAAATCCGTTTTTAAGATCGAGCTTGCTAAAGTATCGCTTGTCTCGCAATCGATCGAGATGATCCTCGATTAACGGGGTAGGAAAATGATCTTTAACCTCATTTTTCTCGTAATCTCATTTATCCTGCGATAATCCACACAGAGTCGCAACTCGCCGTTCTTTTTTCGAATCAAAACAATCGGACCAGCGTACTCCGACTCGCTGGAACGAATGATTCCCTCGTTTTTCAAATTTTCCAGCATCACGCGCAATTTTTCTCAAACAGAAAATTCCAATCATCTCGGTCGAAAAGCAATGGGACGATCATGCTTCAATCGAATGTTTAACTCGCAATCTACGGGGACGGGTGCAACGTCCGTTTCCGAAATTTCGTCGTACATATCTCGGATGTTTCGCGCGACACCACAATCTATTGCCGGATTTATGCTTAATTGCTCGGATTTTTTAAGAATATTTATTACGTGATATTATATTTGATATTCATAATTTTGTTCACATGATTGTTTTGTCCGTGCTCACGCTCATCGTCGACACGAGTCACTTTAATCGTTTCTCCCAAAGTTATCGTCAAGGACGGACACGATATAAAATCTCTACCGAGCAATGCGGCATGAACCATCGTAGCGTACGATTAAAAATGAACGGTTACCGGAATCGACTCTACGCGTATCTCTCTTGCAAGTACATCCTGAACTATTAATTTAGACCCATTAATGCCAAAAAATTCGCAACTACTTGGCTCGATGTCGGATCGCATATTCTCGGGCACATAAACACTTTTTATCAGACTGACCGGTGAGCCCGAATCCACAATTGCAGTGAAGTTGTATCGACATTCAACATCGCTCTCGTTTTTTACGGAATATTCTACCGAAACCTGATAGGGCATTGTCGCGGGCGCGAGTTGAACTAAGTTGTGCTCTCCGGAGGCACTTTCTTTTTCGGGCATTTTTCAATGCGGTGCTCCATCGACCCGCAATTAAAACACGCGCCTCTCACCCGCTTTGGTCGCAAACAATTCGCCGACAAGTGATCTGTTCGCTACAATTATAGCATCTAATCGCTCGATTCCGCGACGATGATTCGCTTACTCGATTTGTGACCACAGGATCCCTTGCTCCTTTGTTATCCCTGGCGCCTGATGTGGAATGTTCCTTCTCGGGACGGAGCACGATTTTCTTGAAGGCCTCCAGCAGTTCCGACGCCGCTCCAAATCGCTGCATCCTGGCATGATTACGTAGTTGGTGGTCAGAAATGCCATCGATGACGCAGTCAAGGATTTCGCCCTCGTCGATCGGTACCCGGTTAGCCAGAATAATTTTATCGTGATAATAGTCGGCGAACGATTCGCTGCTACGCCACGTTCGTTGTTCGAATCCCTTGCGCAGCATCTGTCTACTCGACCGATGATCGAAGATCGCTCTCATCTCTCTCAGCAACTCGGTTATGGACATTTCCAAATAATCCGGTCTCAAATGGAACCATCGCAACGCTTTTCCTTTCAATTTAGCGCCGATTAATACCTTTGTCATATCATCATTCAGATTATATGTTCTCCGAAGCAATTCGATTTGTTTCTCCCATGTTTGGAACGAATCATCGGAAATTCGCCAAGGAGTCCTCCAATGTTGTTTATATTAATATTCGAAAGTAGGCTTTGTCCGCTACCAACGGACATTCGTGAATCCGATCGGCCCTCCGCGGCCCGATTCGCCAATTGCAGCTCTCTTTCCAACAGGGCTTTTTCTCGGCGGAGTAAATCAAGTTCTCGCCGTATATGATCAGGTATCTCATCGATAGTGGCCATGTCCCTCGTGTTCCGAGCCTCCGGTAACAAATCCGTCAAGCTCTCCTCACTCGCCATGTCTGCCGTCTTCGTCACTGCCATATTCGCCCAAATATTTGGATCGGTGTTCGATAGTCGAAGAATCAATTCTTCTTTCGTTCCTGCCGTGCTGAGCTTCATCGATTTGAGCTTCTTCTTCAATTTCACGACAGTATAGTCCAATGGCTGCTTCAACATCTCTGCAGCGATAGATCACGCAAGCACAACGCACCACTCTCTCGATCGCAATCCGTATACTATAGTCGCGATTCACGAGATGCTTCAATTGGCAACGCGATAGATTTACAATGTTCGACTAATCAAATTTAATTATTAAACTCGTCGGATCCCACTTCTGAAATCTGTAAGGTGAGTTAGGAAGGTCGCGAGGAAAAGTAACGATACTGCGAATAACGCCAATAATAATTGTATTTCGTGCTTCACGTACAATGAGGGATTCCCGACTACGCGGAATCGTCTTCCGAATTCCTGGTTTCCCTTTGGTAAGGTGGAAAGAAGTAGGGGGAAACAACAACGTGTTAAGCCATTAGGTCGTTCGTGAAATGTCTTAAGCGGTTATAATCTTAAATTCTACAATATACAATAATGTATAAAATAAATATATAAATATACTAAACTGTTTAAGTTAACGAATAATAGTAAAAGATTCTTTTGTTCTTTAATGACTGTAAATTACTTTTTTAATGTTACTTTAATACAAGAGAGTAATTATCAAATAATGATTATTATTTATTAACATCCATCTTTCAGCATTTTGACAAAATTTTCTATTGATTTATTTTTATTAAAGTAGACTTAAGAAAGCATAAAAGTTTTCTGAAGATATCTTTTAACTTCCTACTCCTATTTTCAATATCTTTTTTATACTCAGTTATTTCTATTAATTTGGCGTCTATATATTTTGATGCAATAAGTGTTTAAAAAAAAATTTTTTAATATAAAAATTAATGCATTTTTAGGTGCCATTTTGGATAAAAGGCCAGAAACAGAACTCCCAGAAATTGATGTAGCAACTTCATTATGGTTAAAGCAAGCCCTTTGGCGTCATCAAGACGATGGCAGTATGGGAAAAAGGATAAAGAAATAATGTTTTACTGCAGAATTCAAGAAAGAATCTTCGTTTAATTTTTTTATTTTGTGATTCATCGCTCAACTGTACTCTGCTTTATTTAAAACAACAAAATGTCTATTCTCTATGGCTCTATGCGCAACGTGAAATCAATTTAAGTTTTATTTTTTCCTTCTAATTTTATTCTATCGTAATTACTAATTCTATCGCAAAATTACTCATTAATTTCGTTTTGACAATGCACACACTGGAGAATTTTATTTTGTATGCACCATATATACATACCGTGTGTATGTATGTATATATATATATATATATATATATATATATAGGTGTGTGTGTATGTGTGTGTAATACAATATGTAGTATATAATAGAATTTTATTTGTTATTTCTTGATTTACAAATATCGAGAAATGTCATGTGCAATTGCTTTTGTTGTAACTGAAAAGTTTTTACTGTTTTAAAATGACACAGTGTTTAGTAATACGTAACTGTTTGTGCAATTATTTGTGATTTTTTGTTAAACGTTACTAAATGCTTTATTCTTAGATGTAATAACTTAAAATAGTTGTGAAAAATATATTGTAACGTATAGTAAAAGTACTTATTATGTATTTAAATGCAATGTAGTTTGTATTCAATTTTGTTCAATAATAATAAACGAAAGAAAAACAAAAATGTTTGCACCCTTTTTATTTTTTAGTACTTTTACTTTAAAAAATATAAAATATATAATACACCATATTTCAATCAAATTTCAACTTTACTTTGACGTTGAAACGACGTTGAATCGACCAGAATTACGACATTGATTCGACATTCGGTTTTCGACATTGATTTGACATCGAATCAACTAATCATTTCTGACTGGGTGTGGATAATACGCAAGCAGTCACAGCGTATGATACACTTACTAATCTTTTCAATATTTTTAATATAAAATATATCTGCTTTTGCAATTGCCCTGGGCTTTGTCATAGACGGGGGAGGGGGTCTTCGCCACTTCACCTGCGCCCAATATTTTCTACCGGGGAGGGGGGGAAGGCTTAGGTTCAACATGCTAATTAGATTAGGTTATATTTTTCGAGGAGGAGATGCAGAATTTCCTCCCCCGTCCGGAGGGAAAAGTGAAATGGAAGTTGTTTCATAAAATAATTTTGCAAATATCTCGATAACAAAAGTTGAGCAGCAATAACATGCACAGGGAAAAGTTGTTTAGAATGATAAGCTTGACAACATATTTCAAGATCGAAATCGCTGGAATATCTAAAGTAAATAATTTACCCCTCTTCCTCCTCACAGACCTCGTCGTCTGTCACTCCCCGAGTTCGCCAATTTCATTTTAACATTCAAACAATCTTCCGATCCTCTTTCTCCTCATTCTTTCACCCGATTCTTTCATTCTTACCCTCGATGGCGATGATCCCCACATAGCACGTAATGTTACAGAAATATTGCGACAATATTGCAATATATCAGAAATATTACATAACACAGTAAAATATTACAGAAATATTATTAACATATTACACGTTTATAAATAATGTTGAAATATTAGAGTTATATTATACCAATATATCATACCCAGATAACTAAGTCTGACAAATCAGCAAAATGTTCAGTTGTTAATCAGATTTTGCCAAATGCTTGCTAGAAAATTTTGTCAGCAAAAAAATATCAAATATGATGCAGAGTTTGATATATCTGGTAATGTCACCAGATTGGTAGCAAAAATATAACAAAACTTGCTGACAAAATGCGACAGCAAATTGTCGGCAAGAATCGAGCAAAGCTTGGCCACAACTTGATGTCAAATATGAAACAAAATCTGCGNGTTACAGTTTGTCAGCAAACAATTTGCCGACAATTTGCTGTCGGATTTTGTCAGCAAATATTGACGACAAAATCCAAGCTTAATGCGGACATAGTTGTAGCCAATTTGCCAAATATTTCTGCTTAAATTTGTTAACAATTTGCTGACAAATTGCGAACATTTTGCTTACTGGGTATATCCTAAATAAGGTAAAATTAACTAATGCTTTAAAATTTTATTGATGTTTAGAGACTTATGTTAAATAAGTGAGGTTCTACAATTTTTCTTATGACTTGAAGCTTATTATAGCTATTGTAGACCAAGCCTAATATTGAGATGTAAATAATATTAAGACGTTATTAACGCTTGAAAGAGTTTTATATTAATAAAGTAATTCCATGTAATTACCTGTTATATTAATTACAATATAATTCCTCTAGAGATTTTTTTTCAATAACTGCATATATTTGCAATATAAAAATATTAAATTGATTTAAAAGACTCTTGAGTGGTCATTGCAATATTACGGGAAACGTGACGTCAGAAACGAGAAAATCACACTAAACATTTGTTCTTGCATGCTATTTTCAAATAAGATCTGGATGAAAAAACACTAGATAATTTTAGCAAACTTGTAAAATATTCCCAATTTTTTTCCTCTTGACAGTTTTGAACAGTCATAAATGAATATGACTGAATTCTATATCACATTCATTTTATCACTGTTTATTTACTCAAGGAAAAAATCAAGGAAAAAAAGTTTTTGGAGTATTTGTAAGTGTTAAAAGGACTTCCGCTTCCGGTAGCGAGCAGTGTGTCTGACAAAGTGTAAAGAGAGGATGTGTGTGCGGGGGAAGAGGGAATAGGGTAAGAGCTTGGGGAGTGGTGGAGAATAAGGGAAAAGGACGAGTGTGAGAAGGGAGGAGGAGCGGAGAGTGCGAGAGGAAAGTATAGAGGAAAGAGAAAAATAGGTTGGAGATTAGGAAGAGCAGAATAGGCGGGAAAGTAACGATTAGAGAGACAGGTAGCGACACCGGGCGGAAAGGTTGTACGCGTGCGTCTGAGGAGGTGATAGTGAATTTCGGCCGCGATCGAAGTTCGAGTCGATTGTAATTAGGCGAGTTGACTAGGAGTATTGCTCGAGTTTTTGTAGTCGCGGAAAGGGGATATATGTGAAGTGGCGTTAGAATGAACAAAAAAGAAGTGATAATGGGTACGACGCACAGTGGAGCAAAATCCCAAAAAGCTGGCCAAAAGTCAAAATCTTTATAAATCGATCTGAAATTTGTTACTCGGGGTTTTTTGGGGGTCGCTGATTACGAATCCGGGATCAAAATTACAAAATTCAAAATGGCGGATTTAATATGGCTATATCAAAAGTAAAAAAGCTTTAACTGTGAAGAATAATTATTAGTTTTTGGTAAAATTTGTTGAATAGGGGTGTTCAGAGTCGTTGATTAAGAATTTAATGTAAAGGTTATGAAATACAGAATGACGGATATAATATGACGAAAATAAGAAAACTTATATATGACGAAAATAAGAAAACTCCTAAATAAAAAACTGTTCATAAAAATTGTTCAAAAATTGTTTTACAATAGAATAATTATTTTAAAACAATATAATACAAATAAAACAAATATAATTTTAATAAAAACATTTTATTTTTTTAAGTAGCAGCTATAACTTTTTGGACGATGGCTACTGGTTCGATAAATATATAAAAAGGACAGGTAAATTAAAATAAAAATAAAAATAAAAAAATTAAAATAAAAATTAAATTAAAATAAAAAGTCATCATCATCAAATGAAAAATCTTCATTTGTAGCATCTGTCGAATCTTCTGAAGTTGAAACAATTTCTTCTTTATTCGCAATTTTTCCATGTCTTACAGTTGGAAGTAATAATAATGTTATTGCATCTGACGACAGTGATCTAAGCTGTTTTAAAGGTAGTTGCCGACAACTCGATAGATATGGATCTGATGATACTAGAAATCTTGAAAAAATATCGTCTTTGTCCTTGAGTATTTGCGCGAAAAATTTTCACGAAATAGTTTGAAATATTTGTGACAAGATTCTTGCAGGGCATCTTCAGACATTTGATCAATAGGTAACAATGAAGAAGCTATTATTTCAGTACCATGAATAAGAAGTTTGTGTACTGAGGTAAGCATATAATACCAAGGATATAATTGTACAAATTGACGAGCTGTTTCCAATGTATATTGTTACGAATTTTCTGTCTGTTATAGCTGCAGAAATACATGAATTTTCGAAAAATCGTCGAGCAGTGTTGCCATCATTTGTACTTCCATATCCAGGCTTTGGCTTATCAATTATTAATCCTAATTTATTCTTAAAACCTAACTAAATGTTTTCTTTTCTTGTCTCAACCGATTTTTTTTTTCATGATCTTGGCGAGCTTGCCATTTTTTAATCTCTAATTTATAAAATAGATGTAAACAGCATTCAAAACAACGAATCCAAGCATGTAGTGATGATAAACCGAATTCAAATCTTTTTTCATTAACTAGTTTACTTAAAATTAAATCTATTTTATTAAAATCTTTAGATGTTGCTTGACATAGATAACAACGTTGCGTAAAAGAATTACTTGTCAATGCATTGCATACTTTGCCATCAATCATTGATAAGGCAAGTTCGTATATAAATATCTGTTACAGATATCTTTTTTCCATCTTGATATGTTTCAAAAAGAACAAGTTCATCTACTTGTTTTTTTATATAATCTGTCTCTTGTATTGTAATTTCTGTAGTCTCATGTAAAAATTGAATTCTGATGAGTCTGCAGAATCTTGGAAAAGAAGGTCTTGGATTTTTCCAAATAACAGTTGTTTCATTCGTCACTTTATTTGTATGTATGAATTGCAATGACACAATAGAAGTGATTAAAATACTTTCATCTGTGTTTCTTTCATCATCAATAAATTTTTGTGTATATCTATTTTGCTCAGAACTGCCATCGCAACTCCACTTACAAATTAAAGATAAATTTTCACGTTGTTGATCGGTTAAACATTTAATTACATCTAACTGAGTAAGTAAAATACGACTAATCATGTGATCTAGTAAAGGTTGTAGTTGTATTTCTGCACTAGTTTGAGTTAAAATTATTTCTGTTGTAGGATAACAATTTTTTTTAGACTTTAATACTTCTTTGTATGATAGAAAAAGTTTAGATCTCTTTCGCAAGCAAGCATTTCATAATAGTTGATATTTATTTCTTGAAAATTTAAGTTCAACAAATAAAGAAAGAGCCTCATCAGGAGTAAAATTATCTTCTTCAATATACTGAAAATTTTTTCGATACCTTTTTGCTTTATTTGGACTGCTCGATGTTACATGCTTTAATATTTTCGCTGCATCTACTTTTCCTTCTGCTCGCAAATTCATTTGGGTTGCGTAAGAAAGCTCTCCAGTACTTGATTGTGTACGCAAATTTTCTGTCTTTCTTCGTTTACTTTTCTCACTAGAATCTTCAAAACTTGTTGATTGTCGATCCATTATATTGGTTTTGGTTTTCTTGAGTCCAAATGAAATAAATACTCCTAACCATTCACTATTGCTTTGAAAAAAGATAGATTCCATTCTCTTACTTTTCTGCCACTTGTCTTTTAAATAAAAAATTAATTTCTGTATTGGTTGTTTAGCGTGGTCAGGTAAATTATACGGATGTTGTAATTTGCAAGACATTAATTCTTCAATTTAAAACGTTCTGCTTTTTCGAAAGCTCTCAGACGTACGCGGATTAGCTCGTCGTCGGTGGGCAGGGTTTCGGAGCAGATCTTTGGAACAATAGAATACGCTCGGATGTGCAAAAATATAATAAAGAATTTATTATAAGTGTAGAAAAATAACAAGAAAATAATACAAAGAAGAAAACAATGATAATCAAACTTGTGAAAAACGCGCGGGCGGACAATACAAATTCGCGATTCGGTAACAAGACGCGGTCAGAGTATACCTATGTATATACAGGGTGTCCCATAATTGTGGCATAAATTTTCGTGGGCAGGTAGAGCGGACGAAACTGAATAGAAAAGTCGTCTACCATTTTGCAATTTTCGCAATAGTTAACGAGATATTAATTGTTAAAAATCGGAAGAAGGGATAGACAGCGCGATGCGGGAGACGTGAACGGGTGCTCGCTGCTCCTGCTGCCATTGCCGCTCTCACGCCGCTCTTACGTCTCGCACACCGCGCTGTCTATCCCTTCTTCCGATTTTTAACAATTAATATCTCGTTAACTATTGCGAAAATTGCAAAATGGTAGAGGATTTTTCTACTCAGTTTCGTCCACTCTAAAAAAGCGCGCGTCCGCTGAAAAAATGGAAGGGATGAAAAAGAAGCTGGAGGAATTAGAGGAGAGAGAAAAAAAAGGGAGGAGAAGAGAGGGAGGAAAAGAGGGGAGGATGATGGGGGAATAGGGGTGAGAGAATTGGAAGGGATAAGGGAAGATTTGGAAGAAAGGATGAAGAGACTTAAGTTGGAGGGAGAGAAGAGGAGAAGGAAAGAGAGAAAAAGAAATATAATAAGAGGAGTAAAGACATGGAAAGAAGGAGAAGAAGGGTTAAGAGAAGTAGTAGGAGGAGATAGTGAAGGAGACAGGAGTAGTGGCAAAGATAGAGGGAGTAACGCGAGTAGAGAAAAAAGATAGAGAGGGAAGGGAAATGGTATGAGTAAGATTTGCAAAGGTGGAGGAAAAGTTAGAAATAATGAGGGAAAAAAGGAAATTGAGGAAAGGAAGGAATGGATAACGAATGATCTAACGGAAAAGGAGAGAAGAATAGAATGGCTTATAAGGTTGGAAGCGGATAGAAAGAGAAGGAAAGGAAAGAGGGTAAGAACAGAGTACATGAAATTATGAGTGAAGAGGAAGCTATGGATATAGGATGAAATGAAGGACGGGCTAAGAGAGGGAGTGGGCGAACAGAGGATGAAGAAAAGGAGGGAAGAAAGGAGGAGTGGGGAAATGGAAAGGGGAAGGGCTTTTTTATAAAAAGGAAGGTAGAGGGAAGGAAGAAAAGAATGAAAGGAAGGGCTGAAGGGTAGGGGAAAAAGGAAAGGGAAAGATACATAAGATAGGGTTTTGGAATGTGGCGGGTTTAAAGAATAAGAACAGAGATTTTTAGGAATCATTAAAAGAATGGGACGTGTTGATATTGAGTGAGGCATGGGTTCAGAAGAAAGAGGGAGGATGCCGAAAGGATGTGTGTGGGAAGTACAAGAGGCGGAGAAAAGGAATAAAAAAAGAGGGCAATGGGTGGAATGATAATGGAAAGCAAGGAGGGAATAGAGGGGTAAAGGAGGAGAAAGGGAGAAAAGAAGATGAAGTGATAACGGAGAAAATCTGTTTGGGAGGAGATTGGTGGAGAATAGTAGGGGAATATGTAAATAAAGATCTTAATAGTAAATTAGAAAGATTGAGAGAATGGATGGAAGAGGGAAAGGAGGGGGTGAGGGTATTGGTGGGGATTTTAATGTAGTAAGGACAGGAAGGGAGGAGAGAGTGAGAGAGGAAAGAGAGAGAAGCGAAGAGGAGGGAGAAAGTCAAAGGATATAAAGATTAATGGAGAGGGAAGGAAGTTATGTAATTTTTTGGGAGAATTGGGGTCAATACTGGATGGAGATATAGAGGGGGATGAGGAAGAGGAATGGACATACACGGGAGGGAAGGGAGAGTCAGTGGTAGACTATGTGATGGGGAATGAAGAGACGAGAAGGAAAGTAAAGAAAATGATAGTGGAAGATAGGATAGACTCGGATCACTAGCCAATATCGGTGTAGGTGGAAGGGAGAGGAAGAAAGAGTGGGAAGAGGAGAAATAAGAAGATGAGTGAGAGAAAGTGAATATGGACGGAAGAGGGAAAAATGGAAGTTTAAGGGGTTACACCACTTTGAAATTTTCCAAAAATTGAAAATTTTTTTTGCTTTAAATGATAGTGTATAGTCTTAAAATATAAGGTAGTATTAGTCAGAATATTAAATTCCAAGTTTAAAAAAGCTGTAGAGGGGATTTAGTTAGGATTTAGGAACCGCTTTGGGTCAAAGAATTGTTTTATTATTAAAAAGTTACATCTATATGAAAAATTTTTTCCAGGCAAATTTTTTTTATTGGCTAATAGGGTGTAAAAATATCCCAAAAATGATACCCAATAGCAATTATGGTAAAAAAAATTTTTTAAATGATCCTCAGAGCTAAATTTCTGAATCAATCTCAGATGCTCCAAAACGCTTTTGAGGGCTTGGCGCGTCTATAGTAGCAGTTTAGGGTTGTTTAGTTCAGTCGGTACTTTTAATCGGCAATGAACTGTATAATTATTGCTCCGAAATCGACAACTGCAGCGTGAAAGTCGCGAACCGCTCATCGTCGAAAACGAGAAAAGACGCTAGGCAGGACATAAAATCCTCAAGGAAAGAAGTTGAGGACCAAAATCTTAACTTGAAAGGGATGCTTTATGATTCTGGAATAACGGGGTAAAGGTAAAAAAATCAGCAAGCTTCTATTTTGAATTTTTAATGTAGTAAATCCATTTCAAAACTTTGAACCCTTTTTTTTCGAAACCATGTTTTTCAAATTGGCAAGATGAATAACTTTTGCAATTTTCATCCGATCGACTTGAAATTTGAACTGCAGCTTCTTAGATATATTTTAAAGAGAAGTACACACAATTTTAATAATTGATTAACAATTACGTTTTTTATAAATGTTTAAACGTTAATTTTTTGTTAAAAAACGAAAAAAAAATTCAAATTCATGTCTATTTGCGAAAAATTAATGTTTTTTAATAATCATTTGTACTTCGCTGACAAATTTAGTGTAGATTGTGAAAAAAATTTTTATTTTGTCCTAAGTGCAGATGGAAAAATGTTATTCATCTTGCCGCAGATCTCTTCCAGAAAAAGACACTTTATTTCAACCATCTGTACTGTCGCCATTTTGAAAAAAAAAATTTTTTTTACACCTCATTATATGTAGAATAAACCCCTAAAACTGCATTTTAATTGTTTTATTGCTTCATGAAAAAAAAATCCCCGAAAAAAGGTCTATTTTAAGAGCCGTCAAAGTGGTGTAACCCCTTAAGGAGTTTTTCGGAAAAAGAGATGAGTGAGAAGGAGTAGAAGAAGGATGGAAAAAATTGAGAAAGAGGGTGGAGGAGACGTTAGAAAAGTTAGAGAGGACAAAGAGAGAAGAAAGAAAGGGATGGTGGGATGGGAAATGTGCGAAGAAGAAAAAAAGGGTAAGGGAGGAAATAAGGAGATAGAGAGAAGAAGGGGGACAGGGGGAAAAGTATAAGAGAGAGAAGAAGGAATATAGGAGGATCTGTGAGGAAAAAAAGCAAAAAGAAAAAGAAAAATGGGAAAGGGAGATAGAAGAGATAGAGGGGCAAGTGGAAGGGAGATAGAAGAGATAGAGGGGCAAGTGGAAGGTAGTAAATAGAGAAAGAAAAAGAAAAAGGAGGGTGGAAGAGGGAATAGATATAAAAAAATGGGATGATTTTATTAGAGAGGGGGATGTTAGGGGGAGTGGGGTGGAGTGAGATTAGAGGGAAAGAGGGGAATAGGGAGGGAGAGGAAGAAGAGGAAATAAGTAGAGAGGAAATAGACAAGGTAGATAAAAAACTAAAGGAAGGAAAAGCGGCAGGGGGAGATGGTATAATAAATGAGGTGTGGAAGCATGAAGGGGAAGAATTGAGGGAATGGATGTGGGAAGTGTGTAAAAAAGTATGAAAAGAGAATGGCCAGAGGAGTGGAGGAAGGGAGTGGTGGTGAAGAAGAGTAACGGGGGAAAGGTATCGGAGTACAGAGGGATAACGTTAACTCAAACAGCATACAAGGTGTACGCGACAGTGTTGGCGGAAAGGCTAAGGAAAGAAGTGGAGAGAAAAAGAATTCTACCATCAAATCAAACGGAATTTAGGAAAGGGATAGGAACTATGGATAACATATATGCACTAAATTACGTGATAAACAAGAGGGTAGCAGAAAATAAAGGAAAAATTGTGGTCTTATTCGTGGACATGAAGGTGGCGTTCGATTCGGTGGATAGAGAGGTTATAATAGAAGGGATGAGGAAGAGGGGGGGTTAGGGAAGGGCTATTTGTAAGGTGTGAGGAGGTGCTGAGAGAAACTGTGGATAGGATGAGAATGGATGAAAGAGAGGGGGAGAGTTTTTGGACGGGGAGAGGTGTGAGGCAGGGATGTCCTCTGAGTCCGTGCTTGTTCACTCTGCTATTGATGGACTTGGAAGAAGAACTAGAGAGGGAAGGATGGGGGGAATAAAGATAGGGGGAAAAGATATACTCTTTGGCGTATGCGGGCGACGTAGTGGTGTTGGCAGAGGATGAAGGGGGGATGAAGGGAATGATGAAAATGTTAGAGAGGTATTTGGAAAGGAAAGGATTGGAGCTAAACGTAAAAAAGACTAGGGTAATGAGATGTAGGAGGGGAGGAGGAAGAAGGAAGTGAAGTGGAAGTAGAAGGGGAGGAAAATAGAGGAGGTGGGAAGGTTTAAATATTTGGAGTACGTAATAAGGGACAGGAGGCACAGGTGGAAGAGAGGGTGAGAAAAGGAGCAACAGTAATGAGAGAGATGTGGGGTATAGGAAAGAGAAAATTCGGTAGGGATTGGGCAAGAAGGATGTTCGATAGGCTGGTGTGGACGGGGTTAAGCTATGGTATCGAGATATGGAGGTGAAAGGAGAGAGAAAGAATAGAGAGGGTATAGGAAGGTATGGCTAGGGGTAGAAAGACATACGTCGGAGTATATGGTTAAAGAGGAGTTACAAAAGGAGAAAATGAGAGGAAGAGCTGGGATGAGGGCATGGGGTAATAAGAGGAAATTAGGGGAGGGAAAAGGAGGAGAGCTGGCAAGGGTATGTATTGGGAGAAAATGACGGTGAGAGCAAGAGAGGGAAATGTAGTAGGGGAGTGGGAGAAGGAGAGAAGAAGGTTTTATGAGGAGAAGGGATGGAGTATAGAGGAGATAGAGAATATGAGGAAAGAGGGGAAGTTGAAAAAGAAGGAGTAGTAGAGAAAGAAAGAAGATGGCAAGAAAGAGAAAGGTGGGAAAAGATAAGGAGATCGAACTTTAATAAGTGGTACAGAAGGGTGAAAAGAAAGGGGGTACCGGGGTATCCGAAGAGAGGAAGGAGAAAAAGTGGCAGAGGATTGCAAGATTCAAACTGGGTGATGGTATGACGGGAGAGAAATATTGGGAAGGGGAGGAGGATAGGAGATATAGGGTGTGTGGTTGGGAAAAGAAAACGTGGGAGCATATGTGGGAGGAATGCACAAAGTGGGGGTGGAAAAAGGGTGGCAAGAAATGGTGGGGGTAGTTTTGGGGGAGGAGAGAGGGGGAGAGATAGATGAGAAAGATAAAGGAAATGAGGGAAGGAAACATGGAGGCAGGAGCGGGAGGTAGTATGGATGATATAAAAAGGAGAGAAAGAAAGATACGTCGGAAACGGAGGTCCCGGAATGAAAGGGGATGAAAGGATGGAGATAAAATGTGTGGTGTGTAGCTCTCTCTCTCTCTCTCTCTCTCTCTCTCTCTCTCTCTCTCTCTCTCTCTCTCTCTCTCTCTCTCTCTCTCTCT
>JAJVSH010000118.1:448969-473969 GCA_021460005.1 Tetramorium alpestre | reverse complement strand
GGAAAAAGTTGCTCCTTTTATCATAAAGTATCACGCCATGTGCACCGAATGCGCGAATTTACGGACACCCTGTATATAAGTAATATGTTTAAGTTCACGTATTATATCCAATCCAAAGTTTACTAAAATCAATTATATAATTATCTTTTTGCTTTTTTTCTACCAGATCTCTTTTTATTTATGTTTCAAAGATTTTTATTTTTTAATTTTGTCAAATACACTTAAAATAGTATCACGTAAATTACGAATTTTGCGATCATAAATAATATCTTAATATGTTAATCGCGAATGAAAATAGCAAATGAAAATATTAGTTTTTATATTAAATAAAAACGATTGATTTGTTATTATTTCCTTATTTACGTTGGTAATTTATTTAACTTATGAAAAAACCAACACAGAAAATACGCAATTGCAAAAATAATTTGTTCGAATTAAATTAGATTAAATAATAAATCGTTTAAGATGAAATGGCATTTTAATAAATAAATGAAATAATATGTTTAAATTAGTAATTCTTTAAATTAGCGGTGATCCATGGTATGAAACTGGATACTCTTGTGTAAACGTTTGGGATTTCAAATCCGCAGGAATATCCCATAGAGGAAGCAATTCCAATTTGAGCTCCATTGATTACTAAAGGGTCCCCGGAATCACCCTGAAATAAAAGTGTGATTATTATTAATAAGATTATTAATATTATAAATGGCAATAGGTTGCTTATTATGTTGCTTATTACATATTATTATTGAAATGATTTCAATGTGTCTTAACACTGCAAATATTATTATAATGATTTCAAAAGTATAATCAATAAATGATTAGTCTTCAGTATAATTTTTTAAGTTATTAATATTTTTTTGGTGTTGTATAAAATATATATTATATATGTATCAATTTGTTTTACATAATAAGCATTTTAATTGCCAATGACGACAAACTGATGTCATCTTCTTACTTTTCAGGTCTTCAGAGTTATTGAATTTTTTACATACAAAAATCATTTGATAATTCTTAACAAAAATAGCCGGTCAATAATGAAGATTACTCGCACAAATATCCAATCATTAAAATGTTAATAATTCATGGCTTACTTCACAGAATCCTTTTCCTTTAATGAAAGTGCAAATATGAGTATTTGTCACCATCCAATTTTCTCTCTTGCATGCTTCCTGCGGATAAACTGTCAAGTCAACTTCTTGCAAGTTATTCGAATATTCTCCATTAATCTAAAAGAAATAAATGAATTTGGATAAATAAAATAATAAGATAATAAGGCTAATTCGAAAAAAATGATAAAATGAAAAAAATTCCAAATAATTATTACCAAATCTTCTCATCTCGTTACTTCTAATTTGTTTTATATATAAAAAAGAAATGGAAGAATTTTTCTAAAGAATTTTTCTAAAGAGTGTCTTATTCTTAAATATGTTTTACTTAAAAACGATCGTTTCACATTACCTTTGTATTTCCCCATCCAGATAACGTGCACTGCTTGCCACCGAGATCTTCATCGCTTGTCATAAGATTTATAGGTCTCACTAGTGTATTGTATCTGATAGAAGTTTTAAGGTGAATTAAGGCGATGTCATTGACAATATAATTATAATTTTCGTGGATGATAATATTCGCTATGTCATAAACACCTCCATCTACGTTTAGAAAGTTTGTGCCGACATGAATTTTTACATATTCCAGCATATTTTTCCACCTAACAATAAAAAAAGCATAAGTACGTATATCTTTATTTTTATATATTACGTCTATTTGACGTATCAAAAGATTAGCTTTAGATTTATACTCCACTAATAATAAATTGATACAGATTCAGAATGTTTAACATACTCATCGACACAATTTGCTGCAGTTAACACATTAAAATTATTGAGGATAGATCCACTGCATCTATGTGAGCCGAAAAATCTTATTGAAACTTGATATGGGAATTTGCCGATGGACGCATCCTTACCATCGATTTGGGGAGACGGAGCTCCTATTAATAAAAATTAATTAATCATGTTAATATACGCGGAAAATAATACTTATTGTATTACTATGCACACTAACAATTAATTATCATGTCACTGGTAGGGCTAAATGAGCTGTTTGGAAAAGTTATAAATTTATTTAAAATAGAAATCTTTTATTAAGCAAACTATTTTATTGTTAATATCACATTTATTTCTAACGTTAAAGTATACATATTTAAAAAATGCGAAGATTATATTCTAGATTCTATCCGTTTACATAATTAATTGGATACTGAGGTTATTGATGTCTAAAATTTTTTATATATTATGTATTATGTATATATATTATGTATAATATATTTAATTAATTATTAATTATAAATAATATACAGCCATCGATAAAATTATTAGGTACCCTATTAAAAGAAAGTCTCCTAAAAAATATTTTAACAACAATAGCAATACATTTCAACAATCGTCGATTATGCCGTTTGTTAGAGCAAAGTTTCAACTTTAAGAATCCATTTTACAAATTGATATATGATAATTTTTAATGGAATTAAGAGAAATCAAAATGAAAATGTCTATTTAATCAATTTTTTTCAATCCTTGATAATTTAGAAATAAAAAAACATAGAGAAATTTTATTAGAGAAAAGACTTATAGAGAAAACTTCAATCTTTCACACGGAATAGTTGAACATTTTCTCAAATTGTTTCTTGTGCTTGTAACACGCCTAAAAGTGATAAGAAAATTTTTTTTTCCAGCTCGTCATTTTTAGTAAAATTATGTCATTTATGTAAAAATTAATAAAATTTTAAGAACAATGTAAATGTAATATAACACAGTATATATATCTAACAGGTCGTTATATTATATTTATTATTGAGTGCGAAATTATAACATAAATGTAATGTACTGATGTCTGTGATAACTGGGTAGTTGTTTTCCAAGTTCTTTTATTCGCAATTTAGAAAATATTACAATGCTAATGTAATAATGTAAATGCTTCGTTAATTCGCCGCGCGCTGCCGCACAGTATTTCAGAACTTGATTTTAGCGTAGAAGCCTCAATTTTGGTCGAATTTCAACCAATTTTTTTTTAATTAAAGGTTTTTTAATTTCCTAACGATCTCTCGTGGTCAATTCTCGCTGTAACCATTTTTTGTGGGCCTGTTTTTTAACAATTTTTTTGTTAGTTTAAAAAATTGGAGGGTGATGACGCAATTCTGATTTCATATTCGTTTCCAGCGGCCCAAAATATGTAGGAATAGCATAGTCAGATCCCCAGCACAACCTACTTTTTCTTTTTTGTGGGCCTGTGTTATGAATGATTACGAATATGATAGTGGAAATTGGCGAAATTTGATTTTCAAAGTCAAAATTTGAAAAATTGACGGTTTTTTAAATTATTTTAGTAAATATTAAAAATTTCAAAAAATATTTCAAACAAAAGTTGTAGATTTCTTCAAAATACACATTTTATTTTCTATTCATTTTTACTGTACGAGTGATAGTTTCCGAGAAAATCAAAATTAAAGATGTACCTAGTGAACTCGTATAGCAGGAAAAGTTGTTACACGTCACATACTTTCTTGCTTATTTAAAGCAGAAAATCTAACCCAAATTATTTAATATAAATATTTAAATAAAGCAGAGAATAATTTGGGATAGATAGCACTATGAACGTGGCACTAAAACATGTAGAAAATACTAAATATTTTGGTGTAATAATCGATAGTTTGCTATTAGTTAATTGAACTCCAATTTGAGGATCACTGTGATTATATATTAAAGAAAATAGGGGAAAAAATAAATTTTTTAAATAGAATTGGTAAAGACATATCGGGTTATACCAGATGTATTGTTTATAAATCAATTATAGCACCACACTTTGAATATTGTAATATGATTTTGGCAGGTATGGGTGAGACTCAACTGACTAAACTGCAAGTTGCGCAAAACCGGGCCATACGAATTATATTACAATGTGATAAGTATACTAAGGTGGAAAGAATGCCGCACGCGCTGCAGTTTATGTCCATAAGAGAGAGATTATATTATAACGTTTGTATATTTGTTTTTAAAATGGTAAATGGTATGTTGTCTGAGCAATTAGGATATAGGATAGTGTTATAGGAGATAGGAATGAGAGGCAAACAAGACAGACGAATAACATTGTGATACAATTTAAAAGAACAAAAAGTGCGTAAAATAGTCTATTTTACAAAGGTATACAAATGTATAATGCTATGCCGTCAGAACTAAAACATGTGATGATCTTATAACATTTAAGCGTATGTTAAAAGAATATATTATATCTTATTGTCAGTTAACTAGTTTGTAAAACATTCTATGTATAACAAAATAGCTGAGAAAGCTAAATAAATATCATTTAATTCTCTCTCTCTCTCTCTCTCTCTCTGCTTATCTATCTCTATCTCTCTCTTTGTATTATATTTGTAATAATTTATGATTTCCTACCTTGAATAACGTATGCCAGAGTGACAAATACAAGACAAGCTAATGCACGCATCTTTGACTGGAGATTGCCTTGAGCTGAAGCAAGTAGATACATTTATATAAGTTTCTGAAGTAGTTGAAACCAAGATATAAATCACGTTGTTGTCACACTTTCTGAATTTTTTCTTGCAGTATACGATAAATTATCGTTACTTACACTTTTTATTTACACTTTACTCCTATATTATATATTTAATGATTGGTAAAAATAATACTTCAAATTAAATTTACATTTTTCACCATCGCAATCTTTCTTAGAAGAATCGACATTTACGTCGTTTCATAACTTTTCTTGAAGAATTATTAATTTCTTTTTATAGATTACTACATTCGAATCTGTGATATCATTAGATAACGTATCGCATACTTAGAAGTCAACATGTATTTTATAATGCCAAACGTTACAAATCTTTTTAGATAAAATCAAACATATTTATAAGTAATAAATAAGAAAAGAAATTTTTTGTGAATAGGATATAAATCTTTAATAAAAGCTCTCAAATAATTACAAGCACACAAAACAAAAAAAGTGGTTTGACCTGTATATCAGACAAGTGTATTTTTATGTATTTTGAATCCGAATCCGAAGTCAGAATTGTCAGATTGGTTTATTTTTCATCCCTAAAACTAATTAACCTAACCTCAAAAAAAACATCCGTAAGAAACCGGTTTTCCGTCTTTTGTACTCAAATGAATAATTAAAAAAATTTTTTCAAATGTTATCTTCATAATCTCATAACGCCATAACTCCATATTACTGTAATCCCATAACCCGGGTTAGGGTTAGGTTAATCTGGGTTATGAGGTTACAGTAATATGGAGTTATGGCGTTATAAGATTATGAAGATAACATTTAAAAAAAATTTCTGCCTATTCATTTGAGGACGAAAGGCGGAAAACCGGATGTTTTTTTTGAGGTTAGATTAGTTAGGTTGTAGGAATGAAAAATAAATCAATCTGACAATTCTGACTTCGGATTCGGATTCAGCGGGTTAAAATACATAAGTCAAGATACACTTGTCTGGTATACAGGCCAAACAACTTTTTTGTGTTTTTCTACATTGAGAAGAATACGTATGGTTTCCCCCTTCACTGTGCACGCAAAAAAATGTTTTGGTAATGTAGTTAGATTTCTAAGTGTCACAACCAAAATTTATCGTACTACTAGAACAATCTTTGTGAGTAATATAGTTACCGATTATAACTGTAGCATCAAGATAAAATGACAACATCTTCTAGAAGTCACAGAAGTCATTAATTTATTTTTTTAGCTGCAGTTAAATTAGTTATTTAGTGTGTCTATACAATGCTAAGCGAGTGCACATATTTATTTAGAAAGGGGGTTATATTATTCAATTTCTTTTTATTCACAAATGATGAGATTCAAATTGTCATGACTATAAGCTATAACTTTCTAATTCCGTTCATAGTGTTGGCTTCCCATTCTTCGTGTATAAAAAGAATTTATTAGTTTGGCCAACGTATTTTCTTTTTCTAAATATAATTGTGTTAGCATTGTTGTTGTGTTAATATTATTAGTTTATATGGGTAGAATTCTTTAAACTAAAGATATTGAAAAATGATCAAACCATTCTATTAAAAAAAACAAATGAAATTCTTTTATAATAAATCTGTATATTTTATACTTACAATGTACATATAAGTTTTACAATATAAGTGTTTTACTTGTACAATATACAATACTTCTACAAAAATACTATAAATATAAACTAACATATAGTTTTATTAGCATGTTTTAATAATTTTAAAGTAAATGATGCAATGTAACATATTATTCCATCACTGCCTTTACAAAATAACAAAGATAAATAGTCTAAAAGATCAGTAATCAAAATTGGTATTACTTTGGAAGTATTAATAACATTATAAGCATGAAAATGTTCACTGTATGTTATACATGAAAGAAGATTGCACACGAAACAGACATTGCCATTATGATTTATTAAAATGGAGGAAATAATATCATATCCATTATCATCATCTACTCCTATTGCTACACATATTCCCTTTTTATATAAAGTTTCTTTAAAGACGACAAAAATATATATTGTATGAAATCATAAGAAAAACCTATTGGAAGAAATAATGAATTATAATAATCTAGTTTTTCTTCAGGTCCTATTTCTAACATAGTATAAAGTTCTTTTTGGGCCATAAATCGATAAGCACAACGAAGTTGTTGTTGTTACGTCCAGCGGACTCCACGGTTTCTCCCATTCAGACAGAAACACTATTTTTCTTAATTTTATTTTTAACATTATTTTATTTTGTTTAAACTTTAAGACGGGCGACTAGCGATAGGCAATCCGCACATTCCTTTTCTTTCTTTTTTTTTTTATTTAACAAAACGTACATGTGNCATCAATAGTCGCCAGTCTTTTGAAAACGAATATGAATAGCTCGAAGGCCATTTTTAGATTCTTAGAAAAGCGCGGTTCGGTCGAACTGCCTATTCAAAAGTAAGGAAATAGGAAGTCTCAATATTATTCTTAAAATTTTTCTTGGATCTTATAACCGGACTGCCTTTTGTTTAAAAATATTTGAAACTCGAAAGATACAGGAAACGAAAAGATTTATGCCCAGGCTACCTTATTTTTGAAAGGAAAACGAAAAAGTTTCTATGTCCGGACCGCATTTTGAAAACGTATATCAATTGTTCCTTTTAGCACGAAAAACGAAAAGGATTGTGACCAGATTGTCTTTGTTTCCGAAAAACGCAATCTGGTCGATCACAAAAACCCGAAAGAGTTTTACGACCGAACTACCAATAGAAACATATCAACAAATCCGATAGCCGATTCTCCAACTAAGATTGGAGGAGACGAAAAATAAGTTAACAAACTCAAATACAACGCCTAGACACACCTACTCCTCAACTCTTTTCTATAAAAATCACAATCTCAACCCTCTCGCTTTCTATTCTCGCCAAGCTCTTGACGCAAAGCTCTTATTCTCGCTTCGTTCCCAACGCATCAACATCCAGTACTCTTCCGCGCTCAGTGCAAGTTTTATTGTTAACGTCCCGTCGCACTTCGTTGTGAATCGACCAGACCTCATCTACAAGGGTCCACTAAGCTAGCAATCCCTAAAAGGATTATCCAGCAACAATAAGTCCCAGCAACTCTTTAATTTCAATTGTTATTTCCGCAAGTTATCCAGCAAAAGTGAGTCCCAACAACTCTTTAATTTCAATTGTTATTTCCGCGTCGCTTCAAATTATCCCTGCAATTGTTCATTTTTCACTCTTCCGCGTCTTAATGAACTTCCGCAAATGTTTCTTTCTACTTTTCCTTTTTTCCATGCACGCACGCACGCACGCACGCACGCACGCACGCACGCACGCACGCACGCACGCACGCACGCACGCACGCACGCACGCACGCACGCACGCACGCACGCACCCACGCACGCACGCACGCACGCACGCACGCACGCACGCACGCACACACGCACGCACGCACGCACGCACGCACGCATAATTTATAAATGAATGTGTAGGCGTGCGCGCGCGCGCGCCTACACATTCATTTATAAAATTATATTGTAAAAAAGCCAGAATGTTAATCGACTATTTCAATGTTTAATTTAGAATATTAACCGACTATTTTCATATAAAATGTTAACCGACTATTTCAATGTTTAAATCTTTTCAATTCAGAATATTAACCGACTATTTTTATATAAAATGTTAACTAGCTATTTTAATGTTTAAAATCTCTTCAATCCAAAATGTTAACCGACTATCTTAATGTTTAAATCTTCTCAATCTAGAATATTCACCGACTATTTCTAGGTAAAATGTTAACCAACAATTCTAATACAGAATATTAACCGACTGTTTTCATGTAGAATATTGACCGACTAGTTTAATGCAGAATGTTAATTGATTTCTATAATTTTCATATTCAGTAAGAATAAATAATGTTAATTGTTAAATTGTTACTCTATGCACTTTAATTGACCTTCCTCGACTTCGCTCCTCGCTTACAAATTCTCGTCGTATTAAGAATTGCACATGGTCCTATCCCCGGGTAAAAGAGATTAAATTCTCTGACCCAAAATAAGGCCCACGAGCACATCGCTTCTAGCGTGGCGTCATAGCGTCTTTTCGAGACGTTGTCCTAACGCCGGAGCCTTGACAGATGTGCCCAACTCGCCTGTCCCTTTATTTGCAACGGCAAAAACAGGCGAAATCTAAATATTGCCGTTAGTTACGTTCTTCCATACCCTTCCTTCTCCTCTCCGACGGATCCTTTCTCTTTGCTTCCATCTTCCTGACTAAATTCGTGGGTCTAGACGTAATATTGTTTTACAGCTAACTTAAGCAATATTTTTTCGTATTTTCGTATTTTTAACGTAAGCAATATTTTTTTTAGAATTAGTAGCTTTAGCATCTTGCACAGCTGGCTGATGATTGGCTTCGAACCGATCACATACTAAATTGACAAGAGCACCTGATTGAGGCAAAATTGATGGATAATAAACCATATGGTGTTTAGGTTTCAACATATCACGAAAAAGTATAATATACAAACGATGATGTTCAATAATTTTTGTTTCAATATCTTAATAATCTCTTTCTGAATTTGCCTACATAAAATCAATTCAATAATATCACGGAGAATTAAGTAAAATTTCCATACGGGATCATTATCAGGAATAAGGTCACCTATGAGTAAAGCAAATATACGAGCAAAAGTACGCATCTCACTGGCAGTCATTTTTATTGATTTTTTGCGAAGAGTCTTTTCTTTAAACTCAGTAGGTTTATTAGTTATAATTTTATCATAATCAAACATGATAATAAGTCGGAAGTTTAATGTTTTAAAAGTAATGTAATTCTTGATCAAAATGAAGTGCTAGAGAATATGACTCATATCATAACCATAAACACCCTCAAAAACTTCATGCATAAAGTCAACACTTGGATTGTCAATTACTTCAAAAGTCTCAATTTCGGTTAGGACAGATTCTTCAGTGACTCCAGTTAATGATACATTATTAATCTTGCAATCTACAATATATCATGCTGTAATTTATTCCTGAGTAAACTTGAATCTTCTTCCGTTTGGAAATGAATTAAAGATTTATGAGCATGACAGATACGACATTTAAAATTTGCAGTAAATCCTTCTGCAAAACCAAGTATTGAACGAAGAGCTAAATTATCAGCAATTAGAAGAGCCATAACAAAATGGACAGTATGAACAACATCATTTATAATAATTTCAATATCATTATTAAACAAAAAGTTTAACTCTTTAATAAATAATCTAAATGTCCGCTTATTTCCGTAATTAATACGATAATATGAGTTAAAAAGTAGAGCTAAAAAAATATTTTTTAAAAAACCTTGAAATTCTGAAGGAAGACATGCTATTTTTATATAGACAGCACCAAATTTAGCACTATGAGGTCCAATTTCTTTATCGACTTCAAAGTCATCAAAAAATACGAAAAGAGGTATAACAAACTTTTCGTCAAATAAAATTTTTTTCTTATGCCAATGGGATCCATGAATATAATCAGCAAAAATATTCTCGCATGGAATTTTACTTAAAGCTTCTTTAATAACATTGAATACATTGTAGGGTGAGTCAGGAAGGTCGCGAATAAAAGCAACGATATTGCGAATAATGGCAATGATACTGCGAATAATAAATGTATTTCGTGCTTCACGAGTGATGATACAATAAGTGATTCCCGACTACTCGAAATCGTTGTCCGAATTCCTGGTTTCCCTTTGGCAAGGTGGAAAGAAGGGGGAAACATGCGACAACAACGTGCTAAGTCATTAGGTCGTTCGTGAAATATCTTAGACAGTTATAATCCCAAATTCTACAGTCGGCCATCCTGACAATTTGACCGTCCTCGGTCACGCTCGCAATCGTTTATTTTCGATCACTTGTCATTATTAATATAATATATGGGGGTTTTGAGGATCGCTCTTTCCAGAGTAAAGCAGGGTAGAAAAAAGGGTAAAGTTTCCAGAGTAATTTGTAATTTCGGTCCGCCATTTTGAATTTCGCAATGTTAATGTCATATTCGTAATCAGCGATGTCGAAAATCTATGTATACACATTTTTAAGGAAATCCATCAATTTTTGCAATTTCGGTCCGCAATCTTGGATCCGCCATCTTGAATTCTGCAAAGTTAACGTCATATTCGTAATCAGCGACCTCAAAAACTCATACATTCATTATTCTGCGAATGTCATTAGACGTCAAACGGATTTATACCACATATCACAAATTTGGAATTTTCTTAATTTTTCACAAGTTCTGACTACCATTTTGAGACCATATTGATTTTGATCATCCGGCAATTTATATTCTTGAAGTACAACAAAAACAGCCCACGAATCTCGATAATAAGGTAATCGAATGATCTCTTCGATATGAAACAGAAGATCAAGGAACAAACGGTTTTTTTTCTACCTTACTTTTCCCTCAAAAATCCGCCATATTGGATTTCCTTCAAAGAATTTCGGAATTTCGGCTGCAGATTTGGAAAGAGCGACCCTCAAAACCTTCATATATTGATGTTGATCAATATCCGAGCGGATTAAAGGTTTGTAATACACGCGTGAAAAAGAGAAAGCTGATTTGTCCGTCTGGGCGTTAATGGGTTAATCGACGCGAATCCAGTGCTTTATTTGATCAGGACCTATCGTTCCTTCAAATGGTCGCTGCGTTAGTTGCAATCCGTCAATGTCTTTTACGATATATCGGTCATAGTTTAACACTTCCTTTACAATAAACGGTCCCTTAAACTTTGGAATCAATTTCTTGCTAACGCCAGGAGTGGTACCTATATTTCGAATCATTATATAATCGTCCACTTTATACATTGTCGCCGCTTTATGCTTGGAATTATAATATCGCTCATTCGTTCGCTGACCATTTACAATAGTTTCCGCCGCAGTTCTTTGCAACTCATCAATGTCTCTCTCATTACTTGAGTAGTCGTCCAAAAATAATTTGAATTTTATCATTTATTTCTCCCGATTGATTAAGGCCAAACAATTTACTCAACGTTTCGCCGGTAGATCGACACACCATATTATTAATAGCGAACTTAACTTTTTTTATGGTTTCGTCCCAATAGCGCGAGGAAGCACAGAGCTTCGCTAACATTGGGGTAAGCAATCGATTAAATCGCTCAACTTGCCTATTCGCGCGCGGTGTCCCGACGACAACAAGCACGTGATCTATCGACTCCTGATCCACGAAGGCCTTAAAAATTCCGGACGTAAATGCAGTTCTGCGATCAGTTATGATCCGTCTAAGCTTGCTATATGATTGGAAATAATCCCGCAAATGCTTTACGACCTCTTCAGTCTTCGTAGATTTACAAGCGTATAGCCGGATATACTTAATAAATCCGTTGATACCAACACATATTTGTTCCCTTTTCTGCTTTTCTCTAACGGACCATAATAATCAGCATGGATCGCAAAGAACGGTCTATCGCCCTTAGGTATGCTTTGCAAAAAACCCTCACTCTTCCCGCCGATTGGGGAAAACTCAATACATTTCAAGCAATTAAGAATATGAGTTTTAATTTTTTATCGCATATTCGGGAACCGATATAGCCTTGTCAAATTTTCTAATACTTTATCGAGGCCGACGTGTCCCAATTCGTCGTGCTCTGTTCGAATAATTTGTTTCCATCGACGTCGGTACATAGAATAACAGCTTGTTTTTGTTTGCTTTCTTATACACAAACCATCTCGCAGCTCAAAGTGTTTATCGCGTTTCTCTAAATCGTCTCGAATTCTTCGAATTTCATCATCTTGATTCTGTCTAATGAACAATGTTCGTTCAAACGAATTTCCCAAAATCAAGACACTATGGCATCGATTAAGCGCATCTACATATTGCATACGCGTTCCCGGCCGATGTTCTATTTGGAAATCGTATTCTTGCAAATACATAGCCCACCGCGATATACGTGGGTTTATGTTTTGTTTACGAAGAGTGAGTCTGAAGCTGTCACAATCGGTCACTTTAAAAGGTCTACCCGACAAATAAATATGAAACCGTTGAACAGCGTAAACGACCGTAAGACACTTGAGCTCAAAACTGTGATATTTTGATTCAGACAATGCAGTTCGTCGGCTAAAATAAGACACCGGCCGCATTTTCCCATCAGTTTGTTTTTGCAATAATATTGCGCCAAATCCGCTTGAGCTAGCATCGCAATGCAGTTCAGTCTCAAGCTGCGGGGAATAAATCGCAAGAATCGGCGGTGATGCCAGTCTCTGCTTTAGCGTATCGAAACTCGTACTCGACCGGTCCAAATTTAAATTCGTTCTTTTTAACAATCGTACAGTAGTTTGGCCACCCGTGAAAAATCTAGAACAAATCTGCGAAAGTAACTGGCCGATAAACCTTTGCACCTGTTTAACCGTATGGGGAACGCAATAATCTATTATAGACGCTATGTGCTCGTTGCTTGGTCGTACACTTTCGTTATTAAGTTTCCTAAATAAGTAATTTTGGTATATAAAAATGTACATTTATCTAACCCGGAAAATTAACCTATGCCGACGGGCAAGAAGGAATATCTCGCGTAGGATACGAAGATGACTATCAATCTCCTCTGTTGCAAAATATCATCGAGATATAATAAAATTTCATTGTTTTTAATAAACGGTTTAAAAATTTTATTAGTGAACAGTTGAAAGGTGCGAGGGGAGTTAGTTAACCCGAACGGTATTCGAAGATATTCAAACTGCCCCAATCGTTATCCCCAACAGAATTATAAATGAGATATATTTAATAGACGATTCGGCAACCTTTACGTGATAAAACCCGTTTTTAAGATCGAGCTTGCTAAAGTATCGCTTGTCTCGTTGTTGTGGAGTAATGCGAGATTCTTGTGTAAACGAATGCTTTATTCTTTACGAGTACACCTTCAACTTTTCTGCTTATAGCGTCTGATACATAGCTCGTTCTCGTGCCAACCGACCGACATCTAGAAAACGGGCGCTGCTAACGCCGCCGCGGTCCTCTTACCCGTACAGTAACTAATATTCGCGGGCGATTCGACTATAACTATCTTAATACTATCCTTAACAGCTCGGCCCCCTTGAAAGATCCTTTCAATAATGTGCGGAAGACTTATTAAGATTATCATCTATCGGAAGTACGCAAACGCTGCGCGCTGATCGCTTATACTATCCTTGGGCGGTTTTTACAGTTATAACTCTAACGGAGCAGTTTTCTCCTGGGTGTACAGCAACTATTCGACCTATGTGCCATTGAAGGGGTGGGGCTTGTGTTTCCTTTAGAAGAACCAACATCCCTTCTTGTAAATTGCTATCTCCCATGGTCCATTTGGTTCTGCGTTGCAACTCCATTAAATATTCACGTTGCCATCGACGCCAGAAATCCTGTCGCACCTTTTGCATGTGTTGCCAGCGATTGAGGCGATTTTCAAGAACATTAACATTAATTCCCTTCCACTGGCTGCAATAGATTATCTCCAACAAGGAAATGAGAGGGAGTTAGTACAGATAGATCCTGAGGATCATTAGAACAAGGTGTTAAGGGTCTCGAATTTAATACCGCCTCAATACCTACGAGGAGCGTGTAGCATTCTTCAAATGTGAGAATAAGACCTTTAGTTACCGCCTTGAAGTGATGCTTAGCGCGTTTCACGGCTGACTCCCACAGACCTCCAAAATTTGGAGTCCCGGAGGAATAAATTTCCATTCGATTTTCTGCTTAGCTAATTGTGTATATATCATTTCCTTCTCGTCCTTAAGAAACTCGTATAATTCGCGCAGCTCTCTTTCAGCTCCTACAAAATTTGTTCCATTATCTGAAAAAATACGCGAACAAATATCTCTACGACCAGTAAAACGCTGCAAGGCTGCCAAGAAACACTCTGTCGTTAAGCTTGTCACTAGCTCCATGTGAACAGCCTTGGTAGTGAAACAAATGAACAATGCGATATACACCTTGGAAACAGGAATCCGCCCTCGACGTCGAATTTCTTGAGGAAAGGCTTCTAGTATCACCTTGACTATAGTAATCTCCGCGCGTTCCAGCTCTGCTACTGTGAGAGCGCCAGTATATGCTATTTTGCGACACTTGTCAATGAATCTATGACAGTAAGTTATTGCCCTTACGAGTTTTCAAAACGAGGATAAGTCTGGCAGTTTAACAAATTCCGTAGCGGTTGTTTTTAAAGCACTTATGATTCTGGTTTCTGGCAAGTCTGTTATTTTCTTGGGTTGTTCAGGCCAATCTTCCTTCCTTCGAAGCAACCAATCGGATCCTAGCCACCACAAATTGTTGAGGTTTAGCTCGCTGGCTGTAGTTCCCCTGGATAAGATGTCTGCAGGATTTTGATTCGACGGTACGTGATGCCATTTCGCTTGGGAGGTGAGTCTTTGAATTTTTGAGACTCGGTTAGCTACGAACGTTTTCAAAGCGCTCGGATAAGCGTGTATCCAGCTAATCGATGGTGGAATTCGTCCACAGGTACGTATTATTTATCTTGTCCTCGATCGCTACGTATAGTGTTCTATAGAGTTTTGCCAATAAAAGAGCCGCACAAAGCGAGTTTAGCCAATGTCAAGGTCTTTAGTGGTGCAACTCTTGATTTTGCATAGATTAGATATGAGTGAGAATCGCGTTTTCGCTTAACGTGACTGCGTACAAGCATGCTCTGTAGGCCCTTTCGGAAGCATCACTGAATCCATGTACATCAATTTTTCTTCCCTTCGGCTTAACACAACGTGGAATCTGCAATTCGCTCAATTGATTTAACGATGAATGATACAGCTTCCATCTTGAATGCATCTCTTGCGGAAGACCTTCGTCCCAAGTTATGTTGAGTGACCATAATTGTTGCATGATCAGCTTCGCAACAATCAATACTGGTCCGATAAGTCCCAACGGGTCGTATATTGATGCAATCGTTGAGAGCACCGTTCTTTTTGTTACACAGTTATCGTTTCTGTCTCCCACGATGTATTGCAAATTATCTTTCTTGTGATTCCAATAAAGTCCCAAGGTTTTCAAAGGTTCGTTTTTATTAAGCATTAACAGATTATCTGTTTTTCCTTCTTCCTCCAAATGACATAACACTCTTGTATCATTGAATCTCCGTTTTCGCAAATTGAATTGTCCTTTGACTAATAAGGTCGTGATCTGCTGCTGCATGATAATTGCCTCTTCGAGCTCATCCTTGCCGGATAAAAGATCATCCATGTAGAAGTCATTTTCTAGGACTCTTGCTGCTACTGGGTATTGATCCTTGTATTCTTGCGCCAAATGTTTGAGACTCTTCATTGCCAGATAAGGTGCGGTGTTCGTGCCATATGTAACTGTCATCAATGCGAAGGTTTCGATGGGATCCTGTTCGGATTCCCTCCATACTATCAACTGAAGCTTGCTATCTTCTTCAGTAACTCTGATCTGTCTGAATATTATAGCGATGTCCGCTGTCATTACGTATTTATTCATGCGAAATCTTATCAACATCTGTTCCAAATCGTTTTGCAAATTTGGTTCACTTAAAAGTATGTCGTTCAACGAGCGGCCATTGTCTGTTTTCGCTGAGGCGTCAAATACCACTCTCAGTTTCGTGGTAAGACTGTCTTGTCTCAATACTGGGTGATGTGGAAGAAAGAATGTCAACTCGTTTCCATCTAGAGCATTCCAATCAATAGACTTCATGTGTCCTAAACTCTTGTATTCTCCCATGAATCTTACATATTCCTTCTTGATATCGGGCTATCGTTTAAATCTTCTTCCCAATGCGTGAAATAGTTGTAGTGCGTTTTTTCGTGAGTTGCCAAGAAACTGCCTTATTTTTCGGTAAGCTTACGATGAATCTTCCAGTAGAATCTCGGGAAACCGTTGCTGCAAAATGTTCTTCGCAGTATCCTTCCAATGGTGTAAGCTGTCGGGTTTCTGGTACTTCTTCTTGCGTCCAAAATCTTTCGATCTGACCATTTAGTAGCTTGTTGGTAATTAACAACGAAGTGGAAGGTGTTCTTGCCCTTGTATCAATAATCTCGCCTCCGAGAATCCATCCGAGCTGTGTTTTGTGCCAAATCGGACTTCCCTTTGTTGATTTAATCTGTCCGACACATAATAACTTCCAGAAGAGACTGGCTCCTATAAGAAGGATCTATTTTTCCCGGTTTCTCGAAGTCTGGATCCGCCAGCCTTTGATCTGCTGAAATATTAAGAAGACTTCTGTCCAACTTGAACTGTGGTAATTGCTCTGTAATAGTCGGTAGCACCAAACATTCTAATTTAGTCTTGAATCCTGAAGTACGTGATGCAATGTATATTTCGGTTGTAAATCTTATGTTCGTAGTCAGTTGCATAATTCCGTATATAGCTTGTGTTGTTTCTCGGCGAGGAAGTCGCAGTCTGGATATCAACTCCTTTGTGATGAAACGCGATTGTGCCACTGGATCTAGAAGCGCTCTGCATGTCTGTTTGTTACTTTCTCGATCCCATACGAATACCTGTGCCGTTGCCAATATGACTTGTGAAAGGATCTGATTTGAGCGAATATCTGTGGTGTTTGACAATGTTTGTGTCCTAACTTTCGAGCAATGCGTGGCGATCGTAGCTTCTGTGACATCTGAAGAAGTCTGCGGCAAAGTCTTATCGGATTCATCTCTTTCCGAATCGTTGTTGTTCGTCCGCTCTATGTGTAGTAGTGTGTTGTGCGCCTTTGAACATTTGCGACAGGTGGATGATCGGCAGTCTTTAGCGTAGTGTCCGGCTCTCATACAGTTAATACATAGTTGTCTCTTCTTCAATTCCGCTCTTCTATCTTGAGCAGAAAGTTTTAAAAACTGTTTACATTCATATAACCGATGATTCTCCTTGCATACATCGCAGCTCGACGACGTAGCTGCTGCTGCCGCTGTAATGCGCTTATCAGGCTTCTTGGTTGTGTCGCCCTTTAATTCTTGTTTTGTCTTGTTGCTGTCTCCTGCCATCTCTAATGTGCAACAACGTTCGCTTAGAAATTTAAGAAATTCTTCGATGGTCGGCATATAATTTGCCTCCTGCTGTGCTACTTCTTCTTCCCAAGCGTGCCGGCTGTGCATATCAAGTTTGCTCCTTGCTAAAAATATAACGAGTGTAGACCATTGATCGGTTGGTTGTTCCAATACTTGCAAGGACTTTAGATGTGTACGAAAATGCATTATCAATTGCCGTAATGATGTATGTTTGTCTCTCGTCATTGCAGGAAATTCTAAGAGTTTTGCTAGATGGTTATTTATCATCCTCCTTTTATTACCATATTCCTTCTCTAACAGCTCCCATGCGATTAAGTAATTCGTTGCGGGTGTTTAAACCGCTTACAACTTACAACGCTTCGTCTTTCAAATAACCGCGCAAATATTGGAATTTTTGAATCGCCGTTAGCTTATGATTGTTGTGAATCGCTGATTCGAATGCATCTTTGAACAACATCCATTGTTCGTACTCACTCTGAAATCCGGTATTTTCAAGGTAGGCAATTTAACATCGAAGTTACCTGCTTGTAGAGTCCTCTCATTTTCTTGTGCCTGAATTGGCTGTGTTACCGGCATCGTGGCTTCCATTGTGGCTTGTGCCTTGTCCAATGCTCTGAAGTACGAATTTTCGAAAACTTCTCTTTCATCTTGTTCTTCTTGTATTATCTTCGTCTATTTCTTTATCCTTTGTGGTTCTCGCGAGTTCCAACTTCGTCTGATTCTCATCAAATGCCACCCATAACTCTTGAAGTTTTGCTATTCTCGCTTGCGCTTGCGTATACGTTGCATCTTGCGTGGTTAGAAACGTGTATATTCTTGTAACTTGCCCTTTCAGCTGAGCACGTGTCGCCTTCAACCTTCTTAAATCTTCTGGCGCTTCTGCCATGCTGCTTGCAGGTTAGGAAATCTGTCAAGTTAACGCTGTTGCGTACAATCGTTCGTTCTTTGTCTGTGTACTCGACAACGGTTTCTTGCGTTATCTCGTGTTTTTTTTTTACCTTCCAATATGGTTGCTTCTTATACGTTACGACGATACGCTTCCCTGCGTGAATGCGAATGATGCAATTCCTTGCCTTATTGCCAAAGTATGCGATACTCTCTCTTTCACACTCTGTCTTTCTTAATGCTTGACACGCGTTTTATCGTCAAATACCAAGTATTACATGAACGCCGACTATGCTGCTTGTTGCACAACACTGGAAGTTATTCGAACGTTCCACCGGCTCGAATTCGTGTTTTGCGACGTACCTTTTTTTCTTGCTTGAGCCCCACGTTGGGCGCCAACAATGTTGTGGAGTCATGCGAGATTCTTGTGTAAACAAATGCTTTATTCTTTACGAGTACACCTTAAACTTTTCTGTTGTGCTTATAGCGTCTGATACATGGCTCGTTCTCATGCCAACCGACCGACATCTAGAAAGCGGGCGCTGCTAACGCTGCCGCGGTTCTCTTACTCGTACAGTAACTAATATTCGCGGGCGATTCGACTATCTGAATATATCTAACTATCTTAATACTATCCTTAACACTCGCAATCGATCAAGATGATCATCGATTAACGGAGTAGGAAAATGATCTTTAACGGTAATCTCATTTATCCCGCGATATTCCACACAGAGTCGCAACTCGCCGTTCTTTTTCCGAACCGAAACAATCGGATTAGCGTACTCCGACTCGCTGGGACGAATAATTCCCTCATTTTTCAAATTTTCCAGCATTACGCGCAATTTTTCTCCAACAGAAAATTCCAATCGTCTCGGTCGAAAAGCAATGACGATTATGCTTCAATCGAATGTTTAATTCGCAATCTACGAGGACGGGCTCAATGTCCATTTCCGAAATTTCATCGTACTCGGATGTTTCGCGTGACACCGCAATCTATTGTCGGATTTATACTTAATTGCTTGGATTTTTTAAGAATATTCATTATATTCATTGATATTCATAATTTCGTTTACGTGATTGCTTTGTCCACGCTCACACTCATTATCGACACGAGTCACTCTTATCGTTTCTCCCAGAATTATCGTCAAGGACGGACACGATAAAGTCTCTACCGAGCAATGCGGCATGAACCATCGTGGCATCAGGCACGATTAAAAATGATACGGTTACCGGAATCGACTCTACGCGTATCTCTCTTACAAAGACACCCTGAACTATTAATTTAGACCCCTTAATGCCAAAAAATTCGCAACTGCTTGTCTCGATGTCGGACCGCATATTCTCGAGCACATAAACACTCTTTATCAGACTGACCGGTAAGCTCGAATCCACGATCGCAGCGAAGTTGTACCGACATTCATCATCGTTTTCGTTTTTTACGAAACCTGATAGGGCATTTTCGCGGGCGCGAGTTGAACTAAGTTCGTTGTGCTCCGGAGGCACTTTCTTTTTCGGGCATTTTTCAATGCGATATTCCATCGACCCGCAAATAAAACACGCGCCTCTCACCCACTTCGGTCGCAAACAATTCGCCGACAGGTGACCCTATTCGCTACAATTATAGCATCTCAATAATCGTTCGATTTTGCGATGATTCGCTTACTCGATTTGTGACCGCAGAATCCCTTACTCCTTTGTTATCCCTGGTGCAAAATGTAGAATGTTCCTTCTCGGGACGGAGCGCAATTTTCTTGAAGGCTTCCAACAGCTCCGACGCCGCTCCAAATCGCTGCATCCTGGCATGATTACGTAGTTGGTGGTCAGAAATGCCATCGCATTTGACGCAATCAAGGATTTTGCTCTCGTCGATCAGTACACGCCCTACTAAAAAATATCGCGAGAGAACACGTATGACAACACATATGTGATCCTATATGTAGTGTCATATGAAATCTCAGATGAATTCTACATAAGTTTACAAATGTGATGTCGCATAGGTGATCTCGTATGATACGCGCGAAAATCTCATTTCTCATTTGAGTCTCATATGAGATCTCATATAAGATCTCATTTACCATTTTATATTAAAAAAAATTTTTTTATTGTAAAATTAATATAAATTAATAAATAATAATAAAAACATTGCCAAGTGTAAATAATAAAAGTTTGTCACTCTAAAATCTCCAGGTAATAGTACAATGTATTTCAGACTTACATATTTTGTTGAACTGTTATTACATTAAATTTATGAGTATAGTTAAATTTTAATATTGAACGTGAAACATAAAAATTACAATTTATATTTAGATCTTTATGTAATGTAATACAATATAATACCTAATGGAAAACAAAACCATTTTTAAAATAGAAACTGGCCAGTGCAATATAAATAGGTAGAAAATTGCTACTAGCGATAAAATGGCTATATTTAATCTCAAACTATTAAAAATGTTATATTTTTACAAGGGAAACAAAATATAAAAAGAATCTAATAATAATAAATTTAGGCAGTGTTGTTATATAACATTCTTCAAGTATTTCAATAAAAACACAAACTTGTACAATTTGTTTAGTTTGTATAGCTATGGTTTCATTACGCACCATACTTAGGAAGTTACAGAGTTCTATTTGAAGTGTTAACAATATTACAAAGTGTGATTTCTTTATTATTTTCATCGTCAACTAAGAAACCAAGTATGCGAATAAAGGTATTATCAGCTAATATTGTAAAGCTGTTGTCAGAGCGCTTATTCTTTTGTTTTGATGATACAAAACAACCATCTATAATAACTCTCTGATAAGTTAAAGTACAATTTGCAGACATTCCAAAATTTTACGCAATATTTCCATCTATACATTTTCCACTTCCTAGGTAAGTTATGGATGATACTTTACAACTTTTCTTAATTCTTTTCACGGTTAAGTTAGCTCTTCACAATAATTTATCACTAACGGAGATGCATGTGGATATATACGATGTGTAAAGTTTGTTGCATATGGACATAGCGAACAATTTGCAGATTCAAACCTTTTGCACAGTGGATAGCTTGCAGTATATCCTTATTCGCGGATTCGAATGAAAAAGTTGAATGAGACAAATGTGGTCCCCAATTTAATACGCTTTCAGAAATGAATAAGCTGATGTACATTGAACATCATAGCTTTTTTGAAAATAATTCTTGTGTTAAAAATACGAATTTGTGTAAGTTTTCATCTGCTTTATTAAGTTCATTAAAGCTTATGTCACATTTCAAAAGCGTGTACAAGCTTTCAATAAATAAACTCCAGTACTTCACAAAGTGTTGCGGCAAAGCGTATCGGAATAAAGGCAAACTGTAATATAAAATAATGTTCTCCCACTCCTTGGCTATCTAGTCACTGATATCGGCAAAGGATCTACTTAATCGGCCTAGTTGGTGAGGAACCTTTAGATTTAGTAAAATTTCATTTAGTTCTTCTATTTTTGATGTTGGCAACATTTCTAAAAATTTATTTGTTATCTGTTTTTCAACACCAGCAAGGCAGAAATGCATATAATCTGGCACGAATTCTTTACAAATATCAAAATGGGGTAAGTTTATAAGAGGAGAAATAGACTTTACTCCATATACATCGGCACATTTTTTATCAGTAATTTCCATCATAAATTTAATCATATTCTTCATACTTCTCTCTTCTACAGTATGTTCAAGAATAGGATACCTATTACTTCCTTCGTACCACTCCCCCGGGTGTAAGCACCAGTTGCAACCGTACTTCCCATTGAATAATGTAACTCCTTGCATGGGAGTCCTTGCAACTGAATCCACACAACAAATTAGAGTGTATACTTTAATCAAAAGTTCTTCATTGTTTATTCTACATGTTATACCTTGATTTGCTAATGTAATTATCATTTTTGTAAATGGATGTAAAAAAGCGGTCATTTCGGGTTTATTTCGTCCGAACCGTATACCATAGGTGATTATTCTGTTAAATTTTGTTTGAATAGGTATTTCATTTAGCTACAAATATATGGACCAATTGAGTAACTCGAACTCTCAAATCTCGGTGCCCCGTCGGTATTAAATATGGCTGTGACGTAATTATGTTTATCACTTTCAGGTAATTTTTCTATAAATAACTTGTACATCTTTCTATCAAAAATGTTTCTTATTAATTAAATTAATGACTTAGTCATAATTTAATTATGTAGTCATAATTTAATGACGTAGTCATTATATTCAGCGTTTTTTTCCAATAGAATTTTAATATTTTCCATAGGATCGATCATTACGAAAATATTTGATGACGATGGATTTTCTAAATTAATGGTTTCGAAACATACATCACAAGTTACGTAAGATTCTACATCACTTATTTTGCCAATACATTTACAGCAAGTGGGACAAATTCCATGATATTCTATTTTATCTTTTAGATTTAAAATATGATCAACAATCCACCATGCATCGGATAATATTGATTTTGAAAAGATAAAGTTGGTCTGTTGTAGCATACTTACAATTTCATTTAATGATAATTTAATAATAATTTTTTTTAAACTGTATTTGATAATCATTAAAAATATTTTACCTCGTGATTTGTTTACAGGTATTGTAATATTATTTAGAAAATCTTCATTTGACATAAATTCTTTGTAAAATGCGTGTTTGACATATATCATCATGTTGTTGGTCATTTTTGTCGTCTGTTAAATCATTAAATATATTCGATAAATCCGAATCACATTCTGAAACTTGATCTCTTGTACAAATTATCTGCAATATTTAATGGAAAAGTTAATAAATTATTTCACAAATTATAATATAAAATAATAATCACAAATGAATGTAATATACATCGATACTTAATCCTTATGTAAATATTTTAAAATATTATTAATATTATTATAAAGACCTACATGTTATTTTTCAATAACCCTATTTCTCTCTTTCTCATAGATTATGGAGCTCGGGCTTCATAAACCTAAATATTATAAGATCTCCATAAGATCCTATTTGCAAGTTTATATATACAGAGTATTCAAAAAGTCCCGGACCGGTTGAATAACTTGTAAAGTAGGCGTCACATTGAAAAATGATTGAGATAAAAGTTGTAGGAAATGTCCCTGGCTATCCGATGGTAACCTTGGCTGTGACCTTGACCTTGACTTTCAAGGTCATTTGAAGGTCAAATCGATTTTTTAAAATGGAACACCATATTTTTGATCCCGGAAATGAAAAGAGCGGAAAATTTCACGTTCAGATATGACCTTGACCATTTTAAAAATTTGACCTCTGATGGTTAACAAGGCTGACGAGCATCCCAGCCGGTTAAGGCAAGGTTGGGTGATGCTCGGCCAGTGAAGGCAAGGCTGACGAGCTTGATGTCAGACTTGCCTTCACTGGCCGGGCATCACCCAACCTTGCCTTAACCGGCTGGGATTGATGTCAGACTTGCTTTCACTGGCCGGGCATCACCCAACCTTGCCTTAACCGGCTGGGATGCTCGTCAGTCTTGCCTTCACTGGCCGGGCATCACCCAACCTTGCCTTAACCGGCTGGGATTGATATTAGCCTTGCCTTCACTGGCCGGACATCACCCAACCTTGCCTTAACCGACTGGGATGCTCGTCAGCCTTGCCTTNCTGGGATGCTCGTCAGCCTTGCCTTCACTGGCCGGGCATCACCCAACCTTGTCTTAACCGGCTGGGATTGATGCCAGACTTGCCTTCACTGGCCGGACATCTCCCAACCTTGCCTTAACCGGCTGGGATGCTCGTCAGCCTTGTCAACCATCAGAGGTCAAATTTTTAAAATGGTCAATGGTCATATCTGAACGTGAAATTTTCCGCTCTTTTCGTTTCCGGGATCAAAAATATGGTGTTCCATTTTAAAAAATCGATTTGACCTTCAAATGACCTTGAAAGTCAAGGTCAAGGTCACAGCCAAGATCACCATCGGATAGCCAGGAACATTTCCTACAACTTTTATCTCGGTCATTTTTCAGTGTGACGCCTACTTTACAAGTTATTCAACCGGTCCGGGACTTTTTGAACACCCTGTATACAGGGTGTCCTAAAACTACCGGATATCCTTTTAATGGCAGATTCTTTAAAAAATTTTAAGACGAAAATCCTAATACGAAAATGTCGAGGGTACAATAGTTTTTAAATNGGAAGCGATTATATTTTACGAATGACAGGGCTGAAATTTCGCGCGCTCAGGCACGGCGAAATAACAAATGCTAAAAGTGCTCCTTATGTTCATAGGAGCACTTTTAGCACTTNTTATTTCGCCGTGCCTGAGCGCGCGAAATTTCAGCCCTATCATTCGTAAAATATAATCGCTTCCTATTTAAAAACTATTGTACCCTTGACATTTTCGTATTAGGATTTTCGTCTTACAATTTTTTAAAGAATCTGCCATTAAGAGGATATCCGGTAGTTTTAGGACACTCTGTATATACAGGGTGTCCCAAAACTACCGGATGTCCTCTTAAGAGCAAATTCTTTGGAATATTCTAAGACGAAAATTCTAATACGAAAATGTCGAGGTTATAATAGTTTTTAAAATAATCGCGATTAAAGTTCACTAATCGTAGAGCTGACATTTC
>JAJVSH010000118.1:435327-447689 GCA_021460005.1 Tetramorium alpestre | reverse complement strand
ATTACCACGAAAATTTCATCGTGCAAAAAGTTATTCATACGCGACAAGTGTAAACATAGTTATAAATTTATTTTAACACCTATGATAATATGTCGCTTGAATTATTATTTTGTAATATGATCCGATATTAATTTTGCGTATGTATTATACAAATAGAGATTTTGCATAGAAGCAGAAATAATTTTTTAATAAAAATATCGCACATTTGTAAAATAATCTGAACATTGTTCAAGGGGCCCGATTCGTGAGACCACCATTATCACTTGTCATAACACCGTGCCTGAGCGCGCGAAATATCAGCTCTACGATTAGTGAACTGTAATCGCGATTATTTTAAAAACTATTATAACCTCGACATTTTCGTATTAGAATTTTCGTCTTAGAATATTCCAAAGAATCTGCTCTTAAGAGGACATCCGGTGGTTTTGGGACACCCTGTATATATGTTCAGGCGCGCGCAGGCGCCGAGAGAGAAAGATGGTGATTGGCTGAATAAATGAAGTAGTTCCCTTACTACCCCCCCCCCCCTTTGAATGCTACGTAGATCGTAAATCGAACGAATTTGCGGTTTTTTTGCGGAAAGATACGTTTTTTGCGTGGTGACTGGAATAGTGTAACTTCTGGTTGATCGAGTGACGTTAGGAAAGTTTTGAAAAAGTCTGGCTTAAGTCTTTCGATGTTGATAGTTGCTGATTCATTTCTTACGTTGAGTTTGAAAACTCGGTCAGAAATTCGTTCTGTCACTTCAAATGGGTCTGCATATGGTTGATCCAAGGGCTTCTTAGTAGCGTCTACTCGGACGAAAACGTGTGAGCAAGTATGCAGCAAGTAAGTACTCCTTTAGAGTGAATAGCTTTGTTTGCTATGGTGTGCGGTTGGCGATGGTCGAAATTTGCGTAATGTTATCGTAACGTCTCGAGAAAAGGGCATGGATCCGTTTCTGGGTCTTCATGAAAGAAAAATTCGCCGGGAATACGAATGGGTGTGCCGTAAGTTAATTCGGCAGCGCTGATTTTTATGTCCTTTTTTAAGACAAAATTCTTGTCCTCCTTAAACCCAAAAGTACCGTTAGTATGGCGTCTACCCATTCGTTGTTGGCGTGGCAGCGAATGGCTGCTTTAAGAGAGCGATCAAATCGTTTGATGGCTTCGTTGGAAAAAGGGTGATAAGGCGTTGTCCTTATTCTTTTGGCACCGATTAGTTTAGCCAGTGCTTGAAACAACTGAGATTCGAACTGTGATCCACGATCTGTCGTAATCACGGCCGATGTTCTGAAACGTGCGATCCAAGTTGCGTAGAAAGTTGTCACAATAGTGTCTGTTGATATATAGACGATCGGAGTTGCTTCTGGCCAGCAAGTGAATCTGTCTATTGCTGTAAGGCAGTACTTATATCCGCGGGAAGGTGGGAGCGGGCCGACGATATCGGGATGGACTTGGTAAAATCTGGCATCTGGAACTTGAATGTCAATTGGTGTGGTATGATTGTGGCGTATAATCTTCGATCGCTGGCAAGAAAGACAAGTTTTAATCCAGCGACGTCTTTGTTGAGACCGGGCCATATAAATTTTCATGCAATGAGTTCTCGAGTAGCATGTGTTCCAGGATGTGATAAACAATGTGTGGCGTTGAACGGCGTAGTGAAACGGGAATGTACGGCCGGACGTTGGCTCCTGAAATATCGCAATAGATTATTTTATCGGAGTCGTCTAGGTGCAATTTACTGAGTTTCAGACCGGTTTCTTCTCGTAAGAATGATTGAAACTCTTGATCTAACGCTTGTTCTCTAGCTATGTCATTAGTGGAAACTATTACAGACATGGTTATTTCTGCGTGATAACGTATCGGCTGTTACATTTTGGGCGCCAAGAAGGTAAACAATGTTAGTGGAGAACTGGCTTATATAGTCGAGATGATGCAGTTGTCGAGGCAATACTTTGTCGAGTTTCTGGTCGAACACATATATAAGCTGTCTACGATCTGTGGTCAGCGTACACTCCCTACCTTCAATCATGTGACGGAAAAATTTTATGCCTTCATAAATTGCGAACAACTCACGGTCATACGTACCGTACTTTTTTTGAGATTGGGAAAGTTTCTTGTAAAAAAAATCTAAAGGTGTCTATTTACTCTCTTGCTGTTGGTGCAGAGTGGCGCCGATGTAACAAAATACGAAATCTAATCCTCTGAGTGCTGTGTCCATAAGTCTTTGAAAAGTTTGGGCAGCGTTACACAGTCCAAACGTCATTCTTGAAAACTGGAAGAGACCGAACGGTGTTATTATTGTTTTGTGTTGATCCTTGAGAGCGATTGGGATTTGAGGAAATGCTTTGGTTAAATCTAATACCGTAAAGATAATGCAACCATGCAACTGATGGGCAAAGTCGTGGAACCGGGTATTTATCGGGCACGGTGATCTTGTTCAGGCAACGATAATCACCACACGGTCTCCATTCGCCGCTCTTTTTCTTTACCAAATGAAGAGGAGGCTAGCTCAAGGACATGGCTCACTGTTTTGTGCTATTAGCTCTTCGATTTGCTTACGGGCTGCTTTCATGCGGATAGGAGAGAGTCGGCGAGCTCGTTCAGCTGGTGGTCCTCGAGTGATGATGTGATATTGAACCGTGTTTCGGTTCTTGTGCTTTCGATGGTCGAGTTACTTCAATGAATTCTTGCAGTATATCTTTGTAGGGATTGTTGTGGCTAATTATTGAGAGAGAAGTCGTCGGAAACGGCGTAATCTTTCTGATCGTGATTAACTCCGTAGTTTTGTCCATAAGGCGCCGGTCGTGGAGATCCACCAGGAGGTTGTGTTGTTTCAAGAAATCTGCTCCTAGGGTTGCTTGCTGCATGTCAGCGATTAAGAAACACCATGTGAACGGTCTACGTAAAGTTAAATGAAGTGACAGTGTCTTTTTGTCGTATGTATTGATGGCTGGTCCGTTTGCAGCGAAAACTTTGAGGTTAGCTGGCTTAGATGTAGGTTTTACTGCGTGTTTTTCGGGGAGAACGAAGACATCCGCACTGGTGTTGATTAGGAATATTGGATTACGGATGAGGCGGTTTTGGATAGGAACAGTGCCCAGCGTCGCCTCGATGCACTGGGACCTGGCTAGTTTTCCTTTTCTTCTCTTTGGGCCAGCCACAGGGAGACTGACAGTTGCGTGCACTAGAACCGAACTTGGCGTGATAATAGCACGGGCGGTCATCGACTTTGTCCTGATTAGAAGACGTGGACCAGCAGACGCGGGGGTTCCGGGTGCGGCTTCTTAACCGGGCTCGGCGCGGAATTCTTTGTCTAGCTTTTTTATTAGAGTTTCTAACTGCAACTGGAGTGCGTCAACAGCTGCCTGGAGATCACCTGACTTACCTGAGATTTTTGAGGTTAATGACTGTTCTGAATTCGCTGATGTCGTGGGTACGGCCAAAGCAGCAATAGAAAGTTTTATGGCGTACATTGCGTGGTCTGCCATTTCCGCGAGTCGGTTGAGATCCTGCATCTCTGAGATTGCCAAGATGATACGGATTTGATCGGGAAGCTGCTCAAGGAACAATGAGCGTAAAACTGGTTCACTGCACTGGCCACCTGCCAGATTTTTTGAACGTTGAAGATACGCTGAGTGTCTTTCGTCGCACAGCTCGTTCCCGCGAAGGAGGCGTCGCAGTCTTCTTTCATCACCCTCGTCGAAAGCTGAGATGGTTCTTTTTTTATGGTTTCAAATTTGTTTTTCTCTGGGGGTTGCAGGATAATATCTGAGACAGCATCTAGCACCTCGCCCGATAGATAAATGGCCACGAAGCGGAATTTGTTTGCATCTAATATAATGCCATTGGCGAGGAACGCTAGCTCGACTTGTGCAAACCACAAAGGAGGATTTTGCTTGCAGAATGGCGGCAATTTTATTTAGCGGAAACCGGCTGCCAGTTGTTGGTATCCGAGAGCCAAGGTTTTAGCAGAAGTGCCGGGTAGATCGGCTTGATTTGTATTGACGGAATGCTCTGAGGCAGGTGCCTCGGTAATAGGGTTATCGTTGGACATGCTTTTTTTCGTGGGGAAATCTCATGGATACTCTCGCCCCCCGAGGGGAGGGCGAGAGTTATGCCGGACTCTTACCGGCTAAAACCCCATGGTGGGCCTTCCTCTTGCGCCATCGGAGAGGGCTCCAGGAACCCTCAAGCGAACCTCACCAGACGTGACCGCCCCGGCGCGTCAGGGAGGCGCCTCCCGCCTGCGGGTTAAAGAAAATCCAAAGGTGTTCGACGCCCCTCACATCTCTATGAGGGCGAGGCCGGCCCACCCNACCATGACCTTCCTTTCTTAAGGTCGCGTATATTGGATCGATCGAGCCCCCGCTCGACCGATCCCGCGATCCGGATGGTGCTTCTCCGGAACTCCCAAACAAAGTGGGAGAGTTCCGGTCTCCACCTCCTCCTCCTCTTCACTGGGGGACACCGAGGAGACGAGCCTACTGCGTCCATCCCCGGCGACGCCCCCCTCCACCCGTGTGGCCGGATCGTGATCAGCATCCCGTCTCCTCTCCGCTGCCTCCTTCTGCGACATAACCTTTTCGCAGGAGGCGACTGTTTTCCAGGACCTCTCGTCGCCCACAATGGCGGCGATCACCAGCAACGAGAGATCCTGCCCCACGGACCAGGATACGGCGCTCGCACCACCTTGGACATTCCTCCAAGGTGTGCTGCGCCGTGTCCAGGTCCGCCCCACACTCGACGCAGCTCTCCGACGGCTCGCGTCCGATCCTCCGCAGGAACTCTCGGTGGCAGCCGTGCCACCTGCGTCATCCGATAGGTGAGCCTCCCGTGCCGTCTATCCAGCCACTCTATCAGGAGCGGCCGGATAGCCGGCGATCAAGGCGAGACACCCGCCAGGAGATGCCCGCAGCCTCCTCGAAGATGGTCCGGTAATCCCGGATCATCCTGACCGACATCGCGCGTCTACAGCGAGAGAGAACTCTACGATTGGCGCGCGATGACGCCAGGGCGTCGTGCCATACCGGGGCGCCGTACAGCGCCACGGCGGCAATGCCGGCGTAAAGGCTGCGAACTTTTCCTCCTGGGCCACTCAGGTTGGGCATCAGGCGAGCCAACGAGTCCGTCAGAACACCCAACCTGGGATCCAGCCTCCGGAAATGTTTCTGGAAGCACCAGCGGTCCAGGATGAGGCCCAGGTATCTCATACTGGACTCCACTGGAACCTGGACGTCACCCACCGTGATGTAGGACCGCGGTGGCCTCCTCCATGTCACTCCGTCGACCGACGTGAAGCCATATGGCTTCGATCTTCGGGAGAGACACCCGCAGCCCCAAGGACCGGTCTCGACATGACGAGCCCTGCATCCTCGGTGGCGAGGACCTTTGTACTTCTTCAGTTCTTCCCGCAGGCCACGGTAAGGGTGTCGTCCGCGTAGCAGATGACGCTCAGGCCTGCGGGAAGCTCAGCCTGCAACACCGCGTCATACCCCAGGTTCCAAAGGAGTGGACCCAGAACAGGTCCCTGGGGTACGCTGCGGTGTATCTCCCTCCTGTGACACCGGCCGTCACGGCCCAGGTATACCACCCATCTGTCCCGAAGGTAGTCCCCGACCACCTTCCTCAGGTAGGGAGACACCCGATGATATTCGAGCGCCCGCTCCCAGGACAGGGTGTTAAACGCGTTGGCGATGTCCAATGACACCGCCAACGCCACCCCGCCCCGGAGCGAGGCCTGTTCTGAGAGAGACTTTACACGATCGATGGCATCGATCGTGCACCGCCCCTCCCGGAAGCCAAACTGGGCCTCACAAAGGTCGGGTCCTATCAGGGACAAGTTTCCGACAAGGCGGGCAACTACCACCCATTCGAACAACTTGCCCGCCTCGTCGAGCAGGCAGATTGGTCGATACGCGGAGGGAGAATCCGCGGGCTTTCCCTCCTTCGGGAGGAGCACCATTCTCGCCACCTTCCAGTCCGGGGGGAGACTACCGGACTTCAGGCAGCTGTCAAACAACCGCTTGAGCCGGTCCCCGAAAACGCTTATGGTCAAGACCAACACACGGCCCAGGATGCCATCGGGACCCGGAGCCTTACGCGATCCCATTTTCCCGACGGCTGCGCGACACTCCTCAATGGTGACCTCCATGTCGGCGGTCCATTCGATCGGGTCCGCCGACATGTCGCCCCCACCCCGAGGACGCCCGCCCCCTCCCCTAATGGGAACAGGGTGCTGACGACGTCCTCCAGGAGACGTGGGGAGGACTTCAGTGACCGGAGGGCCGCCCGACTGTAGTTCGTTGAGAACTATCCGGTGGGCGCTCCCATGGGTTCCTGTCGAGATCCCCGAGGAGCTCCTCCCAGGCGTGGACCTCGGCTCTCTTAATGGCGAGCTGCAGGTCCTTCTTCGCATTCCGATAGAGACCGTACAGCTCAGCTATCCTCGTCGATGAAGACGGGTGTACCAGCGCCTACTCCGGACGCATTCACATCGGAGGGCCGCGATGTCTTCCGACCACCAGTACACCCTACGTCTCGGGGGAGGGGGGGGGGGAACAGGCCTGGCCCAAGGCATAGCCGCGTCGCAGACAGCGACCAGCATGTCCCTGAGCCTCTCCCACGGCTCCCCCACGCTCGCAGGCTCGACCGGCGGTGGAACCGGCCAAGTCACCACAGCCACCACCAGAGCGTCCTCGTCCAGTCGTCGCAGCACCCATCTGAGTATATCGCTACGGCGAGGCCGGGATAACGCGTCTCCGTCAGCCGACGAGGCGTCAGTGGAAACGATCATCCGGATATAACGGTGTTTAGACAACGTCTCCGCCGCTTTCTCGATTCGCCAGCCCGATACGCGCGATGTGGCAGCGGGGTTCGCGAACAGTAAGTCCACGATTGACTCCCCGTTGTGCCGTACGCACGTAGGCACCGAGCCACAGGACTCGGTTAAGACACAGGAGTCCGCACCCCTCCGCCCATTCCAACAGCGCTTTACCCCGCCGGGTTGATTTGGGGAAATCCCAAGCGCGGTGCTTGGAGTTAAAATCCCCCAGAATAATGACCGGGCGGTTTAGGTGCCTGAACATAATGGCACCCAGGTGACCGAGGAGTTCGTAGAGCTCCTCGATGGCGCTGTTGGGTGAACTGTAGCATCCTACGACGACAGTCCCCCCCCAGAACGCAGCCGAGTATCCCCTATCTCTCTCCAATGCGGAGAGTGGAGGGTACCCGACTCGCTCGCTCCTGACGAGCGCCACCAGACCGTCGGTATCCCCGAGCCATCATTATCGGGGATCCTGTAGGGTTTTGTGGCGACCATCAGGCCAATCCCCCACTCTGCCAGAGCTTGCGACTACAGATCTTGTGCCCTGGCGGCGTGGTTGAGGTTAGCCAAAAGGACGGCCATTTCGGCTTTGTAGGGACCCCCTCCTGATGGCCGTCCTCCGCCAACCCACTCGCGGCCTCAGCCCGAGGAAAGGGAACCGGCTGACCCGAACCCGTCCCTCCTTCCGCCTCCATCGGGTGCTCTGCAGTGTGGCAAGGTACCGTAATCCGCCTCTCCTTTTGGGGCAGCGGCAGTTGCAACCGTGTCAGCCGGATCTGCATTGTCCTCCCCTCGGAGTCCGTGAGGTCGGTGGCTGCTTCGAAGTCGGCCGAGGTCTTCCCCACGGCTCTCTTCCGCCCCTTCTTCCCTTTGTCGGCAGGGGCACCACCAGGGAGCGTCGCGGGCGCCTCCCTAGATGTCCCCTGTCGACCGGAACCCGCCGTAGTGCCGGGCATCACCGGCCCAACTCCAGTTTTCCTCTTTCTCCGGGGTCCGCCGGAGTCCGCGGTCGATGCCCTACCCACGCCGCCGCCAACTTTTTTAGGGGCTGTCTTGTTTGTGGGGGGGGGGGGCGCACGACATCCTCTACCGCCCATGCGATGATCCACGACCCGCACAAAGCGGAGAGTCGCCGCGCACGCCGCGGCGGTGTGCCCTTCCCCACCGCATCGGTAGCAGCTACCGGTGCGGTCTACCTCCCCAGTGCACCGCTGCCTCACGTGACCAAATTCGAGATAGCGTTAGCACTGTAGAGGGCGGGTCTCCAGCCTCTCCACCTTGGCCGAGACCCACCCTATATGCACACGACCCCCTCTGGTTAGCTTTTCAATCGCTGCCAGGGGGGCCTGCGCCCACAAGGATCCCAGTCCTGATGGAGACCTCCGGATCTGTCCGATCCTAATGTCCCCCTCCGGACATTCTCCGACTTTCGCCAAGGCGGCAATAACCTCTTCTGGGTCGATGGAATCTTCCAGGCCCCCACGCGTATCTCCGCGCGCCTGACGGGCCTGCAGGGGGAACAATCTTACCGTATAAACCGTGAAGGGCGTGAAGTACTATTTAATGCCATCTGTGAAAATTGGGGGAACTATTTACTTCTCTAAACAAGAATCTATTATCGGTATTCATATCATTTTTCCTTTCTAAATTCTTTAAAAAAAGAATAATAATAAAATAATATAATAAAAACTGAAATAAATATTAAAAATATTATATATTAAAAAATACAATAAAAACTAAAGAATACAAGTTCTAAATTATTGTAAATGTAATAATTACATCTATGTATCTTGCAAATTTTGAAAAATTTATTAGAAACATATGTGTGAAAACGCATACATACATGTATATACATTCACATGAAATAAAAGATATATTCATACAATAAAACCTAAACACATAAACTTATACTTTTATATATATTCTAATATAACTTGTATATGCATAATATTATATATTATGCATATTATTATATATTTTTATAAACATTCCCATACAGCACAATCTCCAAAACATGTCTAAAATCAGGTCATAAAACGTCTTAAAGATGTCTTTTAGGCGTCTTTTAGGCATATTTTAAAGACGTCTGCCTAAAAGATGTCTTAAAGATGTCTTTAAAACGTCTTATGACCCGATTTTAGACATTGTGCTGTATGGGTTATTATATATAAACATAATTATACACTTTTAGATTTATACTTTTAACAAACATATATCTATTTTACTTAACTTAGTACTAGGCAGTATTAGTATAATAAAATAAACTGTGGAATTATTCTAGGTCAAGCGTGCTTCTACAACAATTAGTTTTATTATATTCTTGTGCAAGTTTTGTTAACTTGCCTGAATTTCCTCAATTAGATACATTTTTTGAACCACTTAATAATTTATTAATGTTTTGAATATAATATTTTATCAAATAATTAATATACTCTTTTGTCATATAATCTTGATAATGACCATTCGGACATTTAATTATATTGCTATTTCCAAACTGTATAACATATTCTTTAATATTATAAGAAATATGAAAAATATTACTTAAATCGTTAACAAAATAATTAGTTATTAATTTCTTTCAGACATTCAATTACCTGTTCTTTTTCGGTTAATAGAACATTCTTACAAATTTCACAATGACTTATTGCAAGCATTATTGTATTGTAAATAAAAAAATTAACATTACTTACAGGAATATCACAAAACATAATAGCAATATTTTCTGGTAAAGATACATTCTTATGCATACGTTCATTTCGCGTTGTACATACTAAGTTTTGAAATTCTAATAAATACAATATTTTGCAGAATCTTCCTCGCAATTTTTTTTATAAGTTATTTGTTGTGTATATAAATTAAAAAATAAACTTTCATAATATCCATTAAACGTATCGCATGTTGGATTTGTATTCCTAACCCCGTATTGTCTGATTTCTGCAAATAAATTTTCTAAAGGGTCTTGGTTAAAATTTCTGGCAGCAAATACAGAAAACCCTAATTCTTGCAAATAACGGCGTAGAAGTTTGAAATTTCGTATTGTGTGTATCCAATTCTTGAGAACTATAGGATGTGTTTTATCATTTTTCTTTTTTTTCTCATATTGCATGCTTTGCAGAACTAGAATTGTAGTATCCCAAATATTTTCTTGTTCATGTATGTCAATTTGTAGAAATCATAGTTGGTTCATGTACTTTTCGTTTCTTCATACAAACTCCTCCGTTTACACTATCGAAGAGATTATTAAAGAACAATAGCAATTCTGCTGTCTGATCTGCTTCTCGACACATTTTTATAGTTTTGCAAGTACTCATTGATTCGTTAATACTCATATAATGTATCGCAGATGCTACTGTTTGAGAAAAAACTTGAGCGCAATACTCGTACTTTCATTTTTTTAATTTTTCCTGAAATAACATGCTCATCTGTTAATTTTCTCATCAAACGCATAGATCCATGACTTTGATCAATAAAATAAGCAGTTTCTATATGAGACTATTTAGCAATTTTTTTAATCCCATCATTGAAATGACAAGACAAGTCTTTTGTTAGTAAATTATTTCTAATGCATTTTAGCAAATGTGGCGGATCATAAAGTGGTATTATTTTTTGTTCATTAATGATTATAACATCTTCTGCTGTTTTACCGAAATTTCTTTTAGTATCGAAGACTGATTGATTTTTAACATTTTTTGTTAACATTAGTACTGCCTTGATCGCATATAGATGCAATTACTTTTACTCCAACATCATTCAAACGTTTTATAATTTCTTTATATGATGCGACAATTGTTTCCCACGAAGTAGATCCTTTACAGAAAGAATACATAACAGGCTGTTTCCATGGACGTAGTCCATGCACGCCTTTGATTAACTAAACATGAACATGATCAGCTATATCAATTTTACGATCAAAACCATTATCTACAATGCCTTCTATTTGATCCAAAAAAGAATTGTAATGTAATTTGGCATTCAGTTTCTTTTCATCAAATAATAATGAAGTGCAAAATTTATCTCTTTCATCTTTATATTTTCCATTTTATATTTAATGTTTTCAAAAATCGAATTACATATGCCTGGTTTTAAGGGTAATTGTTGCTAATTTTCTAATAGTTTCTACACTAGGCAAGAAAAAATTGTTACTTAAATAGCGATATGCTTTTGGACTTTGTTTGAATAATGCTAGTGCAAACACCTTATCTCTAATTGTATATCTTCGTACATACTTATTACGATCCAAATTGTTCACATTACATTCAAAGAAAGTTCGTAGCACTTCGGGCATTTTTTCTATTTTACTATTAAAATCATTGTTTAACAATTTCTGTGCATTTTCTAATCTTTCTTTATATGTAATGCACCTATTTCTGTTTTGTCGCGCAATTTTTTTTAATGCAACAATTATATTATATATTTCTTTATCTTCTTGTGATAAATTAGATTTTCGAGCCGCATTAAAAATTTGCAAAATGGATTCTGGAAAATACAAAGAAAAGCACAAAAAAATATATAACTGCGAAAACATAATACAAAAATAAAATTTTATAATTGTCCGAAAATCATTATTTATCCAATTTTCAATTCATTTAATAATAAGTTGATGAATATATTTCGAAAATATTAACAAGAGCTATATCTTAAAATTAAATATAAAATATTTTACCATCTATTTGCGTTTTAACGGGTACAGAAAAAAATTAGTTTTTTTCCCGGTTGTTTATTTTTTTAATTCTAGAGACTTCTAGAATTTTAGAATTCTCAAACTTTTCAATATTTTTTTATAATAAAAGCTGATTAGTAAAATTAGTTAAAGAATCTATAAGATTGCCTAATAGGAATGAAATAATTTAAAATTTAAATAATTAATTTACTTTCAGAAGATTATTTTTTATATAAGACAACAGGAGAGAAAGTAGAATGAAAGAATAGAAATTAGAAATTACAAAGAAAAAAGATAATTATTAAGTACAAGTTTTAGGATATATAATAATTTTCAATATTTTTTCTGTATATACATATATATGCATATATGTGTATAAAGAAAATATTAATATTTATTTATATATTGAAATATTTATATTTCAATATATATCGAAATATTTAAGTAGGTAATAGAGGCGAGTTCTAACCCAGATCTTCCGAGGGGGGAGCGGGGCGGGGGACTACTCCGCGGGCGAGAAGGGTATGACGTCACGGGGGCCGCGGCACGCGGTACGTGTCAAAAAATGCAAACTTCGCAAAACAATGTCAGTCAATGTTAGTCAACGGTCAAGGAGGATCCGCGCTATGACCATGAGGGCGGGGGGGGGGAATCTGTATGGCGCGGGGATAGGACTTTTCTTTCTCGTTCGCATCACCATCTTCGCTTGCGTTCTCCCCCGCCCGCTCGCATCACCATCTTCGCTCGCGTTCTCTCTCGCTCTCGCGCGTCTCCATCTTCGCTCGCGCTCTCGCCCACCCGTTTATGATCCCGCAATCTAGCGCTCTTCATGCATTTTATTGATATTTATCGATTAGAATTAGTTCTTAATTTTTATGTATCTTCGAAGAGGAAT
>JAJVSH010000118.1:407275-424277 GCA_021460005.1 Tetramorium alpestre | reverse complement strand
GTGCTAGATTGCGGGATCATAAACGAAGGACTGATTCAATACCACAAGGCTAAAGAGTTGATTACCGAGGCGGTGCGGGATGTGACGGAGAACGAAACTTCGCCCATCGTATACATAAAGGGACTCGAGAAACGAGAATGGTTACGGGATTTACTGCTGGACAATGCGCGAGAGGATGTTTACATCGAGAGCCTCGACGAGCACTACGAAGACGTGGAATCGTTGAAAAAGATGGACGCTACACATACTTTGCGTTGTCATAAACATGTATCGAATTGTGCTTTGCAAAATGTATTCAAGCTGTTCAATTNGTGGCACTGCCATAAAAAATAAACGTATATATTATCTATAGATATATCGTTAATATAACATTAATATGATGATGCGTTAATGTATCTATTTTACGGAAAATATATTAATTTAAAAACATTTTTTATCTTTTTCTTTATATCCCATTCCTCTTCGAAGATACATAAAAATTAAGAACTAATTCTAATCGATAAATATCAATAAAATGCATGAAGAGCGCTAGATTGCGGGATCATAAACGGGTGGGCGAGAGCGCGAGCGAAGATGGAGACGCGCGAGAGTGAGAGAGAACGCGAGCGAAGATGGTGATGCGAGCGGGCGGGGGAGAACGCGAGCGAAGATGGTGATGCGAACGAGAAAAAAAATATACTATCCCCGCGCCATAATACAGATTCCCCCCCCCCCCCCCTCATGGTCATAGCGCGGATCCTCCTTGACCGTTGACTGACATTGACTGACATTGTTTTGCGAAGTTTGCATTTTTTGACACGTACCGTGTGCCGCGGCCCCCGTGACGTCATACCCCTCTCGCCCGCGGAGTAGTCCCCCGCCCCGCTCCCCCCTCGGAGGATCAGGGTTAGAACCCGCCTCTATTACCTACTTATTTATATTTCAATATATCTGTATGTGTGTATACAATAATTATTTATTGTTTGTAATACATTTTACTTATCTTATATAATGTCTTACATAAGATCTTATCTACATAATTATTTGCAAATTTATCAAAATTGATATATAACCATGTTGAATAATCAATTGATATTATTATAATCTTCATGGAAGTGAATAATTTACACTTTATATCTAATACCTTTTTTTCTATGTGGTTTTTTCACATTTGCATCCAAATTTTCAACACAAATCTGTTTGAAATTTTCAGTGTACGTATCGCAGCCTCCTTGTATCATAACATTTGTATCTAATATAATATACAAATAATATACAATTATTACCGAATTGTAAATAAAGATTCATTTACATAATTAAATAATTTCTAAACATACTTATGTTGTTTTTGTCACATTATTTGTTTCACATTCTAATTCCATTTGATGGTTCTGTAATTACATATTATTTATTAAAAATTTATGTAATATTGATAAAATTTATTTTTAAATAAAATCTTTTAATATAAAGACCTATTTTAAAGACCTATGTAATCTTAGATGCTTCCTCTGTAGATGCAGTAATTTTAGATGATTCCTCTGTAGATGCAGCATATAAATCAATTTTTTTCTTCCTCATTCAATTTATGATTAAAGACGTTGTTAATGGGCTCTTGTAAATCGATTTGTTCTGCCTCATTTAATTTATAATTTGATACATAAATAGACTCTGTAAAGTTCATTTATTATGATTATAACCTATAAGTATTTCATGTATAAAGATTAATTAAAATATGCATACCTGGTAAATGTAAGGATAAAACTGCTGTTCGACTTAAATGATTTGCAAGTTTTACACGTGGTTCGAAATGCTTGTCACAAACAAATTTTTGTTTTAATTGTTTTTCGGAACACTTTAATAAGTTATTATTTCCGCAAGCAGACAGCCATTTTAATAATCTTTATTTTTTAGAAAAACATGCAGTTTATTGTTTTTTGACGTACATCCGAATAGTTCACACTTTTTGTGACACATATTGCCTATATAATATATAAAATTAAAAATTAAACATATTTTTATTCATAGATAAGAATATGTGTTATCTTCATTCTTCTATAAGAAATTGTTGACTGTTGTAATAAAGAAAATATACTTACGTTCAATATTATATGCAATATTTCCATAAATACTTTATAATTGTAAAACAATTATCCCTTCGTTTTCTCCCATTGGAAGAGAATCTTTATTTTTAGTATATACTATACTAAAAATCTATAGGATATGTTACGTAGTACTGCCATCTACCAAAATTGGGGATACTTGGATTTCAGGTTACTTCATTTGAGATTGTTCCCCCTGCGGGTTATCCACACCTCCGTCTCCGTGAAGACCTCGCCCATTCTCTGCGCGAGTCGGTCCGCCCTGACCGGACCGTTCTCCCCGGGGATCTCTAATATGAGACCCCTGGTTACGGCCCTCTTGACGCACATCTCCGCGATCTGAAAGTCGGCCAGGCGGATTTCCTGGCCTTCTTCATCACAGAGGCAAGCGTCCATTCGCCCCCCTCGGGGATGGCGATCGTAATCGCCGCCCGCCGCGGGAGCTTCTCTTTTTCTTCCCCGACCCACCGGTGTTGGAGGAACCGCCCGCCGCGTTGGTTCGGGGTCCAAAACCCCCTCCCCTAGGTACGGGAGAACGGGCATTGGCCCCGCCGCTTTCATTGACATTCCTCGCGGCCTTTTTAGCTCGGCGGCCAACCACCCGCGTCCACTCCACCCCCACCGATGTGGGCTGGGAAGGGGAAGGGGAAACAGGTGGGACCGGAGTTGCCGCTGTCCCATCCTCCTTTGCGGATGGGGCTTTGGGCGGTGCCCGTTTGGCCCCCTCCTCGGCCTCTCTGGTCTTCTTGGGCTTTTTCATCCCCTGTTTGACCAGCGATGCCCTGACGTCCGCTTACCTCTTCACCGCACCGTCTTCTCTTTTCGGCGCGGTCTTGGGGGTGACCAGGCCGACCCTGTCCGTAAGGATGGGTAGCACCCGTCTCACCACCCGCTCCACTAGATCCTCGACCTCGCGATCCTCTCGCGTAGAGGCTCCGCGCGGAGTCTCCCCACCGCCGCCCACCATTCTCCTCTTATGCGGAGAAGACCGGGACGAGGGAGAGTAGGAATGCTCACGTGGAGAGCCACCAACTCCGGGAGCACCCTGCTATCCACCACCGTTCTAAGGAACGCCAGCTCCCCCTCCAGCACGGCGATCCTCTCCTTCAAGCGAGCCCTTTCTCCATCAAGGGCCCTTATGGTGTCTCCCGCCCCACGGCGGGATATTTCCATAGCTGCTGCCCCCAGAGCAGTGGCAGCGGTGCTGAGCTCTGGCAGAAGTCGTTTTTAATACGATCCCTGCACAGACCAGAGATGTGGAAGATTTTGTTCACCTATTCCTCCACCTTCCCTAGGATTCCGGTCCCCGCGCGGTCGCCCGCTTGGTCCTGCCGATCTCTGCTTCCATCCCTCTTTCTTTTGCTGCTAGCGGCAGAATAGAGGGACGGGTGCCCCGATGTGACGGAGGATCGCTCGGACGCAACCCCCGCATCCTCCGCCAGGCTGATATCCGACAGGGCACTGCTAGCAGACAACGCTTCCCTCTCGATTGCGAGCCACCTTGACGTGGTGAGAGGGCTCACCCGCGCGTCTGCGCGTGGGTGCTAAGTCGCAGCAACAGTGGTCTTTCCGCTTGTTTGCGGAAGGCCACTAGGGAGTGTGAGGCGATGGGGTGACCGATTAGGTCGCTTCACTCGCAATAACNCTACGAGGGACGGACGCCCGCTCGGGCCGCTCGGACATATTCCGAGGCCGGGGCCGAGTGGGTGGGGCCGTCGGAGCCACCGAGACTTATTCCCGGATCAGGGTCCGACGGTCGGCGGATAGTTGAACACGACGTTTCCGTGACCGCACCCCGTTCCGAAACGGGAAGTCGAGTTAGGTGGTGCCTGTGTGACGGGAGAGATTCTCCCACCAGGCGTGCTGGCTGCGGGTAAGGCGCTGAAGGAGAGTGTGGCCTCCTCTTCGTCTCAACCGTCCATGGAGCCCCTCGTGTGGCGACATTCGACACGGTGCCCCTGCGGTCGGAGGCAGGCGACCCCTGAAAGCCTTGGGAGGCTGGGGCTTGCCCCGCCCAAAGTATGTAAAGGGCTGGAGCCCAGTGCCCCGGATTATTATTCCTGGCGCCCGAGGCATATGTCGGCTCCCCGACGGAACTCGGGGATCCGCCCGCTGGGAACCGGGCGGTGGAGGTATACCCCAGCGACGCAACCGTGCCGAGGAGTGGGATCAATTAAAATGTGTGATGTTAATAAAAAAATACAAAGGGATCTCGTGGCTAGCTACAAAGTAGCTCCTGGAGGAGGAGCAACAGAGGTTTGGAGGACAGCGCACGGAAGTGCAGAGATGCAACAAGCATCGTCTGCTACCAGTGCCCTGTCGATATCAGCGAGGCGGAGGATGCGGAGATTGCGTCCGAGTGATCCTCCGTCACATCGGGGCACCCGTCCCTCTCTTCTGCCGCTAGCGGCAAAAGAAAGAGGGATGGAAGCAGAGACCGGTGGGACCAAGTGGGCGACCGCATGGGGACCGGAATACTAGGGAAGCTGGAGGAACAAAATCCTCCACATCTTTGGTTTATGCAGGGGTCGCATTAAAAACGACCTCTGCTAGGAGCTCAGCACCGCTGCCACTGCTCTGGGGACAGCGGCTATGGAAATATCCCGCCGTGAGGCGGGAGACACCATAAGGGCCCTTAAGGGAGAAAGGGCTCGCTTGAGGAAAATGATCGCCGTGCTGGAGGGAAAGCTTGCGTCCCTCAGAACGGTAGTGGGAGCTATCCCACTATCCGGGAGCAGGGTGCTCCCGGGGTTGGTGGCTCTCCACGTGAGCATCCCTACTCTCCCTCGTCCCGGTCTCCTCCGCATAAGAGGAGAATGGTGGGAGATAGTGGCGAAACTCCGCGCGGAGCCCCTACGCGAGAAGATCGCGAGATCGAGGAACTGGAGAGCGGGTGGTGAGACGAGTGCTATCCATCCTTATGGATAGGGTCGGCCTGGTCACCCCCAAGACCGCGCCGAGAGGAGAAGACGGTGCGGTGAAGAGGCAGGCGGACGCCGGGGCATCCCTGGTCAAACCGGTGAAAAAGCCCAAGAAGACCAGGAAAGCCAAGGAGGGGGTCCAATCAGAGCCGCCCAAGGCCCCATCCGCAAAGGGGATTGGGACAGTGATGACTCCGATCCCATCCATATCCCCTTCCCTCTCCCGGCCCGCATCAGTGGGGGTGGAGTGGACGAAGGTAGTTGGCCGTCGAGCTAAAGAGGCCGCGAAGAGTGCGGTTGAGAGCGGCGGAGCCGATGCCCGTCCTCCCATACCTAGGGGAGGGGGCGTTAGACCCCGAACCAACGCAGTGGACGGTTCCTCCACCACCGGTGGGTCGTTGAAAAAAAAGAGGAGCTCCCCACGGCGGGCGGCGATTACGATCGCCATCCCCGAGGGGGTCGAATGGACGCTTGTCTCTATGATGAAGAAGGCTAGGCAGGAAATCCGCCTGGCCGACATTCAGATCGCAGAGATGTGCGTCAAGCGGGCCATAACCGGGGGTCTCATATTAGAAATCCCCGGGGAGAACGGTCTGGCCAGGGCGGACCGACTCGCGCAGAGAATGGGCGAGGTCTTCGCGGGGACGAGGGTGCGGATAGCCAGGCCCGTCAGGCGCGCGGAGATACCCGTGCGGGGCCTGGAAGATTCCGTCGACCCTGAAGAGGTTATTGCCGCCTTGGTAAAAGCCAGAGAATGTCCGGAGGGAGACATTAGGATCGGACAGATTCGGAGGTCCCCATCCGGACTGGGATCCTTATGAGCGCAGGCCCCCCTGGCAGCGATTGAAAAGCTAACCAGAGGAGGTCGTGTGCATATAGGGTGGGTCTCGGCCAAGATGGAGAGGCTGGAGACCCGCCGTCTACAGTGCTACCGCTGTCTCGAATTTGGTCACGTGAGGCAACGGTGCACTGGGGAGATAGACCCCACCGGTAGCTGCTACCAGTGCGGTGGGGAAGGGCACACCGCCGTGGGGTGCGCGGTGGCTCCCCGCTGCTCTCTTTGTGCAAGCCGTGGTCGGCCGTCGGACCATCGCATGGGCGGTAGAGGATGTCGTGCCCCCCCCCTTCAAACAAGACAGCCCCTAAAAAAGTTGGCGGCGGCGTGGGCGGGGCATCGACCGCGAATTCCGGCGGATCCCAGAGAAAGGAGAAAACTGGAGCTGGGCCGGCGATGCCCGGCACTACGGCGGGCTCCGGTCGACGGGGACATCTAGGGAGGCGACCGCGACGCTCCCTGGTGGTGCCCCTGCCAACAAAGGGAACAAAGAGAAAATGGGGCGGAAGGGAGCCATGAGGAAGACCTCGGAGCAGTCTTCGACCGACTTCGGAGCCGACTTCGGAGCAGTCACTGACCTCACGGACTTCGAGGGGAGGACGATGCAGGTCCGGCTGAGACGGATACAACTGCCGCTAAAGAGAGAGGCGGATTACGGTGCCTTGTCACACTGCAAGGCAACCGATGGAGGCGGAAGGAGGGACGGGTTCGGGTCAGCCGGTTCTCTTCCCTCGGGCTGAGGCCGCGAGTGGGTTGGCGGTGGACGGCCATCAGGAGGGGTCCCTACAAAGCCGTAATGGCCCGTCCTTCTAACTAACCTCAACCACGCCGCCAGGGCGCAAACCTGTGGTCGCAAACTCTGGCGCAGTGGGGGATTGGCTTGGCGGTCGCCACAGAGCCTTACAGGATCCCCGATCAAGCCGGATGGCTCGGGGATACCGACGGTCTGGTGGCGCTCGTCAGGAGCGAGCGAGTCGGGTGCCCTCCGCTCTCCGCGTTGGAGAGAGGTAGGGGATACTCGGCTGCGCTCTGAGGGGAGACTGTCGTCGCAAGATGCTACAGCTCAACGGCGCTATCGAGGAGCTCCACGAGCTCCTCGGTCACCTGGGTGCCATTATGCTCAGATACCCAAACCACCCGGTCATTATTCTGGGGGATTTTAACTCCAAGCACCGTGCTTGGGATATCCCCAGATCAACCCGGCGAGTTAAAGCGTTGGAATGGACGGAGGGATGCGGGCTCCTGTGTCTTAACAGGGGCTCAGTATCCACGTGCGTGCGGCACAACGGGGAATCAATCGTGGACTTGGTGTTCGCGAACCCCGCTGCTGCATCGCGCGTCGGGGTGGCGAGTCGAGAAGGCAGTGGAGACATTGTCTGACCACCGATATATCCACTATCGCCTCGTCGGCGGAGACGCGGTATCCCGGCTTCACCGTAGCGATACACCCAGATGGGTGCTGCGACGACTGGACGAGGACGCTCTGATGGCTGCTGCTCTTGCGGTGACTTGGCCGGCTCCACCGCCGGTCGAGACTGCGAGCGTGGGGGAGCAGTGGGAGAGGCTCAGGGGCATGCTGGTCGCTGTCTGCGACGCAGCTATGCCTCGGACCAGGCCTGTCCCCTCCCCCGAGACATAGGNTGTACTGGTGGTCGGAAGACATCGCAGATCTCCGACGCGAATGCGTCCGGAGTAGGCGCCGGTACACCCGTCTTCGTCGATGAGCTGTAGTCGACGAGGACAGGGCAGCTGAGCTGTACGGTCTCTATCGGGATGCAAAGAGAGACCTGCAGCTCGCCATCAAGAGAGCCAACGCCTGGAAGGAATTCCTCGGGGATCTCGACAGGGATCCATGGGGGCGCCCGTACCGAATAGTTCTCAACAAACTATGGTCGGGCGGCCCTCTGGTTACTGGGGTCCTCGACCCACGTCTCCTGAAGGACGTCGTCAGCACCCTGTTCCCATTAGGGGAGGGGGGCGGGCGTCCTCGGTGGGGCGACGTGTCGGCGGACTCGATCGAATGGACCGCCGACATGGAGGTCACCGATGAGGAGTTTCGCGCAGCCTTCGAGAAGATGGGATCGCGTAAGGCCCCGGGTTCCGACGGCATCCCGGGCCGTGTGTTGGTCTTGACCGTGAGCGTCTTCGGGGACCGGCTCAGGCAGTTGTTTGACAGCTGCCTGAAGTCCGGTAGTCTCCCCCCTGACTGGAAGGTGGCGAGGATGGTGCTCCTCCCGAAGGAGGGAAAGCCCGTGGAGTCTCCCTCCACGTATTGACCGATCTGTCTGCTCGACGAGGCGGTCAAGTTGTTCGAACGGGTGGTAGTTGCCCGCTTGTCCCTGGTAGGACCCGACCTTTGCGAGGCCCAGTTTGGCTTCCGGGAGGGGCGGAGCACGATCGACGCCATCGATCATGTAAAGTTTCTCTCGGAACAGGCCTCGCTCCGGGGCGGGGTGGCATTGGACATCGCCAACGCGTTCAACACCTTGTCCTGGGAGCCCATAGGGCGGGCGCTCGAACATCATCGAGTGCCCCCCTACTTGAGGAGGGTGGTCGGAGACTTCGGGACAGATGAGTGGTATACCCGGGCCGTGACGGTTGGTGCCACAGGAGGAAGATACACCGCGACGTACCTCAGGGATCCTCTCCTTTGGAACCTGGAGTATGATGCGGTGTTGCTGAGCTTCCCGCAGGCCTGAGCGTCGTCTGCTACGCGGACGACATCCTTATCGTGGCCTGCGAGAAGAACTGGAGGAGTACGAAGGTCCTCGCCACCGAGGGCGCAGGGCTCGTCACGGATCGAGTCCGGTCCTTAGGGCTGCGAGTGTCTCCCCCGAAGACTGAAGCCATATGGCTTCACGTCGGTCGACGGAGGAGGCCACCGCGGTCCTACATCACGATGGGTGACGTCCAGGTTCCAGTGGGGTATATGAGATATACCCCACTGGAACCTAGGTCCAATATGAGATATCTGGGCCTCACCCTGGACAGCCGCTGGTGCTTCCAGGAATACTTCCGGAGGCTGGATCCCGGGTTGGGTGTTCTGACGGGCTCGTTGGCTCGCCTGGTGCTCAATCTGGGTGGCCCGGGAGGAAGAGCTCGCAGCCTTTACGCCGGCGTCATTGCCGCCGTGGCGCTGTACGGCGCCCCGGTATGGCACGACGCCCTGGCATTATCGCGTGCCAATCGTAGAGTTCTCTCTCGTTGTAGGCGCGCGATGTCGATCAGGATGATCCGGGGTTATTGGACCATTTCCGAGGAGGCTGCGGGCGTCCTGGCGGATGTCCCGCCTTTGGATCTTCTGGCGGATCTCCGCGCGAAGGAACACTTCTGACGCGTTGAGATCCGTCGTGGAGGCGGGAACGTCAGGCGGGGAATGGGAATTCTGGAGGCACCAGATCCGGCGGTCCATGCTGCTCGAATGGCAGCAGCGCCTGATGGAGGTCTCGGACAGGCCTCTTCAAACCGGGCGCGGACCGTGGGGGCTATCTGACCGCTCCTGATGGAATGGCTGGATAAACGGCACGGGAGGCTCACCTACTGGATGATGCAGATGCTCTCGGGGCACGGCTACCACCGAGAATTCCTGCGGAGGATTGGACGCGAGCCGTCGGAGAGCTGCCTCGAGTGTGGGGCGGACCTGGACACGGCGCAGCACACCTTGGAGGAATGTCCAAAGTGGTGCGAAGAGCACTGTGTCCTGGTCCAGACCGTGGGGCAGGACCTCTCGTTGTCGGCGGTGATCGCCGCCATTGTGGGCGATGAGAAATCCTGGAAAGCAGTCGCCTTCTGCGAAAAGGTTATGTTGAAGGAGATAGCAGAGAGGAGACGGGATGCCGATCCCGACGGATTTCTAACCCGCAGGCAGGAGGCGCCTCACTATCGCGCCGGGGAGAGCACCGAGTGTTGTTCGCCTGAGGATTCTCGGGGCTCTCTCCGATTGCAGGAGGAAGGCTCACCATGGGGTTTTAGCCGGTAAGAGTCCGGCATAACTCTCGCTCTCCTCCCGGAGGGTGAAAGTATTCATGAGGATTTCCCCACGAAAAAAAAGCAGACAACGCTCGTTGCGTCTTTGCACTTCCATGCCCTGTCCTTCGTTTCCAACCGTTCGGGTTCCCGAGTTCCGTCGGGGAGCCGACATATGCCTCGGGCCCCGGGAATAATCATCCGCGGCACTGGGCTCCAGCCCCTTATACACCTTGGGCGGGGCAAACCCCGCCTCCCAAGGCTTTCAGGAGTCCCCTGCCTCCGACCGCAGGGACACCGTGCCGAATGTCGTCACACGGAGGGCTCCATGGACAGTTGGGGCGAACAGGAGGCCACACCCCCCTCCAGTGCCTTACCCGCCATGGCAGCCAGCACGCCTGGTGGGGGAAACTCTCCCGCCACACAGGCACCACCTAACTCGACGTCCGGTTTCGGAACGGGGTGCGGTCACGGGAATGTCGAGTTCTACTATCCGCCGACCATCGGATCCCGACCCGGGAATATGTCTCGGCAGCTCCGACGGCCCCACCCACTCGGCCCCGGCCTCGGAATATTTCCAAGCGGTCCGAGCGTTCGTCCCTCGTAGGGTTGCGAAGTGAAACGACCTAGTCGGTCAACCCATCGCCCCACACTCCCTAGTGGCCTTCCGCAAACAAGCGGAAAGACCACTGTCGCTGCGAGCTCTTAGCACTCACGCCCAAACACGCGGTTGAGCCCTCTCACCACGTCAAGGTAGCTCGCAATCGAGAGGGTCAAGATGGCTCGCAATCGAGAGGGGTCGTTGGACATGCTGCTGCGATGCAGGTCGCGTACAAACGTGGAGATTCGATAAACTCGAAGGCTCGTGCTTTTTTTCGCAGGGAGATCTTTAGACTCTCTTTTTGCAGAGATGTGCTTGAAAACCTGTTTGATCACGTCGGGGTCACCAAATACTGTGACGTACTACAGGATTTAATCAAAGAAAGAATGCTGAATATTTTAATTATAAGTCTTTATTACACGTTGTCGTTACAAACTCGAACTAAAAGAGATAGGCAACGGACGTAAGAAAATATATATATGTTCAGGCGCTCGCAGGCACCGGGAGAGAAGGATGGTGATTGGCTAAACAAATGAAGTAGTTCCCATACTTTCTGACTCACTCTCTCACTCTCTCGCTCTCTCTCTTGCCGTTGCACGGCGTAGTGATTAGTGGGCTATCTCGCCGTTTCGCGACCATTGTAAATTTACGCTTAAAAGCATTTCCGGATAAAACGAGAAGTATTTGTGAATTGTGTACGTTGACCTGCTACCAATTTCTGAAGAAGGACGGATTGTCTTCTAGAGGTTCGTCTCCGAGAATCCAGAAACTCACGAAAACGCAAGAGACCTATTCGACGTCTCGCTTGGTTAGCCTGATAAAAGCTCGCTTTCTACGCCGTGAACATCTCATACTTTACAAGTCCGAAATCAGGTATGTTCGTTCTCATCTGAGAATCTGGGCTTATTCTCGTCTCGGTGCAGGTTCAAGCTTTCCTTCTAGCCTCATGGACCGATCCTCGGACATCTCATAAGTGATTATCTCGAACATTCTCTCGATTTTGGTCTCTCTCTCTCTCTCTCTCTCTCTCTCTCTCTCTTTCTCTGACAGAAGTGGACGTGTGTCACATTGCTCCGTAAAAGTCAAATATTTTGCGGTGGTTAGAGAAAGATTAGCGAGTGCCAGATTTGGCACAGAAATTCCATTAGTCCTAGATAGACTATGTACACCAGTTGATATTATATAGCTGGAATGTGTTAAATTATGAGTGTAAAGTGACATTTTATATGCTACTTTGCAGAACTGGGCAAGTAGACATTGAGGTGCTAACGTGGATGATTCGGCGGGCGTGGCCGCGGAAGTAACTAATTAGTCGCTGCGTTGCTGTCAGCCGATATCGTTGATATCCGTTTTGATATCGGTCGGTAATGACAGCATGATTGAAGCCGAATATCGAGTATCGACGCACAGCGTGTAAGAAGGAAGTGAAGAACGTAGTTCTACAATGCAGAATATTTCTTCCATCCGGGATGTGTGTAAATAAACGCAGGACTATGAAGGACAAAGAGATAGTGAAATGCGAAGGTCCATTTATTGAAATTGATGTTGAAAGTGAAAGAACAGAGGTAAGGAAGACGAACACGATGGGTGATGGCAGGGGAAGATTGGGATCAACAGGATACACTGAACCAGCAGCAACTACAGCAATTACATCAAGAAGTAACAATCAACCGAATGTGGATACAAAGATAGATTGGCTGGTGAGAACAGTGAGAGAGACGAAAGATGAAGTAGCGTGCAAAAATGAAGTTAAGATGATGATAAAACAAATAATTAAAGAAGTGTTAGCATCTTTCAAAAGAGAATTGGAAAAGATAAAACAAAATATGCAAGGGAGAAACTCTGTAACAGCGGGAAGTGGACAGAGTTATAGTGAAGTTGTGAAAGAGAAAAAAGAAAGCATACTATTGAGTTTATTTAGAGGGTTTATTTAGAGAGATTGAGGTTATTTAGAGTTATTGTGAAACCGAAGAAGAAACAGGAAAGCGAAACAACCAGGAAAATAGTAAAAGAAAGAGTAAATATAAAAGATCTAGCAGTAGGAATAATAAAACTCAGAAAAGAAGGATCTGTTATACTTAGATGTGAGAGTGACAGAGAAATAAAACAGCTGAAAGACACAGTGAGTGAGAAGCTAGGCAAAGACTTCGAGATCATGGAACCAAAGAAGATAAAACCAAAATTAAAACCTAAACCACAATGAACAGAAGCTCCATCATGCTGAAACCATATTTCTTCGAAATTATTTGGAAAAATATTTCGTATGTCTGGAATTATTTGATCTACAAGTAATCTTTCACACCGTTGAGCGTTCAGATTTTCTTAAAAAAAAACGGCCCTATTAAGTAGGGCCATCTATTATTCCACGCCATACATTTATTTTTTGTGGGTATTGTGTGTGAGTTTCCCGCACCCAATTCGGATTCTCATCTGACCAGAAACGAAAATTTTGATTATTAATTTCTCCCGTTAACGTGAAAGTTGCCTCGTCTGTAAAAACAATTTGATAAGGAAAGATGGGCCGGACATCTATTAGTGCCATCATTCTTTCACAGAAACCTATACGACGCTCCATATATATATATATACGACGCCTTCCGTCTTGCAATTCTTGAACATATTGTAATTTGTATGGATGGAACTTGTTTTTCTTTAAAATTCTCCAAACGGACTTGGGAGCAATATCGTGAGTTTGAGCGGCTCTGTTAATAGTAGAATTGCGATTTTCAATAAATGTCTGCAGAACATTAAGTTGTTTTTCTTCGTTAATGGCAGGTCTCCCTGATTTAGGGCGATTTTTTACGCTACCAGTTTCTCCGAAACGTTCTATTGTTTTTAAGACAGTGGACTTATTAATTCGACGATTCGGATACGTCTCATTAAATAATTGAGCGACAGCAGCGTACGATCGCTCGTTATCATCCCATCCACGCATCATGAGGATAGTGATTCTTTCACAATTCGCCAGCCATTTTTAAAACGTTTAATTTTTAATCTGCCTAAGATCTGTGAGAACTGATTTTGAGTAGCCGCGAGAACAACTGATTTTGAGTAGCCGCGAGAACAACTGATTTTGAATATCCGTGAGGACAACTGATTTTGAGTAGCCGTGAGAACAACTGATTTTGAGTAGTCGCAAGAACAACTGATTTTGAGTAGTCGCAAGAACAACTGATTTTGAGTAGCCGTGAGAACAACTGATTTTGAGTAGCCGGTTGATCCTAGATAACACTAAGTGCATGAAATTTCGAAATTTGAACGGCCGCCATTTTTAATGAGGGGATCGTAGCGACTTAAAATTTTAAGGGTATGTTTGTTATGAAAAGATCTTTCAAATGAGCCCCCACTCGACCCTTAGTCCAATTTAAAATTTTCAATCCCTTTTTACCCCTGCGTACCAGGGGATGGGGAATGATCAGTATCCATGTCATAGGGTAGCTTTTTTGAAAAATCAAAATACATGTTTTACCGTTTTTTGATATTTTCATTTTTACAAAAATTATTTAAGGGTTTCCACACTTTTGACAAACTCTGTATATAAGAAACGATATGAAGTAATATTAAATGAAAAAATAATATTTAACTGTTGGTGTGTAGCGATAGAAGTGAAAGACAGTATGTTTAAAGGTGCGATCGCTATTGTATACCACTCACCGAATGTGTCAGATGGTGATTTTATACGATTCTTGGAGAATATAGTGGAAATATTGGTAGTGAAGGGACAATGTATAATGATAGGGGACTTTAATATAAATGTAATGAAGGATTTGTTTTATACACATTTTTAAAAAACTAATAACAGAAATGTCATATTTAGGTATGAAAGACTATATTGATAAACCGACGCGAGTGATGGAAGATAGTAAAACGTTGATAGATTTGGTTTTTGCGAATTATAAAGTAAATTGTAAAGTATATGAAAAACCGAAGATAATAGATCATTCGTGGATAAATATTGAATTCATTATAAGCAACGTGAGTAAAAAATATAGAGAATTTATTAGTAGAGATTATACTAGATTTCATATAGGTGAATTTTGTAAAGAAATAGAAAAAAGAAAGAAATAGAATATAAAGATGATCTAGATGGGGATGTAAGAGCAGAAAATTTCGTTCAAAGTATAGTAAATTGATTAGATATAGTTGCACCAAAGAAGAAATATAAAATACCAAAGATCTGGGAAGGGAAAAAATGATATTCGGATGATATAAAAGTAGCTACAAAGAGAAGGGAGGAAGCATATGTTAGAACGATGCATACGTGCATCGAGCAAGATTGGTTACAATTTAAACTTGAAAGAAATACAGTTGTTAAATTAATTAGAGACAAAAAGAAAGAATATTATGATAGACAATAATAAAAACGACCCTATAATGATGTGGAAAACTTTAAACAAAATAATAAGAGGAGAAAAAGTGGGCGTAAAGGAAGTAGATAATATAGATTTTACTACGATAGAGATACTACGGAACATAGGGGAATGTAATTTGACAGATAAGTTTAATTTGTATTATATACAGAGTATTGACAACATATTTAAGTCCATACGAAAGGAGACTAGTAAAGGTCAGAAAACTATTTATATTATAGATAATAAAGAAATTATAGAGAACTTTGAATTGATAGATATATATAAGTTGGAACGAATTGTTATGGGTCTACCACGTAAGAAAGAAACGGATGAAGGAATAAGTACTAGTAGGAAGGAACTAGTGATTTATTGAAAGCATGCTTTTACGTAATAGGAGAAGAATTGTTGAAGGTAGTAAATGATTCATTATGTAAAGGTACATGTCCGGAAGGGTGGAAAACAACTACAATAATATCGATTCCTAAAATAGAAAAACCAAAGAAAGCAAGTGAATATAGGCCAATAAATATATTGCCGATATATGAGAAAGTATTAGAATTGGTAATTAAGTAGTAAATTGAAAGGATGTATTAGTAATTGGCAATGTCCTAAACGAACGTAAAACGTATCGATAACGTTAATTAAAAAATCAGGTGTGATTGAATTTGAAACGTTCACTATTTTTTCCCACAGCTCGCTTAGGACACTGCCAAGTTGTCGAAGGACATCAATTTGAACATTTGATAAAATAATTCGTGTTTTTATTCCTTCACCAGTGTTCCTATTCCGGTCTTGCCTTAGTTGGCCGGACACGCTAGCGGTCTTGCCTTGGTTGGCCGGACACGCACGCACGCACACACACAGAAACGCGTGTGCCCACGTGAAGCCTTATCTTTCTTCTGTGGTCGCCGTGGGTCTTCGCTATCACAGAATCTCCATAGAACTGTTCAAATGATCATAACTCTTCGAAAAAAAAAACCATAGAGACCTCGGCGACATCGCGTTGTTTTCGTCTCGGAAAACCCTTTGAAACGAGCCCTTACTCAATCCCACATGCCATTTAAGATTTTTTTGTTCCCCCTCCCTCCGTTCCCCGGGGGTGTGGAGGTGGGTGTTTTTGTGGTTAAATAATAGACTTTGTGATCCCATTGTATCCCTATAAATTTCAATCCTATATTTCAAACCATTCAGAAATTATTTAGATGGCCCCGAACTTTTGGCAGGCACTGTATATAGTATTAATCTTCATCACTATTTTCCTCGATGATTGGTATCACTTTGCCGAAGTCGAAAAGATGTTTTAATTTCTTTTTCTTTAAACTTATTATTTTTCGGTTTAGCAGCGCCAAGTATTTTGAATAAAATATTTGTATGTATACAGGGTGTCCCAGAATTATTGTACAAAATTTCATGACCCGGTAGAGCGGACGAAACTGAGTAAAAAAAGTCCTCTATCATTTTGCAATTTTCGCAATAGTTAACGAGATATTAATGATTAAAAATAGCTGTATTAGCTCGGCCCTCCGCCGAATACAAGCGCGCGGCGAGATACGACCGCCCAGCGTTATTGTTACCAAAATCGCGCGAGGAGTTGTTTACTACACGCGGCAATGCCTAAAAAAGGCGGTTTTGAGTTGCGATTGTTCCTCTGTTTTTTTATCATTTATAGAAAACAACTCTTCGTGATCTTGGGAACAATGACGCTGGGCGGTCGTATCTCGCCGCGCGCTTGTATTCGGCTGAGGGTCGGGCTAATACGGCGATTTTTAATTATTAATATCTCGTTAACTATTGCGCAAATTGCAAAATGATAGAGAACTTTTCTATTCAGTTTCGTCCGCTCTGCCGACTCACGAAATTTTGTACAACAATTGTGGGACACCCTGTATACACGAGTGACGCTGACAAATTGATTATACTACTATTTGTATTCATTATTTCATTGTGTTTGTGTGTCATAACTTACCACATATCTCATAAAATTTTGTACAACAATTCTGGGACACCCTGTATATGTTTGTGTCTGTGTTAAAAATATTTATTTGTAATAAAATAGCCAATAAAACTTTTTATTCAATTAAAATANTGATTGTTTTAATCTTCAAGAATTTTAGAAACATACCCTACAACATCTAATCANATTTAATTAAATACAGAATGTATATGTTCTTTAAATTAATATTTTTTATTAATCCATTAATGCTGATATATTAACCCATTAACGTCAGACTTGCATGTGTTTATCTCTG
>JAJVSH010000118.1:379149-392224 GCA_021460005.1 Tetramorium alpestre | reverse complement strand
ATATATTGTATATATTGTATATATTGTATATATTGTAATATATTATTGACAACAATTATACTAGGTTTTACATAAGGAAAATGAGGTTATGCAAGATCTATATTTAACAGATATGTTATAAAGATTTTGTTAAGACACTATCTGCAAAAATCATCACGCACATAGTTTTTATGTCAGACTAGAATGATTATTTATTATAGATAGATGCATGCTGTATCTATCTATGTATTTCAAAAAGTAAAAGACACTGCTTTCCATATTAGAAAAGAAATAGTCTTTGCACGTAACACAACGTTTTTAGCCATAATTAAGAATACATTCTCATGTAACCGCACTAAAAATAAGGCCGTCTTTGGAATTTTTTTAAAAGAAAACTATAGAACATACGATTCTAATTTTTTACACATTTATTAATACATATGTCAAGATGTGAAAAAAATTTTTACAGCAATATTTTCATTCCAAAATTCCGAGACATTAATTGAGAGGCATAGCGTTGAAAAAATGAACGGTTAACACGATGGCCCGTATTCAGAACGCGTTTCTAAAGATGTTAGCGCGTTTTTATATCATTCTATCTTTATCATTCAGTAAATGTAAAACAAAGATAGAAAGATATAAAAACGCGCTAACGTCTTTAGAAGCGCGTTCTGAATACGGACCGATATCTCAAGAACCAAGAGCCTGAAATAAAAAAACCAAATTTTTTCTTAAAGTTTATTTGCGTGGCTATCGCGTAGACTAGAATTATTGAAAAATATTGAAAATTTGCAAGTTGACACGTGTTTTTAGAAAGTAAAAAATTTGTTGCATCACTTTCTAAAAACACTTGTCAATTTGCAAATTTTCAATATTTTTCAATAATTCTAGTCTACGCGATAGTCACGCAAATAAACTTTAAGAAAAAATTTGGTTTTTTTATTTCAGGCTCTTGGTTTTTGAGTTATCGTGTTAACCGTTCATTTTTTCAATGCCTCTCAATTAATGTCTCGGAATTTTGGAATGAAAATATTGTTGTAAAAATTTTGTTCTGCACATCTTGACATATGTATTAATAAATATGTAAAAATTAGAATCGTATGTTTTATAGTTTTCTCTTTAAAAAATTCCAAAGACGGCCATATTTTTAGTGCGGTTACATGAGAATGTATCCTTAAGGGCTCAGACACAATGCCAGCTCGCAATTTTATTATTCGTCTAAATCTCTAATCTAAACTAAATCTCATATGTATATATTTGTTCTATTTTCTATACAATAATATAAGTTTGATAATTTTCAAATAGCAGTAAATAGCACTAAAAATAATAATTTTAATTAACGATAAAAAACGAAATTAATTAATGATAAAAAATTACGATTTTAATTTAACTTGAAATTATATTTATAAATAAATTGTACAAAGTTTATATTGATTGTTTTTATTATTAAAAAATGTATTTACTTATAGAATGGAAGGAAAAAAATACGTCACTATGTTCTCGTAAAATTCATTGAAAAAGATTTGAAACATACAGACGAATCAGAAACCGTAGATGTTGTTCCCAAAGCTTGGCTACGTTATAATAAAAAATTAATAAGTTACTCCTTTTTCTTCTCCGTATTCATTTCAAAAAATTAAAGATTTACATAATAAAGTTACAAATCTTCAAAAAACAGACCAAAAATGATCAATGTATCCGATAATTGTTGTAGGCCATGCAAATAAGTAAATGGGATAATAATTAAAAATAATTGTTTATTATTTTATAGTAAAAGTATAGCAGATATTTTTTCTATTTATTTTATATACGGGGTGTCCCAGGGACATCCTGTATACAGGTTCATATGAAGAGGCTTCACTTAAGCTAAATGAATTTAAAGAGAAACCCTACCGTTCATAGGTGAAGAAAATCCTGACCAAGTATCAAATGCAATAGTACAAGAAATTAAAGATCGTTATGAATCAAGCGATTCTGAAGTACCATCATTGAGTGAGTGACAATGAGAAAGGTGTTATAGTAATATTGTATATAAATATTGTATATAAATGAAATTTAATATTAATAAAATATATTTAAAGTATTTTACTCTTTACATAATTTAAAAAAATTTTAAACTGATTAACTAAACAAAAAAAATATATTTTAATTATGATTCCTATTTTGTGTACTTAAGTTAATAATTTTTACAGATACAAGTGATGAGAAAATAAAAAGAAAAAAAAATGTCAACCAAAAACATAAAAAAGTATTAAATATATGTAATGTAAATATATTAAATATATGAAAAATATTAAATATATGTCTATATTGTACTGTACAATATTATGAAGTATATTACATTAAAGCCCGGTTGCACCAATGTTATTTTGGCTTTAAGCGAGACTTAAATATGTGTTTATCTTCATCTTTCTTTCTAAATAAATAAAGACACACATCTCACTTGAAGTCGAAATAACATTGGTACATATAACCGAGCCTAATAGCCATAATAGGTGTTATATTTTGCAGAAAGTAATGCAACTGAAACAATCGTCCCTCAATGTTGAAAACGAAAAATTGATTTAAAAAAAAAAGAAATATCGTAAGAGACAGTAAAAGAGAATTCCAATCCAGTTGAAAGTGACAAAATAAGCTTGAACACTATTAAAAAAGATATTCAAAGTATTCTACAAACCAAAAAATTAGTCAATTTGATGATATAATAAAAACACTGTTATAAAAAATGTTATGTATTAAATCCATTATTAACTAATTTAGTAACTTTTATATTAATAGCAAATGTTAAACATATATTAATGGACATCTATATTTTTTTAAGTTTACAATCAATGCATAGTAGTAGTGAAGAAATAAAAATTGAAATTAAATTCATCAAAAACTGAAATAAGGGACATGAAACTATCACTAAATGTCGCTCCTCGACAAACGTAAGCACTAGTGGCCAACATGTATATGTTTAAATCAAAACATACTTAAATTTCCTATGTCAGAACTAGAGGAAGTAAAAACATTAGATAATAAAATAAAAGACGATGCTGAATTTGCCGCAGATTTCGTATGTTTAATATTTAAATTTAATTACAATAATATTTAAGGTGATTGGAAATAACTCCATTTGTTAAATCTCATCCTTGAAGAGACAATCTTTACTGAGATGACTTTTCGTCTTTGTCCAAAGTTTAATTTTTCTGTTATAAAAATAATAATTCTCGTATTACGGGATGAATACAGGAAATAGGAACAATAGCGGCACAGCTCGCTGACAAACATGAGCGCTTATGTGAAGCGATTGTAAAATGCACAACGATGATAATAAAATGACAGAAATTTTGTTTGGCAAATGCCTAGGAATAATCATCAGTGGAGCGAAAGACTGGGAAGGTCGAAGACTGGGAAATCGAAAAGATAGAAAAGCAAGACCAAAAAATTAATTTAATTTCAGTATTCGTATTTTATAACATGTTTATATAGTTTTATATAGTTTGTGATACTTTTTCGTTCTCTCTCTCTAATAAATAAATAAGTATATATATATTTGTATCATATATTTTATTTTTCCAGAAAATTGTTCGCATAATACAATTTATCATGGTACTCCAATGCCTGAATTACAATACTCTTGATAAGCTCACATATTAACAAAAGATTGCATTTATTATAAAGTCTAGTCGGGCAATCCAATATTAATGCCTTGTTAAATATAATAAGAAAGGGCTTAATTAGACATACCAAGATAAGATCTAAAGAGGCCATCCATTTCATAGTAGGGCCTAGTGGCGTATGCCAATAATTAAACATATCAGGATAGGCCCTTATTAGTTGTGCTAGGATAGGGCCTAGTTTGACATGCTACAATAGGGCCAGTTGAGTATGTCCAAATAGGGCCTACTTAAGCGTATCAGGATAGGGCCTCTTTTGGCGTGCCAAAATAGGACTTGCCAAGTTGGGCATGTCTGCATAAGGCCTAGTTAGGCGTGCCAGAATAGAGCCTAATCAGATATACAAATCAGGCTCTGACTTACACAAGTGTTACATCTCTGTGCAGGTCCTAACCGGGCTTTCTTGATAGGGCCTAGATAGAAATGGGGAGAAACTGTCTAGGACCTTTACAGGCTCCCTTTTAAAGTTCTACCGGGTAATTACATTATTAGTTATTAATTTTATTACGTTTTAATCTTTAATAAAGCACAACAGATGAATACGTTTTGCTTCATCCGATTCATTCGATGAGGCACCACAAACCCTTGCTAACGCATTTTGCTTCGTCTCGATTGGACTACGATTGTTTCTACGAGAATTATAATGATAATTATGTAATTACTAATTAAGCTGTTAACTATTGTACTAAGCATGATAGAGAAGTGCTACCTACGGAATGCGATTGTATATGAAGAGTCTATGTGCATGCATTTCAGCTCGTCTTGATCTGATAATTTTTGCAAGAGTTATAATTATAATTATATAAAAGATTAATTAAGCTATTATATAACTTTTGAACGACAAGTAACAGAAGAATGTGGCATCTAGTCGGATATCTCTTTGTTCTTTGTAAAGTCACAACTAAGTCTTCAAGATACAATTAATAACACTGTTATAAAAAAATAAATATAATCGAGCCCTGTAAGCCCTTCCACCCGTCATACGTGTAATATTTAAACATTTGTACCGTGTAATATTTAAACGTGTAATATTTAAACATTTGTACCGTGTAATATTTAAACGTGTAATATTTAAACATTTGTACCGTTGTACATTGTAATCGTTTAAATGAAGTGTCAGAAACATTCGTTTTACGGCATTGTGTAAAGCATTGCGAGTCTTACCGGAAGAATCTTGGTATATCTTTATCGAACAAATATTAAGAAACTTATACATTAATTATTTTATTAATTGATTTCTTTAACAACGTTGAAACGAAACATAACGAATGATACGTGTTGTCGCATCCTCAAAGACTTTGCCAACTCCTACCGACGCACTTTGCCGCGTCTCAATCGGGCTGTAACTGCGGGCTGTTACTACGTTAATTATATAATTACTAATTATGCTTTAATTGTATAAAATTATTGTATTGTATAAAACGTTATAGAGGAATACTAAATGCGACATCCAATTGTATATCACGAACTCTTGCGCATACACTTTGGCTCGTCTCGATTCGATTATTTTTACAAGAGTTATAATTATAATTATATGATTAATTAATTGGACTCTTAACTTTTGTACGATGCGTGAGGGAAGAATGCTATCTATGGCATCCGGGCGGGTATTTTTTGCCTTTTTAAGGACTAGCACCATTCCAAATAAAGCTAATAACAATGTTATAATCAAATAAGTTTAATCGACGCCTTTAAGCCAGTCAACCCTTCATACATGTAATATTTAAAATTTAATAACATTTAAACGAAACATGTACCTTGCAGCGTCCTTTCAGCCATCGTAAGCTCTTACAAACGCATCTTGGCTCGTCTTGATCTTATCATTTTTGTAAAAGTTACAATTATAATTGCATGAATTACACAGGCCCACAAAAAAGAAAAAGTAGGTTGTGTTGGGGATCTGACTAAGCTATTCCTACGTATTTTGGGCCGCTGAAAACGAATATGAAGTCAGAATTGCGCCATCACCCTCCAATTTTTTAAGGGGGCATATACAACGCCGTTGGTCACCGTTTTTTTTTGCGGCACTCCGTAGACGACTTCAGTACTCCGTGAATTTGTAAAATTTTTTAATAAAAAAAAATTGAAAATATTCTTGAAAGTGTATACTTTTAGCTAAAAAAACCCCGATCTGATAATTCAAATAGTTTCCCTTAAAAAAATTCACAAAAATTACTTTTTTTTCCCCGGGCTAGGTGTATATGCCCCCTTAAACTAACAAAAAAATTGTTAAAACATTAAAAAAAAACATTGGTCGATAAAAAATAATTACAACTGAAATTGACCACGAGAGATCGTTAGGAAATTAAAAAACCTTTAATTTAAAAAAAATTGGTTGAAATCCGATCAAAATTGAGGCCTCTACGCTAAAATCAAGTTCTGGTGCATTGTGCGGCGGCGCGTGGCGCTGCGACATCAGAGCGCTCGAGCCGGTCGGCGCACAGTGTTCCAGAACTTGATTTTAGCGTAGAAGCCTCAATTTTGGTCGAATTTCAACCAATTTTTTTTTAAATTAAAGGTTTTTTAATTTCCTAACGATCTCTCGTGGTCAATTTCAGCTGTAACCATTTTTTGTGAATCAATGTTTTTTAATGTTTTAACAATTTTTTTTAATGTCTTAACAATTTTTTTTGTTAGTTTAAAAAACTGGAGGGTGACGGCGCAATTCTGACTCCATATTCGTTTTCAGCGGCCCAAAATACATAGGAAAAAAAAGCTTAGTTAGATCCCCAGCACAACCTACTTTTTTTTGTGGGCCTGTGTTATTATTTAAATTAATAATTTTTGAACGACGCATGAGAGAAGAATGCTGTCTGTGGTATTTGGTCGGGTATCTTGTGTCTTTTCAAGGACCATAACCATGTTCTCGAGATGGAGCTGATAACAATATTATAGAGAAATAAATTTAATAGATACGCCTGTAAACCAGTCAATCCATCGTACGTGTAACATTTAAATTTTAAATTTAATAACGTTTAAACGACACGCGATTGAAACATGTGCTCTGCGGCATCTTTTCAGGCATCATAAGCTCTTACAAACGCATCTTGGCTTGTTTTGATCCCACCATTTTTACAAATGTTATAATTATTATTACATGAATTATTAGATAATTATGATATAAAATATAAACTTTCAAACGACGCGTAATAAAAGAATGCTACCACAGGCATCCGGTCTGGTATCCTGTGTCTTTTCAAGGACCACTCCCATATCTTCGAGATAGAGACGATAACAATATTATAAACAAATATATGTAATCGACACTTGTAAACCAGTCTACCCTTCATACATATAATATTTAAAATTTAATAACGTTTAAATGGAACATGATGGAAACATGCATCTTGCGGCATTCTGTAGGGCATCTCAAGCCCTTATACTTTTAAGATTAGCAAGTTTTTTGTTTTTTATGGGTAACAGAGGTAGTTATTTAACGCTGCTGATACGTATTAGTACAATAACAAATAACCTAATAATAATTCTGTTACAATTACAAATAACTTTCTTCAGGTCACTAAGTATCTAACAATCATGAATTTTATATCTTCAGCATGTGTATTTATTTTTTCCTCTGCCTGCTCTCTAAATAGAATTTTAAAAAATAAAAATCTTCGCAATGTATAAAATCGGTAAAAACGAACTCAGGCATATACGTTACTGAATTCCTTTAATATTGTGATGCGCATGCACGAAAAAGCTGCTCCGTGTGTCCATGAACGTCTGTGATTTCGCATTTTCGCAATATATATGATAAAATAATGTTATATCGTACAGTTCGTATTTTTTTCTTATAAGGAAAACATGTAGGTTTTTTACTTTAGTCAAAATTAAAAATGAACAAGTTAGTTTAGATTAATAGATTCAACATTTAGTTGGCGTATAGATTTTCGTTTGTATTTACTAAACAGATCGATTCTTCGTATGCTCGCAATTGGTTAAAGAGTTACTAGCAATTAAAGCGATAAGCTCGATCCATGATTACTGTGTTCAAGACAGCGTAGATCTGTACAAATTTTCGTTAATTAACAAGCAGATCGATTTTTCGTATACACACAATTAATTAATTCAGATAGGAACGCATGCAGAAAAATTTTAGCCTCATTTTAGTTTTAAAATATAATGTATAATATATTGTGTAACAAGTATACATTTAAATTAAAAAAATCAGTATTTCTAAATTTAATTATTGTAACATTTAGCAATTTTTAAAAAATTGATGCCTAAAATAAATACCTATATAATTGTAACATTAGTGAGAATTATCTTAGCACAATTATTATTGAATAAATTTCAGAAATTAAATTTGTAATTATTGTAGAAATCGTTGCAGCATAGATTTGTACAGTTATTATTCAAGTAATACAAAAAATTCTTTTTACTTTTTATTTTTACATAACTTTGCGTCATTATTTCGTCAATATTTAGAACTTATAATTGTAAAATTGTATTTCAGCAAAAGATATGCGTTTTGCAGAATTTTCTTAAGGGGTAAAGCCACTCCAGGATTTTCAAAAAATCGATTTTTTGGTTAATATGTTGCCTCAAAGCCTTAAAAATAAGAAAAAAATGTTTCATAGCCCGGAGAAATCTCAAAAAGGTCGTTTTCAAAGGTTTTGCCAAGGTACCTCGCTGTGCGCTCCAAGCGCTTTTGGATCGATACAGTGCGCTTGAGTTTAGTTCTTTGTAATTACCTTACCTGTTCTCAAAATAAAATCATTCAGGAAGGATGAAGAAGAAGAGAATATCAATATGGAAGGCCAATTGTATGGTGCAGACATCGCAGATTAAAGGTATAATGAAATATTCTACAGAATGTTACTTAAAACTTTAAACGCAATTTACTCAAAACTGCGTTTTCCAAATCGAGCGAAACGATAGCCCCTACAAATCTTTATCGATTCTCTTAAAATTTGGTGGGTGACTTTTCAGATACATTATCTAGTGGACAGCGTAGGGATTTTGCGATAAGTTATAAACTTTTTTTTTATAAACAATTTTTCATGAAATTTTTGGGCGAAAAATGAACTTTTTTTTCAAATGTGTACCATTTTGCGAAAAAACTGTATTTTTAAGTTTCCCTGTGCTGTCCACTAGTTCTTAGCATGTATTACTAAGAAATCTTTGGTTTTTTATTCTAGGTTGAAATTTGAGGGAGCAATTGTTTTGCCCGTTTGAGGCCTCGCATTAAAGGTGCCTTGCAATGTTGGATTCTGAAGCCGCTATTTTGGAAAAAAAACAAAAAAGAAAAATTTTTTCTTACACTAAAATATATGTTTAATAAAGTATCAAAACTAAATTTTCTATTGCTTTTGTTATATTCTTGAAAAAAATTCCCGAAATTAACCTTTTTTTCTGGGACTTGGAGTGGTCTTACCCCTTAACACAATTATAGCGAAAGCTTCCTATCTAGGAAGTTATTAACAATTAAAGTGATAAGCTCGAACCACGGTTATGGCATTTAAAATAGCGTAAATCTATAGATTTTCATTTGTACAATAACAAACATATCAATTTTTCGTATGCATGTTTATTATAATGAATATTTACTTGATTGGATCAGAAAAGTCTGATCACGCACAAGAGAATCGAAAAATAGAGCGAAAATATAGAAAAATCCGTATACAGGTTTTTATGGTCGCTATTTTAAATTCACCATTTTTAAATCATTGATCTGTATTCGTTTGTGATCGGACTAATGACTAACATATCGTTGCAGATGGTTGCAGAAATGATAATTATTCGAATTGAATTGATATATTGAGTAAATTGTTTTCAAATTTATCATTCAAAATTCTGTGGTATCTTTCGATCAAATTATTTGTTTGTTTTAGTTTTCAATAAACCGAAAACCGAGCTGATGTTACTCGATTTAGTCAAAAGCGGACATATTAGAAAAAATATTTTAACCGACATCCTACGTACTCCGATATGTCTGCTTTAATTTGATTTTCTGCTAATAAGAATTCCGATATCCAAATATCGAAATAATCTAGCAGTAAATTGTGTGCAATTCTGAAATTTTTGTTCAAAGATAGTCGAGACAAGATAGATGCATAATTGGTTTAAGATTGTATTTTTTCTTTATAAAAAATTTCTTCGTCTACTCTCTCTTGAATTTTCAATGTATTGTTTTTTGACGTGTATTGTCAGAAAGACAATTTATACAAGTTACTTTAGTTTATAGTTGGCACTCGTGCGATACACTCTAGCTTATATTAATTCTTTTCTTACTAAAGGTTTACCACACTGTTCAAGTTCGGTTATGATTATTCTGTTTGTACTCTTGTAGAGTTCGATTGTATTAAGGCCGCAGCACATAGAAAAACTTAAGCCATAAGATTTAAGACTTAAGAATTTCATCCATACGGAATTCTCGGTATCGCTTAAGTTTCAAAATGGCTACCTTATTGCTCAACCGTGATTGGTTGATTATGTCTTAAGTTCTACTGCTTAAGTTTTTCTATGTGTTGCGGCCTTTACTCTTTCGTCTATAACTTCTATCTCGCTAATTGTACTCATGTTAAGAGGAATAAACTCTGTTTAATCAATCTGTGACTTTTATCACCATTTTATCAGGTTGTGCCCAGGATCGGACGTCCTTGGTACAAAGTGAATAATTCGTGCATGATCTTGTTAACCGCTGTAAAAAGTAAAAGTACGACATGGCGGAATACGAGGACAGATATAAAGTTCCGCTATTCGATGGTATAGTAACTGAAAGTATGGAAACGTTACTTGAGGAACATGAGCTAACTGAATTTATTGAAAAGTCAGTAAATTTGATGGTCGAGATAAAAAGCACGGACACGGCGGAACAGCGAGTGCAGAAGGAAGCAGAATTAAAAACGCTAAGGAAAAGCGATCGAAAGTGTAAATTGTTAATAGTACAACGGATCGCAGATAATCATCTGGAATATATCAAGGATGAAGAAAGGCGTACGTAATCTGGTCAGTTCTAAAGGACACATTCGAGAGAAAAGGAATAGCCAGCCAACTGAGGTTAAGGAAGAAGCTGTTAACCATGAAGTATGAATCAACAGAGACGAACATTTCCTAAAATTTGATAGGCTCATTCGAGAACTAAAGTCTACGGCCTTGATTGAAGAAGTCAAGTCGGCATAGGTCATGTGCCATCTATTGTTGACCTTACCATCGGAATACGATGCTGTAGTTATGGCTCTAAAGACATTATCGACTGAACAGCTTAAGCTTAGTTTTGTCAAAAATCGCTTATTGGATGAATAAGCGTTCTAGTAGGTTAGATAATGACAATAAATATATAGCGTTTGCCAGTAAAAATTCTAAAGATTCAAATGCAAAATTAAAAGGAAAAAATTTAAGCAAATTTACATAGTCACAATTGCGGGATACGGACTCAAACGAGCTGATTACAGGAAACCACAAAAGAATAATAAAGGATAATAAAGAAACCGGAAGTGCAAATCTAACCACGGAAAAATCTAAAAAGAAATCAACTGCGGAAGAAGAGTTCGCATTCAACGTGGAAGCTGAAATTAGTGAAAAAAACGGTAACCTGGTTCCTGGATTCGGGTGTGACTGAACATTTAGCGCGTTCAAGTGAGAAGCTTGAAAATATCAGAACTCTAAAATCTCCAATACAAATACATGTTGCGAAGTCTGGTCAAAAACTGACAGCGATAGAATTTGGAGATTTTAAGGTGTGTACACAAGTAAATGGATCTATACGCTCAATAATAATTAAAGATGTATTACTGGTTCCAAATCTTCAATTCAACTTGTTGTCAGTCCGGAGATTAGAAATGAACGGCTATACTATACACTTCGGTAATGGAAAAGGCATCATACGAAGAGGAGATTGCATTGAGGCAGTTGCGTATCGGAAAAACAGGCTTTATGAACTCGATTTTTGTACAACACTTGTGACAGCAAACCTGTGCAACATTGAAGATGACTTCGAGGTTTGACATAAACGGTACGGACACATAAGCTATAACAACTGTCATCATTAATAAACGGCATTAAGTTGAACAAGCTAATCGACAGGGCTAAACGCTGTGAAGTTTGCATATCTGGCAAGCAAGCAAAATTTGTCTCACTCCAAGTCACGGACACGTGCAAACAGGCCACTTCAGCCAGTACACAGTGATGTTTGTAGCCCCATGGAATTGGAATCTTACGATAAGAAGAAATATCTATTGACATTCATAGATGATTATACCTACTTCACCGTAGCCTACACACTTAGTGAGAAGAGCGAAATATTTAAGTATTTCAAGCAATTTCATGCAATGACGGAAGCGCATTTCAATACAAAATTGAGTCGATTACGATGCGATAACGGTCGGGAATATCTCTCCACCGAGATGAAGAATTACTGTGCTAGTAGTGGAATTCAATATGAATTTACAATAAGATACACACCACAGCAAAATGGTGTTGCGGAGCGCATGAACCGCACTATAATAGAAAGAACACGATGATTCTAAATACGCATATGAGTAAAATCTTTTGGTCAGAGGCTGTGCTTACAGCTGTTTACTTAATAAATCGAAGTCCTACTGAAGCCTTAAAAGGAACAGTATCAGCAGAATTAATGGTACAAAGAGAAGCCAGATGTATAGAAGTTGCGAGTATTTGGTTGCATTGCCTATCTTCGATTACCCAAGGAACTAGTTAAAAGAAAATTTGACTCACGCTCCAAGAAATGTCGCATGGTGGGATACCGCGCAAATGGCTATCGCTTATGGTGTCCTTGGTCGTGATATAATCTTTGACCAATCAAGATATAACTTTAATGAAGATTATAAAATACACTCTACAAAAGATCCAACTGGAGCAGATTTAGAAGAAATCTCAAGCAAAAGCGAAGAAAAAGAGCTATTTAAGAGTGCCAATGAGGAAGAAAAAGTACTTCAAAATGAAAGCTCACAGAGTCGGAACCGGAAGACACGTCAAAAACTACACTGAGATGCAGCAGTAGAATTAAGACTCGACCAAAATATCTGGAAGACTACATCGGTTTAGCACTAAATGCTGAAGCATTTGTAGACGATGTTCCTAAAGATTATGTCCCTGTGACATTAATTAAAGAGACGACAAGGATGAATGGTCTGAAGCAGTTCAAGAGGAGATAAATTCTTTGCTGAAGAATAATACGTGGACATATACTAAGCTACCAGAAGGGAAGAAAGCAATAGATAGCAGATGGGTTTTCAAAGTAAAACATGATCAAGATAATAATGTCCAGCGTTATAAGGCTCATCTAGTAATTAAAGGATATGCACAAAGAAAAGATTTTGATTACACAGAAACGTATGCACCNGTAGCTCACATTCTACGATTAGAACACTATTTTCAATCATTAACAATGAAGAGTCAATCATTAACAATGTAGCTATTCTCAAGACAATTAAATGTCAAAAATGCATTCCTGCACGGGAAGATTGAAG
>JAJVSH010000118.1:352419-376799 GCA_021460005.1 Tetramorium alpestre | reverse complement strand
TTCTTCCCCCTCTCAGGCCTCGACGGTTGTCTGAGGAGGAGTTTGCGAACTCGCTGCTCTCCTTCCCGGAATGTTCCGGTCCTCTTCCCCCACATCCCATAGCCCTGACTCCGGATCCCGTCGATCCTGATATTCTCCGCAAGATCATCCAAAGTTCCCCTCCCGACCAAATCATCCCTGTTTTCTTCTCTCTAGATACCCACCCTCGCTTAGTCCCAATCTCCCACTTCTTCCACCTATTTCCCCCCTCCACAGTTCACTCCATGAAATCCGATAACAGTAGCACGCGCGCCCCACACGCACACTTATGTAAACATGTACACGAACACACACTTTGATTAAGAATAATTTATAAAATTTATGTATTACGCGTATTTGGTGTCTTACAATAAAATTGTTGTATTTATAGAAACAAAATTTTTCTTACTAAACTTCCTTTTTATCTCCATAAACAATAATGCGTTTTGTTTTCTATAAGAATTTTCACATCAAACTAACGCACGTAATATGGGCAATAATAAATCAGCTCATACTTAATTATATATATTTCTATATAAATTTATAATTATGATGTACCATTTCATTTTCTCATTTAATAAATAATGTAATTAACTTTCCAAGAAAAAGAACCGATTCTTTCTTTTATTTCTAAACCCTCGATTTGTCCCGTCCCACTCATCCCCGTCAAGAGAGTCGCACTAGGTCCTATCCCAGGTAAAAGAGATTGAATTCTCTTACCTAAAAAGGGACCGCCGAGCGCGTTGTTCCGCATTTGGAGTCACAGCGTCTGGTCGCAGACGTTGACCCAAATTCGGAGCTCTTTAAACGTGTCCTTTAAACGTCCTCGGCTCGCCCGCATAAACGGGCGAGGTAACAAAGGGAGTCCGTTACGTCCTTCCATCCCCTCCCTTCCACTATCCTCGGAAAGCCTTTCCTTCGCTTCCCGATCTCCCGAAAACAAAAAGAAAATCTCCGGGGTCTGGACGTAATACCATCATTGCGAGTAATAATGAACGTGAACTTGACTTAAGAGACGCATTGAAGCATGAGTTTCCAATTACAAATCTAGAAGAACCACGTAATTTTCTTGAAAATTAAATTGCAGCAAGATGGAATATTCTTAAGTCAACGTGTATATATGGAGTGTCTACTGAAGCGATTCAATATGACAAAATGCACCCATACAGCATGCTTGTCAGAAAGATCTCTTTAAGATATCTTTTTAAAGTTACCTTTTTGAATTATAAAAAAAGATATCTTTCTGATAACTATATTAAGATGTCTGTTATGAATTAGTTTGAAAGAGTTCTAAAAGATATCTTAAATTAGATATCTTTCAGATATCTGAAAGATATCTTTTTTTCATACTGTGAGTGTAGGCGCTGTCAAGTATACGTGAGAAAGATTATGTTATGATTTCTCTAACAGCACATGATATTATTCGAATATTCTATATTCGTGAATATATGTCATGTACTGAGAAAATTTCTATATCTCATATAGTATATTATATCTTGTATTCTTAGAATATACTTGTAATATCTATGATAATATATTATATATTGTATATTTTCTCAAATTATACTTTTGAATTATGTAGAATTATGTAGAAATTGGTCATTAACGAATATGTATGTAGCAATGTCAATATGTGTAGCAAAATGAATAATATCATTCTAAAACTTTTCATACAAAATCGCCGCGTTGTAAGAAACCGTTCTTTCTTGGTTAAATATTTGCAAATTTGCATAAGTTGCGCTCATGCCGCTAGGAGTCGCAAGGATTATACGTTTTCGCGTAAGTAAAGTCCGTTAAATGGATTATATAAAGAAGTTTATAATGTATACCTTTCAATTGATCAAAACATGACTTTTTCGCACATGTTCTCTGATTGTGAGCGTAACCTGAATATAACATCTATTTTAAAGTATCTATTGTGGAAATTATATAATTCAGGCTGTGTCCTAAAATTTACTATTAGTGTTGAAAATTCATAGTATGTGTTTACTGGGAACCGGCCCCTAATGTTTTGAATATGTCTGGAAACAGATATCTTAAAAATGTTATCTTTTTGATGAGTTTTGGAAGAGGTCTTTTTCTTCTCTGAAATCGACGAGAGCTCTTTTTGACCTCATTATGTTATCTTTTTAAAACAATTTTTACATGTCCATATCTTGAGTAAAAGAACATTAAGAGCTCTTTTTGTTATCATCTTGCTGTATGGGCAAGCCCGTTAAATCTCCAATGGAAGCACGTGTAAACATAAAAGACAATGAAGAATCTAGCTGTATTATCGAAACGAAGCCACATCGAGAGTTAGTTGGGTGTTTGATGTATCTGATGTTATATACTCGACCAGATATAATAATAAGTTCTGCAATCAACTATTACAGTAGATTTCAAAACTGTGCAACTGAAAGTCATTGGAACGGACTAAAGCGAATATTAAGATATATTAAAAGAACGCTAGATTATGAACTATATCGTCCAAAGAAAGCATGTAATAAGCCCTTACAAGCATACGTTGATGCGGATTGGGCAAATAACAAAGAGCTAAAGTCAGTTACCGGATATCTGATTCAAGTATATAGAAATACGATGACATGGACAACTAAGAAGCAGGCTACAATAGCTCTATCGTCAACAGAATCTGAATACATCGCATTGGCCACGGTAGCAGCTGAAATACTATGGTGGAAATACTATGATCAAGAAATTGATGTACGACTTTGGAATCAACACTAAAGAATCGATTACAGTTTTTGAAGACAATCAATCCTGTATCCACCTGTTGAATAAATGGAAACATAGCAGACTCAAGCACATAGACGCTAAATATAATTTTGTAAGAGAACTGTGTGCTAATGGACAGTTGCAAGTAGTATATATTCCTACTGAGAATCAAGTAGCAGATATCCTTACTAAAGGATTATCTGGTGAATGCTTTGTCAAGCTGCGATCATTACTAGGAGCATGATTCAAAGTTAAACATTTTTTTGTTTAGATGTAAAAATTGAAGGGGAGTGTCAGAAAGACAATTTATACAAGTTACTTTAGTTTATAGTTGGCACTCGTGCGATACACTCTAGCTTATATTAATTCTTTTCTTACTAAAGATTTACCACTGCTCAAGTTCGGTTATGATTATTCTGTTTGTACTCTTGTAGAGTTCGGTTGTATTACTCTTTCGTCTATCTCGCTGATTGTACTTGTGTTAAGAGGAATAAACTCTGTTTAATCAATCTGTGATTTTTATCACCATTTTATCATGTATAATCTGAACTATAATTTTTCGGGATATTGTTTTATTTTTGAAAATTTGGGATTACAACTTTTCAGGACATTGTCATACTTCTTAAATTTTGAGATTATGACTTTTCAGGACATTATACCATTTTTACCACATACATATACCATTTTTTAATTTCGGGAAATTTTTTCTTCGAGACATTGCATGTCCATCGGTATGCCGAAATTAACAATCAAAATATTTAATAGGTTTTTACTTAAATAATGTATATTTTCAAATACACACACACACACACATATATATATATATATATATATATATATATATATATACATATGCATATATGCATATATACGGTGTCCGTAAATTCGCGCATTTGGTGCACGTGGCGTGATACTTTATGATAAAAGGAACAACTTTTTCTTTTAGCAAAATTCTACCCGACAAGTAGTTTTCGCAGGCGAGCAGGTTGAACTTAATAAATAAGCGCGTTTATCCAGGTGGCATGCAGGGCCGCGCGCTTCTCACTCACTTGTTCATTGAAAAATAAAGTCGTATGTAAATAGTAATAAGCAATGAACAAGTGAGTAAGAAGCGCGCGACGGCCTTGTATACCACATGGATAAACGCGCTTATTCGTTAAGTTCAACCTGCTCGCCTGCGAAAACTACTTGTCGGGTGGAATTTTGCTAAAGGAAAAAGTTGTTCCTTTTATCATAAAGTATCACGCCACGTGCACCGAATGCGCGAATTTACGGACACCCTGTATATATGCTAGATAATATAATACGCACAGATAAGTCTAATTATTTACATTTAGTAATTAGCAGATAATTATTTAAAATGTTTTCTCTTATACGCACACACAATCATTATTTGTGATACATTTAATTTATAAAACATTTCATAACCTATAGAATATAAACCTTTGGTATAATTTCCCTAATAGTCAAATACTAACAGAATGCTGGCAATATGCCAGCAAACCGAAGCATGAATTTGAGCAGATTTCTGTTTCCATTTCGTCCGCATTAAGCTTATTTTCTGGCAGTATCTGTTGCCACAACTTAACAGCAGAAACGCAGCAAAAATGAAGCATGGTATGCTGCACAAAGTAACATAAAAAAATGCAGCTGATATTAAACAAAGTCTACAATATCAATTATCGACAGCAGATGAGGAGCAGAAATCGAGCATGATATGCTGTTACGATATATATTGTGCCATCATATAATACTTGAAATTTATTCTATTTATGCTGGTAAGCTGTGCCCAATTTTTGCCGCATTTCTGTCATCATATCATATTGCAGACTTTATTACATTTCTGCTTCATTTCTAAGCACACTATCTGATAGGCAACTAGTGCTTTACTTCTGTAAAAATTATTATAGCATAACTTGCAACATACAATATGCAAACCCTACCTTTAGTAGACTTGGCTATTAGGATATATACATATATAAAAGAATATTACATATTGAAATAATGACATGTGTGTATAAGACATATATAGTTTTTTGTCCTATTATTCAACAATATGTTTTTGAATCCAATCGTTGAAAGAGGATACTCGAGTGAATACATCAGGAGATCCACGAGCGCATGGTACACCAAAGGAGACAATACCAATTTGAACACCTTTAGCAACGAGAGGACCACCGGAATCACCCTAAAAATTTAATAACAAATGTTAACATTGGTTAACTATTTACTAAATCAAGATTTTATTTAATTTAATTTACTCGTTATATGTATTTAATTATTGGCACATACTTGTGGCATGAGATATTGTTTATTTCAGTTTTAAAATTTTCTGATATTTATTTTCGTTATATTCTCTATACTCTATAACTCCATATATTCTATAACTCTCAATAGATTAAATAGATAAATTAAATAGATATATTTTTCAAATTAATAATTTTATCGTAAACAAATTTGCAATATAATATTATCATATACTTAAAAAATTTTGGTGATTATAATTTGTATTATAAAATCTCCATATGTTTGTATTAGGAAAATAAATAATAAAATACGAATACTTTTTTCGTTTGTGGTTACAGCGATATTTATACAATAAAATGTTAAATCCAATACACTTACATGACACGCGCCTTCACCTGCTTTCGTTAGCGTACAAATGTGAGTAGATTTTACATTCCAGTGCTTTTGTTTGCATTTAGCTTCATCGTAAACGGTCAACTCGATTTCTTGTAAATTGTTAGGAACGAGACCACCAAGCTAAGAATAAAGAAAATATTTTCTATAAATTCTTACAAAATAAAAAGATTTTTAAAAATATAAAACTGTAACGATGCGCACATCGTTCCCGATTAAAATCCAGACCGATCGCTACCGAAAATCGCCGAACATTACCGAATGACTTCGCGACGATCGGACCCTGTAATTCCGCCCGCATTACCAAGCATTCGCAATCGGCAGTAATCCCCCACCACGCATGTAATTCCTCATACTACCCTAAGGGGAGTAGGGGGTATAAAAGATCGATTTTCTGCCAAAACAGCTCTCTCGACGAGTCAATTATTTGCTGAACTCATTCGCTGAACTCGCTTCCGACATGAAAAGAGTCGTAGAAAAACGAGGTAGGGTGCTCTTTGTCTCCACCGGTAGTTGCCGGAAATAACCCAGACAACAAACTGATAGTAAAAATGTCTAAAATCGGGTCATAAGATATCTTAAAGTCGTCTTTAAGATGTCTTATGACTCGATTTTGAACATTTTTTAGACATTTTGTTGTTTGGGAATCGGACCGTTTTCCATCCAACCCGAAATCCCGACCGAACTCCATACCGAAAAACGTGATTCGATCTCTGATGATCGTATCATGATCATGCCGTGCCGTTCCGCGACCGACCCGCGCGCCAATTTCCCGTTTTCCCGCCGCGTCTCCAATCGAGTTTGTCGAGCCCATCTTAAATGCACGTGTAATTACCTACATAGCATGTAATGTTACAGAAATATTGCAGCAATATTGCAATATACTACTATAAATATTGCAGCAATATTGCAATATACTACTATAAATATTACATATTATAGAAAAGTATTATAGAAATATTATTGACATGTTACACGTTTATAAATAATATTGAAATATTAGAGTCATATTCAATATATCACACATCCTAAATAATAAGGTAAAGTTAACTGATGCTTTAAAGACTTACATTAAATAAGTCAGGTTCTATAATTTTTTTTATGACTTAAAGCTCATTATAGCTATTGTAGACCTGGTCTAATGTTGAGATGCCTCTCGAGGAAAAATCTCTCGAGGATTGTAATTAACATAACATGTTAATTACATGGAATTACTTTATTAATATAAAACTCTTTCAAGCGTAAATAACATTAAAACATCATTAACGCTTGAAAGAGTTTTATATTAATAAAGCAATTCCATGTAATTAACATGTTATGTTAATTATAATATATTCTCGCAATATTACAAAGATATTACGTAAATGTTACAATAATATGTTTGTGATATATCACCACAATATTATTGTGATTCATTTCGGCAAACATTTTAATATTGTAGCAATATTTTTGTAATATTCTTGCAATATTTATATTATATTTCACTGTAATGTTATGGGGAAATAATATTTCTATGATATTACTTATATTATGTGCTATGTAGGTAATGTCTTGCTTTGTTTTGTTTTACATTAGTTTATGTAATCTCTATTCTTTTTTTTAATAAACATTATTAACTAATTTCAATAATACGTTTCGCGTCTCAAGACCAAATCGCGAATTCTGATTCCGACGAACTAGTCCGTCGCGAAAAGATAGATCGGTTCAAAACTAATTTTATTTGATTTTTATATGTTTTATATGTTTGAATTTTATATGCTTAATCAAATTAAACAAATTAGATGTAAATTGAAAAAAATTTGAAATTTTACAAGATAAACAAATCGTGCTAAAAACTATTATAACTATATATTATAACTGTACTATATTATTGTATAACTATCCCGTACACCTTTCATTGTAAATATATATGAAATATGTATTAATATTGCATTTACAATTATATATGAAATATGTATTAATATTGCGTTTCATTTATAATAATAAATATTATGTTTTAAGACATAATGAACGCAATGCGTGTAACCTGTCTAATGTAAACTGTCTAAGTTGAAATACGCATGTAATACATAGCTGGTATATTGTATATTATTATGTATAATTTAGGAATGTGTTAAACACGTAGTTGATATGTATTTAACAAAACATAGTGATAAATAAATATAATAATAAATATAATGATATAATGATAAATCATACCTTTTTAATAGCGTCAATATAACCTAAAAAAATTATAAATAGTTGCGGGCACTATATTTGCATACCTTAGTAGTACAGTACATTGGCAATACATTGTCAACGTTGGTTAAATACTAGTTATATTGGCCAATGTCTTGGCCAATATTGCCCAATTCAAAACTAATATTGGTTATTAACAAAATATAATTGCACTGCCAATATTGCAGTAGCCATAGTGACACAATATTAGTTATTAAATTATTCTAAATATGCTGCCAATATTGTAGTGCCCATGATGATACCAATATTGGATTTACATTGGGAGTAAATTGGTCAAAATTTCCCGCCAGTGAACGTCAGTCATACGTACGGCCGCTAGGTGTCTATTTTTCTCGCAAGAGAAATTCAACCACCATGGTGATAAAAAGATAAACAAGAGGAAAGCACGAAAATTCGAATTTATCAATGTTGGTCTAGTTGCATGGGTATATGCTCACGAAGCTGGCTCTTATATTTTATTTAAATTCATGAATCAATATGAATAATTAATCCGTAACCAATATAAAAAATTGGCTTTATATTGTTAGTCAATGTTGCTCCAATGTGCTACTAGAGATACCATATTACGGATACGTATGAAACACATAATTTACGTATTTAACATGTATTAAATATATATTGTCATATGTATCTAGTATAATATGTAAATTATGTACTTTGGCGCGGACAATTATCGGTATTAAACATATATCTGATACATGATTCATATTATTATTGTTACGTATTTGCTATATTGTTTTCATTTCTAGTTTTATGTGTCTGCTGTGAATCTGAAATATTAAATGTTGTGCGGGTATAGACTATTTTTATTCAATTTCTATTTTTTATGTAAATAATTTTAAATACTTTTTCTATCTATTATGAACTACGTTCGCGGGAATCGTAACGCGGGAATAATATAATTATTTCCTTATTGACGTTAACCCTTTCAGGCACAGCGGTAAGTATACTTACCACCTTTTTTTTCACATTTTCATGGATTGTCTTTTACTTTATGTATTTGGTTCGAATTCTTTTCATTTTTTAGGTGTTTATAAGATAGAAGAACATAAAAAAAATAGTAAAACCACGTTCCATGAATTGCAAAATTATTATAAATAAACAAAGTGTGAAAAATGCTTATTTTTTTCAGGAAAAATTCATTTTTTAGTAACCATTCAATAACCATTTTTACCTAAAATTTCCTATATAAGGATAGTTAAGGTCACGAATCTGATGTCAAAATTTCAAAATTCAAGATGGCGGAAAAAATGGCGGATTAAAAATGCAACATTTTAAAAAAATGGTTGAAAATTGGATTTCGAGGGATGAGGTCGCTGATTATAAATTTTATTACCAAATAATATATTAAATTCATATTTCTTTTTAAACTATCAATTTCATTTGGAATTTAAAGTACTGAGTTTTTGTATGTTTTGGATCTCCACCATGTTAAACCTACTATCTTGGATTACATAAATTTAAAATTTCTATCTCAATTTCGTAATCAGCGACTAAAATTCCTGAGTACATATTTTCAGTCAATTTCTATCGACATTTTACATTTCTCATCCGCCATTTTAAAAGCTGAATTTTGAAATTCTGACTTTATATTCGTAATCAGCGATTCAAATAATCCCCATATCCAATTTTTATAAAAATTTGTTCAGAAGAAAAATATATGCCTGTAAGGGTTCAGAAAAAATAATTTTAAAAGAAAACTTTTATATTTTACTAAAATTTATAAATAAAATTCAATAAATATTAGATAAAGACGAAACTACTTTTACTATATAAAATAATTTTTGTTTAATATTTACCGAAGTTCTTCCCCATCCGGATAAGGTGCAGGTAGAACCAGCAGGAGTAAAGTTAGTAGTTGCAAGTGGTATAGGCTGTATATATTTTGTGTATTCAATAGGAGTTGACAGAATAAGTAAACCAATATCATTGACTAATTCAAAAACACTGAAACCACGATGAGAAATAGCTTGTTTTGCTTTGTAAACTGTACCAGTCTCGCTTAAAAGATTTGTACCAGCATGAATAGTTAACTCTTTCAAAGCACCAGGATTTCCTTCGTAGCTATAAAAAAAATACATTTTAGAATATACTTTTCATCTTTTGTATAGCTTTAAATATCTTTCCTTTGAGGTAAGAAATAGAATTTTATCCTATTCCTATATGCGTATAATAATAATATATAACTAAATTTTTTACGTACCTTGTTATACAATGAGCAGCAGTGAGAATCGTATGCTGGTTGATGATGGATCCGCCGCAAGAATGTCTTCCAGATTTTCTTAAAGATACTTGATATGGATATTTGCCGATTGGAGCATCCTTTCCACCAACAATATGAGTGTTTGGGTAGCCTATAAGAGAATACAGTAATAATTTTTTATTATTATTAAATGTAATGTGTATCACAACAAAATTACCTTTTTAAAAAAAAGGTAAAAAAAGCGTCAAGTATATGCCCGCAAAAAATGCTCTAAAAAAAGTAATGATATATTATCAAATTGCGCCAACTATAAAAACATGTATTTACATCAACCAGAAGAGCTATTATTTCATTATTACTCTTTAATAGTAAAATGCCATGCAATAATTAATACGATTCTGTACAGTATTCAAAATACTTGGCGCTGCTAAACCAAATATGTTATAATTGTTTTATTAACAAATCTTTATAATCTAAATTACGTACTAAAATATTTATAAAAACTATAGTGATGTCTTTGCAATCTAAATTGCGTAATTAAACTCGCCAGAANACATTATGTATATATAACAAATGTAATTAAACTTATTCTTTAAACTTATTATTTTTTTGAGTTTAGCAGCGCCAAATATTTTGAATACTGTACAGAATCGTATTAATTATTGCATGGCATTTTACTATTAAAGAGTAAACTCAAAAAAATAATAAGTTTAAAAAATAAGTTTAATTACATTTATAAATCTCTTTAAACGGCATCGCGCGTCAATGAGGCCTGGTAGGTCTCGCTATACTTGACGCGAGACACTACCGTGCCTCTTGATAAAACACTATATTTTTAATTTTAAAGTTTAGGAAATGTATATGAGAGATTTATTCTTTATGAAATTAATATAAAAAAGAAGTAAGATATTGAAAACATTATTTTATAATTATCTTATTGTTAGAATAATACAATTCTAAATTATTCTACAAAAGTATATTCTTTTTGACATATATGACTCTGAATTAGAATATGACTAAATAAATAATTAATTGACTAATAATTAATATATATTGATTAATACGATTTAATGAACGTAATTTTAATGAACATAATTTAATTAGTATATTGTTTAATCAACTAAAATTCTAAAAACGTTTCGACCTCTAGTCTAGTTTTTTTTAAATCCATTTCTTTAATCCTCTAGTCTAGTTAAAATTACGTAATAACAGAAAAGGACCCCGCACATTTTATATGGAAAATGGCTTTCAGTTAGATAAAAAGTGTCAGTAGGCACAACCTCCTAAAAGCAATAGTTTAGGAGCTACAAAACTTCAAAGTCTCAATATTAGAATTTGGAGGTGAAGCTAACATACTGTTTAAAAGTTTTGTTTTGTTCAGTACATATATGTAATGATTAGAGAATGTATAATTTGGCGTCGGTGTATATATAGGGTGAGAAAAAAAGATTTGATTATATCGTCAAATGGAAAATAAGGGAGAATATTGTTCATGCCATGCTGATCAAAAGCTTTTTTCTCCATACTCTCTTTTTAGACCATACAACTGTCTAAAACATTTTTCGCTGGAATGATTTCCTTACATTTTATGAATATTGCGGGTACATACTACTGTATATTCTCAGTACACTGTGAACTAAAATAGGCACGTATTAAAGCATTCTCAGTATGTACTTAAACATATCGTAGTACATATCTCAAATATTGTGAAAATATACGCAATATACTTTTGGGATATTCTTCGAATATTCTCATTGTCAGTATACAATTGTGCTGTTAAGGAACATATGGGACGTAATGACAGGTGGAATAATCTTTCTCAGTTCTACTTTTTTTGTCTACTAATTGTCTACAACAATTAATAGAAGAACTGTAACTTTGAAATTATGAACAACTTCATTATTGGACCCATCTATCGGCACTACGAAAACGTATATTAACATTTGTATATATTAATATATTGAACAATTAATAATGGATTTATGTAATTTTAGCTACTGCGGGGTCGCCTATATAAATTATAGGACTCACCGCGATAATATTTTAATAAATTTTGACTTGGTATGATTTTAATACTATACTAATTGTATGTCAACAATGTAGAGTTATTTTATTACTATGCTTAGTAACAATGTTTGTTTTTAAAAATAATATTAATATTTTAAATATTAAATATTTATTATATTAAATATTTAATATATTTATATACTTATATTAAATATTTAAAATATTAATATTTTAAACTAAAANATTAATTAATATTTGATATTTATTACAATTATTTTCTTAATATGTAATTTTTAATAACTTGTTATATATTAGAAAAAATATACACAACAAGATATTAAAAATTCATCAAAATCAAGGATGCGGATGTTTAATTGTCTCCTTGTTAGTAATGTACGTGAAAATACAACGCACACACAACGACGTGATGAACGTGGCACTAACTGTACATAGTCGACTTACAAAATAATTACTTTTATTAAGCGTAATAGAAAAAAATGGTTCAGGACATTTCAATTCAATTTTTCATAAGGAATAACGCTAGTGGGCGGTCTTTTCTTAACCCTGTATATTCTTATTACTTTTTCTCTATCTGTGACGGAATCCTGTACTACTGTTCTGTTCTACTGTTCTGTTTTATTCATCGATATTGATTTCGCATAGACATATGTACAATAAATAATTTCAACTTCGAATCTTTTTATTTAGGCTTCTTAGCTCATTTCTAAGCTTCTAAGCTCATTTCATTCACAGTTCAGTATTATTCTTTCATGTTATCTCTAACTCGAGCGCTATATCTTTTACACGGATAAATTGCACAATATTAAATAAATATTATTACCTGACGCAGAAGCTAATAACAAAACTGTAATTGTTTAAGTTTTCTTCAGTTTTGTATATGAATTCGAGCGCTTGTGTTTCGTTATTGTAACTACTTCAATTATTTAAGAAAAAAGAGTTTATCAATTTACGTAGCCAATAAAAAGATTAGTGACTAAAATTATTATTCATGTTCTATTCGGTAAAAATACACGCTTTAGGTAAAAATACACTCTTTAAATAATAGAATAAAGAAATTAATTTTATAATATCTGACAATACTTGTCACTAATTGACTTTATACATATATTTGTTTCTATTATTTAGAAAAAACGAGCAAATTACGTTTTTATATTTTAATTAATATAATTGATTNATTTATTTTACAAATATTATTTAAAGTATAATGAAAAATTATCTATAAACCATAATTTTCTAAATTTTACTTTAAATATTAAATATCAAAAATTCGACATTTGTATAATTTCGTTATTTTAATTCACAGCTCATGAAAATTAAATAAATACCATTGAGTAATCAAAATTAATCATATTTGTTCTTACTTACCATGAGCGGCTACTGCTAAGCAGGAGACTATCAAGGCAAAGAGCGCGTACATATTGAAAGCGTAGTACTATAATAATAAAACTCCACTGTAAGTTTATATATATATATAGGCCGCTTAAGTACTTCATTTGAAGAACGTACTTTGAAATGTATGTGAATATATGAGTGACACGTAAAAATAAAATCTTAATCCAATAGATTTAATCATTAAACTCTCTCTCGAAATGGTTTCGATAAATTATGTTACGTAATTAGACGTAAGATCAAATCACTGCGAAGATTGATATCGCTCGATGAAAAATTTATTTGGAAATCTTTATCTGGAATACGTGATGCAATCAATATGATGCCTTAAAAGTTGCGACGTAAAATCTTCCCAGATAGCACGAGGATATTTAGTGTATGTTCAATGAACATCTATTCCTGGACATTGGTAGCGTTTTTCATTATTATAAAGTGCACACTAATCGCGAATGACATGTTTTATTAGGGATTTCAGTGCACGAAGATTATACGCGTTATTTCATTGATAAATCTAGTACCAAATTCATGCAGAAATGTGGCACGAGCTGCAAGAGATGGTGTCGGCTGCGTGCAAAATATGACAATGTGAATTGGTGCAAGTGATTTGAATGAGCAAAATATGCAAATAGTACCTACTCGATTTCTTCAGGCTATGTAAGAAACTTGCACTAGCGATACACTCAGGCAATATGCTATCGAGCACTCCACGAGTTCCCAATGTGCATTCAGTTCACCCAATGAAAAACACCATGGAATATTCATAAAAAATTCAAATAATGACGACCGTTCGATGAATGTTCTTTAAATGTACATTTGTCACAACTATGACAAAAAAAGAAAACATAAACCCAAATAACACAAAGAATCCAAAAAGGACTTTTTCCATCTCATTTCTGTTTTAAAAAAGTATTCTTAAGAGTTCCAAAAAATTTGCTTTTACCCTATCAGCACATGTAGATTTTAAGAATTTGTGACGTTCGGAAAACGTCACAAAAATATATTGCATATTTTGAGAATATTCGATATATGTTTCTCAAAATTTTAAATAATTAATAAATTAATAAATTAAAATTGACCATTATGAATATATCAAATTAATAATAATAAATCCTATACGGATTAATGCTGGATCTCTTTGCATAATTTCATCAAGTACATTTTTTCTTTTGCCCAGTCAACCGTGTCGAATGAATTTTCGATCTTTAAAACGCAGTCTGTGAGCTAGAATAGTACAATCCTAAATAAATTTGGAAATAAATTATCAATAAATAATATACTAATGTATCATTAAAAGCTGTATAGAAAGCTGTGTTGCGAAAAAATATTATCTCAGTATCATATAATCATGATTATAATTATGTAATCATGAAATTGCTGTAATAATTCAAGTAAGACGATAAAATAATTGGATTTTTATTAAGTGCTTTTTCTATTATATAATATTATATAGTTAGCATTTAAACAAATCCTCTTCATATGCGGAAATTATATTAAAAATTATATATTATGTAAATAAAAACTTTATTTACTTGTCATATTTGTCACTTTTTATTTATTTACATTTATATTTATANGTACATATTAAGGTTACTGTATCTCAAAATCATTTGGTAACTGACATAAAAATTTAGCTGTTCGAATATTTATTACTCTCTAAATCTGACGCAGTGAATAGTCATTGTTGGCCAGTAAAAAGTATGCCACTGACATTTTATTTCACTGAAATTTACTGAAAATCAGTGAAAAGTCACTNAATTAATAATAATAATTATAAATAAAATGTTAGTGGCATACTTTTCACTGCGTCAGATTTAGAGAGTAGGATTATTTTACATTTTATGCGAATAATTAATAGGAACTATTGTATAATTTTCAAAATCTAAATAAATAAATAAATAAATTTAACTATAAAATGTTACCTATCCTATTGAAATAAATCAGATGATTTAGTGGGTGATACCTTATTGAAATACATACGATGATGTTACCAGCTCTATTGAATAACAGATCATGTGATTTATCATCATATATGTATTTCAATAAGTTATTACTCAATAAATCACCTGATTTATTTCAATAGAGTATACTTGACAAAAAATTCTATAAAAATTTTGTTTAAATAATTATTATATATTATCTTTAATAAAATATATTCTAACACTTAAAGTATTCATTTCTTTAGAAAAACGTATCATAATCCATTAAAATGTGTTCATCCATGAAAAACTAAAAATTCTTTGAAATAAAAAGATCTCTGAAATAAAGACATTTTTTTCTAAGACTTTTGTATAATATATGATTAAATTCTATTGAAAATAAATACGAAAATATACAATTCAAGACAATTAAAACGGATTAATGTATAACGATTAAAAAGTGTTAAAACAGATTCAAATCAAATCAAATNAAATCATAGTTTAATGCCACAGAGTACATAAAAAATACCCCAAGCAAGGATGTCGCTTTACAATCTTATTATTCCATATCAAGTGTTGACATGATTATAAATCTGTATTGTAGACAGTTTACAAAATATTTATAAACAGAATGAATAGTTTTTCCTTGTGTCATTCAGCAACATGGTTGCATTTTCATCCGATGTCAGATTTTTGTGTTATACATTTTCAAAGGAGTTACAAATTCTTTCTGGTAACTATCATACAAAGGGCAATGAAACAATACATGACTGATGGTCTCGTGTGTTTCCAGATTGCAAATAGAACATTTTTTTGTGTTGTCTATACAGGGTGTTTGGTAATTATTGACACAACGGTCGTGTGCAGGTAAGGTGGACTAAACTGAGTCGAAAAGTCCTCTACCATTTTGCACCTTTCGCAATAGTTGACGAGTTATTAATTATTGAAATCTGGTTTTAAAAAATTAAAAAAATTTTTTTCTCTGTTACCTGACGTGCTACGGACTTCAAAAGCTAGGCTCAAATTAAAGCTTGAATCTTGCACTATAACTATACATTTCGAGAAGAATAAATAGATATTTAGATGTCAATATTAATGCGTTGTCACCTTCCACATATTACTTGTACTCGTGCATACCGCCGCGCGCAAACGAATGTAGACAATGTTTACGTATTTTTATTTAATATTTTTCATATGGATGTTGTAGTGCAAAATTCAAGCTTTAATTTGAGCCTAGTTTGAAGTCCCTAGCACGTCAGGTGCTAACAGAGAAAAAAATTTTTTTAAACCAGATTTCAATAATTAATAACTCGTCAACTATTGCGATAGGTGCAAAATGGTAGAGGACTTTTCGACTCAGTTTAGTCCACCCTACCTGCATACTATCATTGTGTCAATAATTACCAAACACCCTGTATAATAGACAACGTTTTTATATGAAATTTTGCACACATGTCTTCCGGCTAATCTCAATTGCACCAAAACTTTAATGATGTTGATTGGCACGCACGAGTGATAATTGGGAATGTCATTTTTCATTAGATTTTTGTAGATTTTTAATTGAATATACTTTGAGTTCTTATAACTTTCTAAATCTTTCTTTCTAAGTATTCTTAATTATTTCTCAAATCGGTATCCATCTTATCTCGGAGATTTTTTGCTGATAAGTTATTCCATTTATCCAAATCTTTTATTTCATCTAAATCCAAAAATTTTTTAAATTGACATGCCCAGTTATTCGCTGCTTCTTTATTGGTTAATTCAATTAGTCTTTGCCAGCAAATCTTCACATATCTTGTATTATCTAATTCCAGAGCACTTATTAACCATTTTCAGACAAATTTCATTGCATTGAAAGAGATACTGTTTAAGTTGAATTCTAGTCTTATTAAATATCCAGGAGTACATCTTGGGAGGTGAAAAATTCGTTTGTAAAAATCGTTTTGTGTTTTATCTAGTTCATCTAAGTAGTTTAGCCTCCATGGCTGGGAAGGCATATACATATAAAATGGACAATATAAGGCTGTCAAATAAGCTCTTTCTGGTAATGAAACTTGCCGATTTTGCAGCTGCCAAGATGTTTACGGCCGTGCCACTCGTTATTTTTGTTGTTTTAAGCGCGTGTTCAGTGGCTTGTGCTCCCAGCGAAGAACTGAATACAATAACTCCAAGATATTCATATTTATTCACGCATTCGATATTCTCGTCTTTAAACTTAAATTGAGCATTTATTTTACATTTAATTTTACCCCCTTCCGAGAATTTGATGGTTTTCTTTACATTGACTGACAGACCTGTCTCGTCGCAATATTGTGCTAAAATGGCCAATTTTCTTTTAACATCCACTGGAGAGGATGCAAATATAATTAAGTCCGCATATGATAGCATAAGTATATCTGTGTTTCTGTCTATATTTAGATCTTTTATTTCTGACCTTTGTTTCTGAAGAAGTCCTCAATATCAGATATGTAAAGCAAAAATAGCAGAGGACTTAGACTGTCACCCTGCAGCACACCCTCCGTTACTCTCATCCCTTCAGTTATTTCTTTATTCAGTTTTACTTGTATCATTGCATTATCGTAAAGATTTTTTAAAAAATTAATCATCTTTTTACTCACTCCAATTTTTGATAATTTTTCCTATAATAAGTCATGCGGTATAGAGTCGAAGGCGCGTCGAAAATCGACAAATATCCCGTATACTTTCCTTTTTCTCAATCTCAATTGTAGTTAAACCGTCGAAATTAGCGAAAAGATATTATCAGTGCAGTTTCTTTTTCTTCTAAACCCGCTCTGATTTTCCGGTAATATTTTATTTTTTTCTGCCCATGCTTCTATACGTTTGCTCGTGATGGTCGTAAAGATCTTGGCTATACAATTTATCAGTGCTATTCCTATATAATTTAAGCAGTCATCCCTGTCCTCCTTACATTACATAACATTTTTAGATAAATTTTGGCCCAATTTTCCGGCGGGGTTTCTGAATCGAAAATTTTGTTAAAAAACAAATAAAGAAAAAAAATCCAGTCGTATGTGAGATGTTTATAAAATTCATTAGTGATTTCATCTCTATCGGGTGCTTTTAAGTTTTTTAAGTTGTTTATTGTAATCTGTATCTCATCGATGCCTATTTCTTTGTTCGGGTCTTTTGTATCATCAATGTTCAATTGTGTTACATTTTTTCTGGGATATATATTTTTGTAGAAGCTGTCCCATGCGTCTTTATTGATTACGAATTTTTTTTTGGTTTGAATCTATATTTATTAACTGCCTTCCATAATTCCTTTGAGATCGTTGAGAGCAGCAAGAGAATCATTAATTTTATTTTTAAATTCTTTTTCTGTTTGATAACAAACTGTGTTATATTCTCTTTTTGCTTCCAAATATTCATTCTTTTCTTTTTTCTTAAACTTAGTCTTTTTGCATTCTCTTAGCTTTATGTTGACCATTCTCTTCTTCATTGCACAATTGGTATTGTACCATCGCGGTTTATCTGGAAAAGTTCTCCTATATTCTTTTTTGACCATTCCACTTTTCATCGCTGCTTCCTTAATGGCAGATTCAAGTGTCAGACATTTCATTTATAGATTTATCTATATGGTTTTCAAATAATTTTTCTGAGTTTGCAATATTGAATATAAATTCTAGGGAAAAACCTTATTCTTGTCCCATTTTATCTGTGATTGATTAATTTTGATATTGTTTATTTTTACATTGGCATTCTCCTCGCTTTTTGATTCATCATATAAGTTTAATGTCAGAACTATTGGAAAGTGATCTGATTTGTTTGCAGTTATATCTACTTTAAAATCATGTACCAGGTTTAAGTGTGTTATATTGACCCAGATCAAGTCGATAGTACTACAACCCGCTGGGTCATTATTTATGCTATTCCTCTCTGAGCAGAATGTAAATTGGCCCGTTCTATCATCATTGGATCTGCCAATAAGGAGGGCGAAACCATATTCTGTTATGGTTTTATTCAGTGTGATACTTTTCTTGTTTATTGTTTTGTCTAATGAACAACGTTTCTTGTATAAGTTCAAGTCCTCAGTGATTTCCTCTGGTAAATAACCAATATCGCTCATTCTGCAATTAAAATCTCCCCCTATAATTATTAGAGCTTCCGGGTAATTAGTTGTTAGTTCATTTAGTAAAAGTTGTAGATTATCTATTAATTCAAAATTCACTGTGGGCTTGAAGTATACCGAGCAGGTAATTACTGTACCATTTATTATTGACTTGGTACCAATCCAAAATTCACAGGATTTTAGTATTGATGTTTCAAAAGTATTCTTCCTAAAGAGAGTGGCTAATCCTCATGTACATTTATCTCTTAATGTTATAATTTGTCCGCAAAAGCGCTTGTAGGCAATCGTTCTGTAGGCAATAGTGACATGTGTGCAAATGTACGTTTATGCTTAAATTTTATTATTTGTGCGCAAAGAAGCTTGTAGACAATCGATTTGTAGACAAAAGGATTTGTGTGCAAACAATTTGTTGGCAAACGGTCTGTTGGCAATCGATGCTGTAGGCAATCAATTTGTAGGCAACTGGAGCCCTCCCGTTACAAGTAAGTAACGACGCAATAAAAGTCGAGATACTAATTATACATATATGATATATGCTATAATACATATATGCTATAATAATATTAAATTTTTCAGAATTTAAAAAAAAATGTAAAGCATAAGAGAAAAATGTTTACCATGCAAGATATAGCGTTGAATGATAATAATAATGTAACTCTTTACCTCCATTATTACAATATATTATTTATAAAGTATATTACACTACTAAAAAAATTTAGGGAACACTTTTTGCATGCTAAGTATTTGGACTGTTTTTAAACCGCTGAAACTCGGCGAAGAATCATTGCAGAGAAAAAATTCAAAAAGCATTTTGAAGCTTTGAAATTTCTTCTTTTAAATTCTTTTTGCGGATTCCAATTATCTCTTTCCTTTACAAAACGGCAATAATGAATCTTGGACAGCGATCAGCAAGACAGCAACCACTCAAATTAAAGAGAAGAGATCCCGCTACAAGAAGTAAATAACAAAAATTCTCTACGATTTTTTTCACGTCAGATGTAACGCAGCAAAGTCACATTATAAATTTTTATTTTAACGGATCAAGATTTAGATTTAGATGGTACATGATATACATATTACATGTAAAAATGACTGATAAATTAGTATAAATAAAGTTGGTATAAAAATGTCCGATTTTCATCATTTTTCGACTTTTATGGATACCATTTTCTTCTCCGACATATTTATTCGTATCAAATATCTTCTAGACATACTCGAATGTCATATCAAATCGAAATTTCGTGATAAAAAGACAACAGCATCGCAAAATGAAGAAATAAAATCTAATTTACTGCATTTTCGAGATTTTTCCACTTTCGGTCGCCATATTGAATCCGCCATTTTGAAAATTTACAAAACGAATTGCATAGGTTTTTAAGAAAAATAGTTTATGCACGATCCTTATTGATTTTAAGCCTACTGCATTGCCAAATCAGGAATATTTGGACTTTTCAAAAAATGACACCACAAATTTCTTTTTTATTTAAATTGCAAAATTTATTGTTAAATATGCATTAAATCGATTTTTTAACCATGGATTTTGAAAGAGCACACTCAAAAATACTCGGATATGTATTTGTTATAATTTTTTTCGATGGATTTCATACAATTCCAGGCTAACGAAAGTGCAGAGATAAACACATGCAAATCTGACGTTAATGGATTAATGTAGAACATTGTATACCCTAGCGAGAAAGTTTAATAAATTTTCTACTGAATTATTAATATTTTATTTACACGCGACCGTCTCTTATTCCTGACTTTTAGGTAATATTAAACTATATATCATTAAAAATTCAAAAAAGTTTAAAAAATTGCTACTTTATTAATGTAGAACGTTGTACATCCTAGAAAGAAAGTTTAATAAATTTTCTATTGAATTATTAATATTTTATTTAATAGAATATGTGGATCACGGGACCGTTTCTTATTCCTGACTTTTAGTTAATATTAAACTTTTCAATTGAAAACTTACTGAGGTTCTGCCCCAACCAGATACAANACAAGGAAGACTTGCGATAGCAATGTCTTTCTGTGCAAGCGAAATGGGTTTTATTATATCAGTATACACTATATTCTTGTTCAATCGAATGAGACCGACGTCATGATTAAGTCTGACATTATCAAAACCAGTATGCCACACAACGTTCTTCGCTTGATAAATATCACCCGTCTCATTTAAGTAGATCGTACCCGCGTGAACCATGAGTTTCTTGGCATCAGTAACACTTTGGAAAAATCATTTTAGAATGTAGAACAATTCTTTTAGAGAGAGTTTCTGTTATTATACCATATACACACAAAACTTTAAAATTCATATATTTAAAAAAATTTCTAACTTTTCAAGAATCTATGAAAAATTTGAAAATGTGTAAATGAATCTGCGAATTGAATGGAATTAATAGTATAAAAATATTGCATGTTAAAAAAAATTATAGAAAATTGTTTAAAATATGAATTTGTTAAGAAATAAATCAACTTAAAAATTCATACATTTTTGTACCAGAGAGCTGATTTCTCTGAGCGACACAATTTAAATAAAAAATTTTTTCACTTTTTTTAAACATTATCTTCAACGTTCATCATTTTGTAAAACGTCTGCTGTCTCTCAATTTTGGTTTCTTTGGTTTTTAAAATATTACTTTAATCCTAAAGTAATATTTTACCGATCAAGTATGATTACTTTCAGATTCATTAATCTTTTAATTATCTTTACAAATTTAAAAATCCTTTTCTAAAATCAAAATACAGACAATAACACACTGCTTAATCTATTGCTATGTTTTCACCAATTTCGCATACAAACAAAAATGTTCACATACAAAATTTTCGAATAAATTATACTTTTTTATTAAAGCATCTAGACTCATTCTAAAAACACAATATTATTCTTTAATGTTAACTCTAGGGAAAAAGATACTTGTTTTACATGTACAAGATGTAAAACTTTTATAATAAACAAATGTCGTGACTCAAGTCAACGCCAGAAGCCGATATGTAACAATTTTTTTTCGTTTCTCATGAAATCATTTACATAAAACAAGTACCTTCTTCTCTAGGGATAGTGTTAACATTAAAAAATAATACTGTGTTTTTAGAATGAGCCTAGATGCTTTAATAAAAAGGTGTCATGTATCTGAAAATTTCGTGTGTTTGCATGCGAAATTGGTGGAAAGGTAAAACAAAGCAGGAGATTAGTTCACGTACACATTGTATTATTGTCTGTACTTTAATTCTGGAAAAGGATTTTTAAATCTGTAAAGATTAAAAATCCTTTAAAAGATTAATGAATTAAAAATCCCAATTAAAAGATTAATGAATTAGTAACTAATCACATTAATCGGTAAAACAGGACAACTTAAACACTCCCTTAAAAGGAAGATTTAAGCTTTAATTTGAGCTTTATTTCATCTCAATACGATGAGTTTTTGCAGAGTTATCGTTATTCAAAGCTAAAAAAAGTGTAGCCACAAATAAGCAAACCCGAATGAAATCCATTTGTTCCAATTCCCTCAAATATGTTTAGAAACATAAAAAAATTGGAGCAATTTTTTTGCTGCGAATTAGACGATCAAATACAATTTTAGCTGATTTTTGTAACTTTTAGTCGAGTTATTTGTATCTAATGTCTAATATATCTCTCAACAATTTCATGTATTTTTAAAACTGAAGAATATCTTATTGAAGTATTAAATCTAATAATATATGTTTTGTTTGGAATGGTTATTTTATATGATTTGTTGGAATATCCAATATGACGAATTGCCATCATTGGACCACGTCGTCTTTTTATCAAAGATCAGTTTGTAAACATGAAAACTTGAATACATTTTCTTATATTTTTCATATTTCAATAAAACTAATGTTTTATTTTATTTACATTAATAATTGAATTACTATAGGATAGAGCGAAGCTGTTTTATTCAAGTGGCTATCTTTCTCGATAATCTTGATCTCGATAAAGAGATCAAGAGATCAGGTTGGCACCGTTATTTCTACGAAGATAATGTTGAAAATGACATGATGCAATGTATGGCATGTATGACATCAAAAATGAGTGCACGAACACGAATAGATGTTAAATAAGTATTTTTGCAGAAAATGCAAAATCAAAATAATTTTTTTAAATAATACACATACATTTAAAAAAATTAATAATTCGTATTAATATTTTTTTGTTTTTTATATCTAATTTTTTTCTCTTTAGTTTCAATTCAATGTTTCTTGAATGCATACTTACAATAAAAAATGATAAAATACAAATATATACGAGTTTTAATTATTTTTGTAAATGGTCCATTGATGAAAATCTAGTAATCCATTCATAGAACCTGATTGCCATTAGCTATTATATACCATTATATATCATTAGCTACAATTTTATTTTTAATTCTTGTGCAATAATAAAACCAAATATCAATTTTGTGTAATCATGGCTGTTTAAGAAATAGAATATGAAATATTTGTATAAACAAAACATTATAATTGTATAAAATTGTATAAAAGACCATAATAAAAGANATAATACATAATAATAATAATAATAAATACATAATAAAAGACCAATAAAAGAGAAATAAATAAATAAAATTAGATGATCCATTGATGATAACCTTCCCCAATATATTTTTTATTTTTGTTATTAATATAATAATATATTTATCATCTTTAAAAAGTAATTCTACAAATCTTCTACAATTACAATTGTCAAATAGTCTGATCAAATTATTCTATTGATGGAAAATAAATGAACAATTAACATGAATTGTGGAAGACTTACACATTTACATAATGAGCTGCAGTGAGAATATAACGATTGTTAATAATCGATCCTCCACAACGAAATTTGCCCTCATATTTCAGAGCTACGTGATGTGGATACTTGTCGAGTGGAGCGTCTGTATCACCGATATGTGACGCAAACCTTATGAATAACAAATTTTATGTACTGTAATTTATTTTAAAATTAATCACTCTTGTATAAAATTATTTACTTGAAAATTTAACAAATAATATGTAAAAGATTTTCAAAAAGGATTTAATTACGCACACACGCACGTACACACACATATTTTATAATCTTCTATTTTTATTNTTATTTTGAATCAAATATTTTGTTTTATTAATCTTTCAGAATTATATA
>JAJVSH010000118.1:323610-335714 GCA_021460005.1 Tetramorium alpestre | reverse complement strand
CCGCGAGCGTCACGGCTGAAAAAGAATCATTTCGAAGATTACCGCTTTCGGAAACGATCGCGAGACTACCTTCACCCCCAAGTCACGTCGGAATCCTCAAAACGGCACGACACGGCCGGCCCGTTTCTCCGGCCGGCTCCTTTTTCCAGTGTCCACCCGATTCCGCGCTCGACGGTGTATACTTACGACCGTTTTATGTCGGAAGGGCCAAAGGGAGAGAAGAGATCGGGTCAAGGCAGGCGCGTTCTCCACATAATCGCCGTATTTGAAGGAAAAGAAAAGAAACAAAAAAAAAAGGAAAGGAAGAATCGTCGAACATCTCGAACCGACTCGGGAGATCGATGGGAATTTGCGAGTCGTGGGTGCGACGACCCCCGAAAAACGCTGTGCGCGAGCGCAGCCCGAGAGTGCTTTTTAAGAGTGGGCGATAGTTACTTTTATGCCCCGTAATTATACATTCCTTTGGCCAGGAGGCTGCGAGTTTTAGGGTTACATTTAGAGCGCCCGGAGCGGCGACGGCCGCGGCAGCGGCGGCAGCGGCGGCGACTCGCCGATGTTTTTTCCGCGCTTCTCCCACGATCTGCGCAACCGCGCCGTCGTCGGACAATCGCGAACGACGCAGCGCTCCGGTTTGCGTTACGATCGACAAAAAGACTGAATATCATCCGCGAACACTCGGCGGTCACGCATANCCCCAAGAAATCAATTTTAAAATGACGGGACCTGAAGCATCGAAAGTTTATCATTCCGGAAATATNGCCGAATATGCGATTGCGAAAGAAAGTACACGATTTCGATATTGCAAAATTACAGCACTAAAAGAGAATTTTATGCGATGGAAGGAGAATCGAAATTTTTTTTCGTGATTATAGAATTAAATGCCAAAGTGTTGGACTTTATCATTGTTGGAATAGAGTCGATTGTTGTGTTATCGCATTTAGTTGCTATAATTAGTAGANTATTAATTTAAGATATTTTTTTAAAACTNGATGTACNTTCAGATAGATAAANAGATGTCATCTCATTGTCAGTATAAAGTTATTGATTTAAACTTCATTAATCTTTTTAGATAATTATATTGTAAGTGTCAAAAGTAGAAAATCATATGATATAAACATATTTATATTATGTTTTTAATTGCTATAATATCAAAATAGTATGCAAAATAAATTAATAATAAATTAATAAATATTTGTATTATTTTTTAATTGATAANTTATCAAAATAGTGTGTGAAATAAATTAGTAAAATAAACTAGTAAACATAAATTANAAAATATTGCTAATATTATTATAAAACTTAACATAAAATACGAAATAAAGTAATTTATTATATTTAGTTATTCATGGTTACAATCACGATATTAAGTAAGATTAACAATATTACGAAAACATCGAATAGGTTGTGTGTCGAATTAATTTTCGAAAATCGAAAAATAAAAGATCTTATTTTGTATATAAGGCGTTTATCTTTATCCGCAGATAAAGATATATATCATGTACAAATTAATTTGTTTTATCACATGTCAATTTCGCAAGAAGATAATATTTTTATAACATCGAAGGACATCACACATTTCATCTCTCTCTCTCTCTCTCGTGGCCGATAAAATCGTCCATAGATAATAAACGACTTCTACGAATTATGCTTTTTTATGACCCGCCGAAAATCCCTGTGGTTGAGAGATCCGATATACAATGGCTGCGTTCAGCAGAAAAAGCAGCTTAATAAGAGCAACGCTTAGTGATTCTTTAATGTGATTGGTTCTTACTTTTAGTTCCTTGCTGGATCTAAGTGTAAGAACCATTGGCAGTGGTCTAGTTGGACATATGTTGTACTTTAATGCAGCGTACTTTCAATTTGCTGTAAAACATGGCGACCGCTGAGTAAACATGTTGTAAATTAATGAAAAGGAAATAGAAAATTGTAAATCATTTTAGAACATTTACATTTTGCTAAATGCAGTCAAATATCATTTAGCAAAAAATCAAACTAATTTACAATAATTGCATCAGTTAAACGCAGCCAATGTATTAAAGAATCATTGAGCGCTCACTAAGCGGTTTTTTCTGCTGAACGCAGCCATTATCTGTTATCTCCGATTAGATACCGCCGCGGTATTATCGATATATGTGCGCGTAGAAAGCTTCGAGACGCGCTGCCACGCGGTACACGATGATAATTATTGGTGTATGAACTATCCTGTACTTACGAAGGACTTATTATTAGTATGGACACGTATTATCATCGGGCTCTCCTCCGCTTACAGCTCATTAGTAATTTCCGTCATAAGCGTTCGAAGAAAGTATCAGTAAATTAAGTACTTGAGCTGCGAAGAAGATATCAGAGCATGACGGCTCTTCAACTTACGTGAATTTAAGTTTTGTTTTAGAGTTCATTAGNTCACTCGCGGGCTTTCACTGTCGAAAGACGCGTTAATTCATCCCCAACGGCGAATTNATGTTTCTGGAATANTTTTTCGCGTCCTGTATCGTATCTTGGTATATCGTATTNTAATTTAAATTTTCAAATNGGCACAATGAAGAATTACAAAATTTGATCTTCTGAAAATTACAGGAACAAATGAACCGATTTCTTATAGATTTTTGGATNCTGAAAACGAATCTATCTTTCAAATCAATCTATCACGTCATTTTTTTAGTAACCATTAATTAAAACATAAAAAATCGCTATTTTAGTCATTTTTGACGGTCCATAAATGTTAATTATAATTGNTGCCCTAAATCTTTACAAAACCTGCTCTAAAAAGATAATATGAGCTACAAATCTGTGCATTTAGCATAAAAAGATCTGTCAATATCACCTACACTGATTTCTGTATCGTTTTTATTAAAAAATTCATAGTCAGTCAAAACTGGCAAATGACAAAAATGACAAAAATAGTATTTTTTGATGTTTTAATTAATGGTTACTAAAAAATCTGACATGATAGACTAATTTGGAGAACGGGTTTGTTGTTTTCAGCCTTTAAAAATCTATAAGAATTGCCCGCATAATTCAATATCGCATAAATTTAACAATTTATGGATCGTCAAAAATAATCAAAATAGTGATTTTTTGATGTTTTAACTGGTGTTTTAATGGTTACTAAAAACCCTGACGTGATAGATTGATTTGAAAGACAGATTCCTTTCCAGCATCCAAAAATCAATAAAAATTACTNGTACTNATTTTTGTAACTGACCCTTGTAAGTCTGTATAATGAATAATCGTGACTGCAGACAGATAATTGTTGAAAATAATTAAGGAATTTGATGTGAAGAATGAGGCAGATTAACATGCCACGTAAATAATTTTTATTTATTTCAATAGCAATGGCACGAGTATAAGTTGTATAATGCAAAAACAGAATAAATTCTTCGAGAGCATTAGTTAGACACAGGATTGATNTTTTTATAAAAATATCATAAATATTACAATATAAAATATTGCAAGTTTTTATTTTATCACTTAAATATTTTTAATATCATGTAAAATTAATAGAAAAATTAATTCATATTGGCTATTACATAGTCAATAGAGAATATCTGGTTTATTATACTGATATAAATTTTAATACATTTCACTGTCGCGATATTGTACATATGTTGGGACTGTTTATTATTTACGTAAATACGGATCATCCCTCAGATTTCATCAATTAATTAATGCTGGATTAGCAGTTTTCAGCATCAATTACGCAAACAACACTATAATTTGTTGATATCGTTAAATGTAAATATTNAACACAGTTTACTGTCCCTCACTATGTGATGTTGTAAAAGCGGCAAATTATTATATGTTTAATATGCATATTTAATCAATTTACCGTATTCAATAATATGCCGGAACATTGATTCACGATTCATCTCTTTAAACGGCATTTCATTAATTTAAATGAGGTAATATTCAATTAGATCTCTTTTATAATTTCATAATGTGTAATCCAAGACATATGTGTTCGCATAATCACATTAACGCACGAAAGATTAGATCAATAATTTTTCTAATGATCTTGTACATACATATAAGATTTCTTTCTAAAATTTATATTTGTAATGTGATTTCCGACGTATAAGTTTTCCAAAATGTATGATCAAATTAAAATAGTTATAAAAATAAAAGATATAAAGATATACATACATACTATATGTATATAAAGATGTAAAAAAGAGAAAGAAATGTATCTTACAGAATAACCATACCATGTACCATACACCGAGTTTCCGGTCAACGTAGTGATCTTGCAATTAATTATCATCCTTTCTCTCTTAAATTTCAAGGACGGACGCGAATGTATTTACGTGCAACGGCGCACATGCGGAAGGGTCGCAGCGGCGAGTTGTAGATCGTGATTAATGGAGAAACGGGTCGGGCGGGATCTCTACATGCCGACGAATCGAGGAGCGCTTAGCGTGAAATTTACCCGATGAATTGTTCTCACAATTATCATGATCTACGGGTTCGGGGATCCAAGAAACACGAAAGTCTCGGAGCAGTCCGCTAATCTTTGTTCGGCGAACCCTTTACTTTGGCACCCTTCCCTCCCTCCCTCCATCCCTCCCTCTTTCCCTCTCTTTCCCTCTCTTTCTCTCTCTCTCTCTCTCTCTCTCTCTCTCTCTCTCTCTCTCTCTCTCTCCTTCCGTCTTTCTGCCGGCTTTCTTCCTGCCTTTTTCTCGCAGCCGCTGGCATATCACCTTTTCGGGGCATCTTCTCACCCACACCCGCTCCATGACGGCGATACTTTTCAGCGAGGAACGATTCTGCCGACGCAAGGATCTCGGAAATTTTTAAGTCGATCGCGAAACTATAATTATCCTTTAGGCTATGCGCGGTATGCAGCGAGTAGGTGCGCGCGAGAGAAGCCGACCTTCAGATCGGTTGCTCCCGTCGAGACGTCTGCTTCTCTCCTCTACGATCGGATTATAATAAATTTAGCTTCAATTTTCTGTAAAAAATTTAACAAAATTGCCGAAGCTAATAGCTGCGATTTCATGATAAATGAAGATTATCTTTGATTGCTCAATATGTATACGATATATTATATGTATGTACCTATATCTGTTTATGTGAAATCGCAATAATTCTCTATTCACAATCAAACTGATTCGGACAATTAGTCCTTTATTCGGATCTTTTATTCCTTACTGAAACTATTTACCTAACTTCAACTATTAAAATTCCCTTCGTATGTACATATATGTCGGAAGAAAGCAACAAAATTAGCAAATTGAAATTAGAATAATATTTTTACAAGATCTTTGTTTCACAACATTATCCATATAGTACGTTTGGAAGAAATAAGAAACTGATTTATATATTGTCCCTTAAAATATTTTATTTTCCTCTATCTCGTGTCGATACTATTTTTTTGCCGGCGGGTTTCTTTTTTCTCGTGCCTTATGTTCCACTTTACGGACAGATTGATCATAGACGAAGACAGAATGCTACTAAATATTTTCGAGTATCTTCCGAGGCTTCTCCACATTATAGAAGAATTTCGGATGTTCGCGCAAAATGATTTATGAAGGATTTCTTGTTTGAGCTGGAAACCATTTCGACTGGTGCAACGGCAATCTCAGTCACGGTGATTTGATCAAATCAACTCCATGTTATTATCTGCAATTAATGAAAATTGCAACAATTATCGCGTGAGTAATAATCGTTTGTGATTTCAGAGAAGAAATTAGTTTTAAATGAAGGCATATCGTAGTTCAAACCTCAGAGAAGTCAAATTATCTCTCCTTTATCTCTTACAATTAGATAAACTCGAGTCTATCATCAAAGCGACCGATTCATGATTTTAGTAATATTCCGTGATATATATTTCGCAATTTTATATGTATCATCATATTTTATATATATATATATATCTTAAATTTATTTACACACATATTACTTATCAAAAGTAATCAAGCATATTGCAATAACTATAACAGAAGATACATTAATGCCAAATTAACCGCATCTGATTTTATATGATACAAAATAAATAATAAGCGAAAATAAAATGTTCTTTTCTTAAATATTTTCATTAGGTGAAATACAAATGAAAATCTGTATCTTTTTTTCATCACAATTATATGCAATTAATTAGAAGACATCAATCAGTCGAATTGATATCTATTATCGAGTCTGTCCCTTTCAAAAGTCCCTTTTAAACTTGAGATCTCGGCGGATTTGTGAATAAATCCATCAGCCCTTTTATCATCTATTTTCTAAACTAGAATTGATCGTTGTCAGACATGGGAGCGAGAATGCTTCTTCATTTAAAGGACGACGTCACGCGAGTGATGCTCAAATTAGGGTTATAATCCCCTCAGACATCTGATATAACGTTCCCCCTCAACTCACTCTCTATTTACCGATAGCATTTTAACCCTCGATTTGTCGTCAACAGCTTTCGTCCATTGGGAATCTCGCTGCATGATTTTGCTTCACGGGAACAACATATGTAGTACCATGAATCTACCGTTGCTTCGGAATCGCGTACCTGCATGGCAAAACATTATGACAGTACTTTTATAGCAAAATTAGCGCGAAACTTGATCGTTTAGCTGTCAGCCTAGTATAACATTACACACAGTCTTTATATGAATTTATTAAATAAAACTCAAAGTTCAGAATTTCATGCTTATTGTTAAGTAAATAATAGACTCTCTTGTGAGTCTATTTGAAATTGATTGCTAGTAAAATAAAAATTGCATAAGCATTTAGCAACTTTTAATTTAATATTTATACATTTAACGATTTAAGAAAAAGTTGTGTGAAATAAAAAGTTATTATTGATACAACGGCAGTTGTTAACATTGTAAATATTTAATGTATGGATGAAAATAGATTATTAAATAAGTATTTCTTCCTTCATTATTTGTTCCTCGCGTTTTGCTTTTAATTATTGTAACATTTCACAATATCGATGCCCACTAAACCGTTTGGTTTGATAACAGCGCAATGCGAATATACATTTTTCTATTAGCGTTTTATGTAAATGTAATTTTTCTTATAATATAACTTAATTCATATAAATTAATATAAATATTTCAATACGAGTTCTTAAACTTAATTCATATAAATACGAGTTACAACGAAATGATTTAGGAGAAGAAAGTCTAGGAATGCGAATAGCGATTTCCTGAAACTTGAAATTAATCAATTTTTGGACTCTTCAACAAACATCCTGTCTTTGTTCTATTTTTCCTTTTTCTGTTATTCGAATTCGAAAATAAATAAAATATACACATATATTGAAATATTATACATTATTTTATTTCCAAATAAAATTGATACTTCGATGTCCTTCAACAGTTGAGGGAGGGGAGCTAAAGATTAAATTCCGTTAATTAATCTCATAAGTTTTAAACGTCTTTAAACTCCATCTTATAATTTTATCGTGTGCCCGATATATTCATATAAACGATAATCCTGTCAGAATCGCAAATTATCATCTCACTGAAAGTATGCAAGACACAAATATAAAGGTTCTCGCCACTCGCGATTGTAGTGTCACGCGACGCAAATCGAAATTGGGTCATGATGCAAATAATATGGATGGAAGTAACACGATGCATATCCAGAAATAAAAAAGGAGGAAGGCGTGTCTAAGAGAACATTACGGCCACCAGGGACGCTGCAAAATGGCGGAGACGTAGCCTCAGGAACTTATTAGTCCGCGGTCATTCGACAAACGCGTCTTCGATAATTTGATTCGAACTGTATTGTGTTGAACGATTGAAAAGTTGGTTTATATAAGATGCTTAAAAATAAATTGACCGTATTGGGACAATGTGTTTTGTTAATATTGACTAAAAATTTTGTCACAAAATAAACTGTAATTAAAGTAGTAAAGAAATAGCTTGGTATAGAAAGTACATATAATCTACATGCAACTTATATATAACAAATGAATAATAATAACAAAATGTGAAGAATAATAAATGTTATCAATAAATATTTATTTAGTTCTAATCATAAGCATGTTATAAAAGCGCAAATTTCAAGAAGATGCAAATCTCACGTTTTGTGATCAAAGTAACCAATTTCTGCAGCACACACTGCGATAAATAAAAATATTTATAATTAAATTTACATTCGCAAATGCAAGATTCTTCTAATTGCATAGACCGATTATATAGAGCTATTAATATATTTAAACTTTTAAAAGAATATAAAGCCTTATGCTTCATTCAATATTAACAGTTTTATTTATATTAAGAATAATGAACCGATCTGTTTCACTTATTGAAATTCATTATAATTACGTTGAAAGGATCATCGGCATTTGATATTACATGTTATATGGACGAATATCGTGTCGTCGCCTCCCCGAAATTGCATCGATTCTTCCGAAGCGATAGTCACGACCAGATATTTTGATAATTCTCTTTTTTGTGAGCGTGTAACGCGGAAGAGATCAAAGGCTTGCCAGTAGCACCTGTCCTCTATCCCCGTCTTGTCATCCAGCGGGACTGCGCCAGGGGGCTGGAGAACCCAATGAACTCTCTCTTTCCGTATCTCCGTTTCTCCCTGACGTCCCCCCCCTCTTTCTCTCTCTTCCTCATTCTCCCTCTATTGCTATCCCTTTCTTTTTCTCTTCTTCTCTCTGTCCCTTCGCATCACTCGTCACAGTTATACGCGCGCGCGCGTACATGGCTTGATCAGGCTCTCCTCTAGCTGCGAGAGATTGTTCCTTCCTTCGTCGTACTTTGTGGCCCTTGTCCGACGATCCCTGGATTAAATTGCAATTACCTTTATTGCGAGTGCGTTTCGTCTCTATCCCGACGCTACAAAATATAACAAGGCTGATGATTTTCGGATCGGAACGCGCGCGCGAGAAGCGATCCTCTCCTGGCGCGCGGTGGCCTCCGGTGTCGCGGGCCGTCGGAGTACTCTTCTCGAGTCGGCAGAAATCGTAAATTGCTTTTAACCCTTTCTACCTCTTGCTCCTTCCCATCGCTCGCTTGATTGATAAGATTACGACGCGCCGCGAATCGAATAAACGAGTACGAACGCTCACGCGGCCGTTGTCGTGATCGTTGCCATCCTCTTATTGCACCTGACATACGAATATTAAAGCGCATTTAGTTTCGAACCTTAAATCGTAGACAAATTACAGTTGGCGAATGATACTACTCAAAACGAACGGTACACGAAATGAAAATGGAGAATAGCACATAGAATGGAGAATAGCACATAGAATTATACTTGCCGATAATTACGTGTACTATAAATAGATTTTTATGATAATTTCAAAGCAATGAGAAATTCATTTTCTTACTTTGAAAATTTGAAATTCATTGTGTTATTTTTACATTAGCATTAGAAAATCAAAATACTAATATACTAATTGCATGACATCTATAAATTTATCTAACTACACTCTTTATCATAAGTTTCACTGTTAAAATAAATGTGCGAATATCACACACTTTTTGCGTGTGTTGTGTGTCCTCCGTTTTAAGACTCCGTTTTATGAGTGTGTAAATTTAAAAAAAATGTGTGAATATTACACATTTATTTTAACGATGTACTTAATGTAACTTAACCATAATATGTTTATTTTCTTGGCAAATTACGCTGTATTCTTCTTGTAAATGTTACGAATCCAGATACTCTTGTTAAAATTAATATTATCGCTAGTAATATCTTCTTATAATTTACAATTTCAAAGGATCCTGCCCATTTTATATCAAAAAGTTTGATTAAATTTGATTGAAATTGCACAAAAATCCGAGAATTAAAAAGCCGAGTATTAAAAAATACGATGATTTAAATTGAGTGTTATTGGAGTTTAAGAAATGTCTGTTTTTTAATACAACTTAAGTTAATATGTAAATATAAAAAAAATATATGTATAATATGTGCCACTTCTATAGCATTTAACGATTTTAATGACCCTGACTGTCATGTGCGTGTGCGTGTATCACTGACAGGGGAACTTCGCGAAGTGAATTTAAATTCAGATTATAATGAAAATTGGTTATAATAAATAGAAGGGGAAAATAGATGAATTTAGAAATTTTCAGTTGACGCCCAGAAATGGTTTGAAGGGGTGAAACCACTCTTCAAAGGTAAAAACATTTTTGTTTCGATATATCTCGTAAACTAAACGATATATCATAAAGTGTTTTATATATAAATTTTACAGAATAAATATCTCTATTTAATTACAATGTTCATTTTTTGAAAAATATTTTTTTTTAAGTTAAACTTATGTATGGTTCTTATGTAATTATAAGGTTACAACACCATAAGGTATAACGTGTTTTTATTTTGGATCTACTTATAATTTCTGTAGATGAATTAATTATTAATTAATTACATGATTACAGTCGCTAGTTGTCTCAAATGGTTAAAGTGAAAGTAATAATACCAACGTCTGTAACATGTTACATTTTATTTATGCTTAAGGTTTATAATTCGTAAACAATATTATAATACTGTATTTATTGATAATGCTATACTTATTAGGGGATATGTTGATACAAATAAAGTGATATAGGAGAAGTCCGTGTAATTTGGACCACCTAAGGATAAAATAAATCTCGATTAAATAAATCTCGTCAGGATAAACATTAAGGTGATGCTGGACTGACACTCGAACTTGATCAAGGTCAATAATGTAGGAATTCTAAACTATAATATTATAAATTATCAAATTGGCTTTAGAGAATACAAAATCCTTTTGCAGGATTAAAGTACACACAAAGATAAACCACGTGAGTATCGACTTTATCAAAAATGAAAAAAAAATTAAAAATATTCGCTCTTCTTTACTTTAACTTAACCTATAATGAATAAAATGAGTTCATCAAAAAATCTCTCTTATTAGAGATTTGTTCGTACTTTTATTGCTACCATACTCTTTATTATTTCTGTCCGAGTGGTGCTGCTCTCTCGATTTATGTGCCTAATCTCATATAACTTTTATATGAGTGAATGTTTCCGTGAGCTGACAGCTAATTAATAATTTTATGCCTTTTTTCTTTAATTGAGAAGAGCACCCTTTGTTTTCGTACGTACTTTATACCTGTAAAAGGATTTTTTAATCTGTAAAGTCAATTCGATGATTTATTGCAGTAAAGAAATGAAACTGTAACATCGGTATCCAGCATCCCCTTAAGGAAAGACAATTTTTTTAAGGAAACTATTAAATAAGACAACGAAATAAAACAATAAGTATCAATTATGAGTGGCAAATTTAATTAATCTATGCATACTTTTTTACAAAAATTAATTGAAATTTGGAGCAGTGTCCGTGTAACTCGGACCATAGGCGTGTAATTTGGACTAAAGTGGACTAAAGTGTAAAATTTTTTTTTGCCTTAATACAAATAATAACGTATTATTATTGTATATATTATATTAATAATTATATTAATATTATATTAGAAAATAATATTAAAACAAAAATCACAATAACAATACATATCGATAGTTAGTTCAGCGCAGTTTTCATACGACCATCCTTTACATTGTTTGCATTGAATCCAGTTTGCCTGATAATCTTCTCCACATATGAAACAGCATATCTTATTCTCTTCCAAAATGTCTTGCTTTTTATTAGTCTTGGCTATTGTTTTCTGAATTTTTCTCTTTTTGGTCAAGTGGACCAAATTACACATTCTTATATTGTCCAAATTATACAAAGTGCTTACAACAAATTAGCGCTAAAGCATCATTAAAAAGTATTATTTACTATATATGCTATCAAAAAGCATTAAAAGTATATAAGTACTACAATTATAAAATATATTACCTTAAGGTTTTATGAAAGGTCACGTAAAACTGTTTTGCGATATAAACTGTATAAAGTAATAATATTTACTTTTAAAACTAATTACAAAATTACATGGAAGGGTACGCACTAACAACTTTCATATTTCCTGACTCGACTGTTCTCGTTCGAGTAACAAAAACTGGTGGCAACAGGCTCTAGACAAAAAAATGATTATGGTTCTATCTCAGAAGTGATGTTATCTATTACACTTATATTAAAATCACTACTGGTCCGAATTATACACTGGTCCAAAATACACGGATTTCCCCTACAATAAATATTAAATTAAAAATTTATATTTATACATATATATTATACTATATAT
>JAJVSH010000118.1:287102-313559 GCA_021460005.1 Tetramorium alpestre | reverse complement strand
CGATGTCAGGATCTTCTAGTAGGTTCAAGTATAGTCTCTTCTCGTAGTCTCGAGTAATAAACAAATAAACGTACGGATTGTAGTTTTTGCTAATGATAGTGGCGATGGTAATAACGACAGTAAACACGTAAATAGTAAAATAACAATGATTAAGACACAAGCGTTAAAAAAGTCTCGTCGAAGAACCAAAGATGTTTATCAAGTATTAGTCAAGTACGAAAAGTTACACGTATCGAGGCAAAGGATGACGTAAGTCACGAAACATTAAATTGAAAGAAGAATCGCCGTAAGTGTTGCCAAGATTTTTCCCTCGCGTTTACCGCTCTTCGGAATCTTTCTTCATTTAACGCACAGAATGGTACTCAATTACCAGCAAAGTTTTACAAATCCACTCGACCGAAGACAAAGAGAGCGGCACTCTCCGCCGCCCTTTTGCCAACGTATTTATCCGGAATTAAAAGAAAAGCGTTTTTCTTACGCTCCCGCAGTTTAAAACTTTTTCCTTTTAAAGCAGCGCTCCGGTGCTCCGCGTCTCACCTTGCCTCGTTTCGTCTCGTCTCGTCTCATCTCGTCTCGGCTCGTCTCGTCTCGTCTCGTCGAGAAATAAACGTTCGCCCGAGACGGACGAGGAAGAAAAATACTGGTTATCCAAGCTTTGAGAAAGTTCGCTATTAGGACGATGAAAAGCGCTGTTTCAGCGTCCTAATGGTCGGGATTAAATCGTATATAACTCGCGGGGCACAGAACGCGCGTATAAATCGGAACTGGCGCGAAAGTTGACCAAACCCGCAATTGTAGGCGAGACGGGTCTCTTGCCAAACTCGATAAACGAAATTAGCGAATGATCTCGCGAGCCAAACCAACCACTTTGCGTCATTACGCGCCGCCTGTACCCTGCTTATATTGAAATATTTTTGCCCATTATCGGAAATGTTGTGACACGTAATAATTCCAGTGTTTAGGCTACCTGTCATGGGGTTAATAAACGATAATACATAGCCTCGCGGAACAGGTTTAGCCAAGTTAGCACGAAATCGAAAGAGCCCCGATGCCAAGAGGCACTTATTGTTAGTTGAAATTAGCGTGTTGTCGATGTCAGCCGTACAAGATATCTACATCGAATTACCGATTATCGAATATCAAGCATAAATAAAGGATACAAGTAAAAGGGAAGCACTCGTGGATATTTGCAAAGTTTTATTGAAACAAAACACACTTTTATGTATATACGATTCGAGTTGTTATTCGCGAGTGCGTAATAGCGTATATTGTATGGACAAAAATCGTCAGTCACCAATACCTATTTTAATAAGATATTATTCCTTTCGTAGTAAATATAATGATTTCCAAGAAAAAAGGAGAGCGAGGAAGAAAAAAAGCGACAGAGAAATCCTTGAAACCCGCAACCAACTTTTTTCCTAATGCTGATCAAATTTTCTTCGCTATAACGCGTAATGTTGCATCGCGTTTGAAGTGTACTCGACGAGTGTGTCAAATAATCGATCGACATGCGATACAGTCGGAGGGAAGTACAGATTTTGATTTATGATGAAAATTGGCAGCGTCGTCAACCACGATTCATATGCGGCAAGTCGAACCGTCAATTTCAATTATGACGAATCAAATTGTGAGATTGTGAACGTTATTTTGATAAACACCTGAGGCCATACTTGATTCTTTTTTTTTATAAAATAGTTTTTTATGAAGCATTATGTGTGTCGCTTTGACAATAAGGTAACAAGTATTTAGAAGCAGAGAGAGAGAGAGAGAGAGAGAGGAGAAAAGAGATCGAACAAATAAAATAAAATAAAACTCGGGAAAAGATATCAAATAACGTAACAAATGATAGTGTGCAAGCGAAATGTCCGATCTCTCCCGTCTTTCTCATATATTCCACTGTAAACTGCAAATGTAACGAAACTCATATGACGTGGCAAATGAAATAACAGCGGTTCGTGCTTCTTTTACGGTACAGTGGCCAGGTTACCAGAAACGCTTGTTCTTAATTACGTATCGCGCGGGTACGCGGCTCGGTGTAACTGCGCACGATGCGCACGTAGAACACGCGGCGGGCGAGCATAAACAATGCAAGTATCTAACGACGTAGTGGAGAGGTAGAGGGAGGAATTTGAGCACTTGGCACGTAGCAGCTCCACGGCGTCCGCCAGCGAACCGGCGTCCAATTACCAGTTGGGCGCGTATCTTCATCATGGGGGGTCCCATACGCAATTGTTGTATTTCGCTATTGTTCCGCCGTGTGATTGAACCCATTGTTTTTGCTTCTCGTAATTATCAAGCGGGGAACCTCCGAAAGGATTCCGAAGTTGCCTCTCCAATTCTTTCCCTCTCTCTCTCTATCTCTCTTCCCCTTCTTTATAATCGTGAACCCTTCGATATTATTTAACGAGCAATTATTTAACGGCGTGAAAATCGTCTTCTGCGCGTCTTCTCGCAATTTCAAAAACTTTAAGAAACAGTGTAAAGAATATAATAACTGTATTCAACGCCAGAAAAAAAAGACAATGTCGCGCCGACGGCCATTGAAACTGTAAACATTATGCCAACGTGAACCTATTATTGTAATATCGTGTTAGATTTTTGCTATCCGAGTAACATCAATCAAAGTTGTGCCAAGATGAAGGTAATATCACACATGAAAGAGTGCCCCAGGCATCGTATACTTTCTCTCGATTGTAGGTACTGGAGGCTAAACTAAACTGTGTCATTTGTTTCAATGTCGTGATATTAGTATAGTTTGAGCTGAAAATTGAAGGATTTGTACAATTTGATAAACAAATCATTTCTTGTTTAATTTTAGCGAAGATGGCCATATAAGAGCAGCTTCCCGATTTGCCGTTTGATCACGAGATTAATAAAAAAATTGATAAAAAACATGATTCGATTTAGTAAAGAATTATTGTGCAATATTTCATCTAGACATCTATTCTATCTATTTTTTTAGGGGCAATGTATGAACGTTCTTTTTTTGTAATCGCAAAAAGAAATTTGAAATAGTTTTTAGTTATCTGAAATCTATACGTGCAATCCAAATTATTTATAATATGACAAATTCTTTCATCCAGTAGAGATGGTAAAATTTTCATTGTCAAATTTACAATAACGAGCAAAATAAGAAAGTATAAAATACGATTAATTAATTAGTAAACGTTTCAAGAATCGATTTTTTTTTAATGTTTGATACTTAAGGCCTTAGGCCACCTTGACGCCCGAAAAAAGCATGTCTCTTTGGCGATTTTTTTATAAATAAACAATAAAGAATAATAAAAATTTAATGTAATATTATAAATATATGTATGTTTTCTAGTAAACAAAAAAATTTTTTTTAAATTTTTTAAGTAAAAATGGCGGCGTAGGTATCGTCCATTTTAATGCGTTTTTTGAAAAGGCTCTCCGCGGCATGCAGCAGAAGTCGTCGGCATCTGAATCTGGAATAAATTACAATTAAATTAAAATTTTTTCATAATCTACATTAAATTTACTAGAGAAGTACACACGGATATGTAAAAAAATTGATTTTTATAAAAATGGTGAGCATTTAAGAAAAAGATACAATTATTAAGCAAAAAAATCTATAAAAAAATGTCTGTAAGTTTGAAAATTTTTGATGTATCAAAAAATCCATATGTATTTCTCTAATAAATTTAATTAATGTAAATTATAAAAAAATTTTGTAATTTGTTCTAGATTCAGATGCCGACGACTTCTGCTGCGTGCCTTTTCAAAAAACGCATTAGAGTCAAGACGACTCCTATGCCGCCATTTTGTACTTAAAAAATTAAAAAAAAAATTTTTTTTGTATACTGGAAAACATATTTATAATGTTACATTCAATTTTTTATTTTTCTTTATTATTTATAAAAAAATCGCCAAAAAACATACTTTTTTCGGGCGTCAAGGTGGCCTAAGATAAAGAAACATTTCTAGAACTTGAGAAATATCAATTGGAGATAGATTTGCTAATTATTTTCGCATGTCCTTCAAATGTAATGAATGTATATTGATAAGAGAAATAGGCGCGAAATAATGGAATCAATGTTTCGTTTTCCGGACGATTTTCGCTTTATTAATTTCTTTCGATTGATTCTGCCGATCAAGATCTAAAGCGTGAATCAAGAGAACAAGTAATCAATGTCTATCGTTATGGAACAAACTGCGAGATACATGAAATCCGATGTTGACCAAACATGTTATTGCTTTTAACTCTTTCAAATCTGGAAAAATATGTTGACCGGAGACCGTTATGTTTTTTTTTCTCGTATACTATGTGACTTTGTTTAAACAAGGTAAACCACTGATACGACCCGCTTTATATTGCGAAAGCATATTTTCGCGGCGCCTACTTTTTATGCGTGTGATGGATAAAAAAGAGCTCGCGCACGTTGTGGACTGTGAATCTGGAAAAATGCAGTTCCTGCAATCTATTCTGATGGTATTCCGTTGTTGCGTTTCCCCGGATAGACGGAATATCTCGCGGATGCAGGATGTCGAAATTTCAGTCCGTTCGCCTCTATTTCAAAAGCTTCAAGTTTTTATTTTAGATTTAAAAGCACGCGTTCGATGAACGTGCAAATCTGACGAAGGGCTATTTAAAACACTATCGAGAGTTATTTACTGTAACTTTAACAGTTGATGTAAAACTCATCGAATAAAATGTATAGAGAAGAAATACATGTTGATGTCAGAGCTTTACCGTTGCAATCGCGAATCAAATTTCAATTTACAAATATTTAAACTTGCTTCGTCGATTTCTTTTAATTGATTAATATCCTATATATAAATTGTAAAAAATAATCGTGACTAAGTTTTAAAAAATTTCTACTAAATATTTAAGACAAATTTCTCGGAAAAATTTTCTGGAATTTTTTNTTTGTTTGTCGGATCGCTTCTGCCTTATTTTGTGAGCGACACGAAGATGTTCGAGCGACTTGTTCACGATGCAATCGTACGTAACCGAAATTCTGCGGTGCGACACTCACTCCGTATCACATTTCCTTTTCGCCCGAGGCGCCACAGTGTATTATACGTCCACGTAGAATAAAGATCCTTTGACAAAATTCTCCCAAGGGACCCTCTTTAGGGACGGCTATATGGCCACCAGGAAATGACTGAACCGCGTTAGGATATTAAGTTATGTTAAAGGCGTCTCCCTCTCTAAGAAAAATGTGTATAAGGTCCTCGCGGACCTACGATCGAGAGAATCCTGCTGGCTCAGGGCGATTGCAACCGAATCTCTGAACCATTTTAGTACTTCCCCGAATTTTCCTTCTCTTCGTGTCGTATAACAGAAATTCTTGTCAAACATAAATAATAATAAAATTTTTAGATAATTTTTTTTAATAAAAGAAATTCTTTTTAAAAAATAAATTCGGGTCTATGACATTCTTTTTTTGTCAAGTAAAAAAAAATTAAAAGACAAATGTCTATATCATGTTTTTAAAATTAATTTTCAACTTATTTAAAAGTTTTCTGCATAATACAATTTAAAAATTTTAGCATAATACGAATGCTAAATAAATTCCTGCTCTAGATAAATCTTTTCAGTCTGATATCTCACATAACCGATAAAAAAATTGCGATAAATTTAAAGTTGAATGAAAGAGATTATACGCAACCAACATTTAATAAAGAATTCCCTCGATTGCCAAAATACGAGTTAGACAGTTAAGAAAAATTGCAAAATCAAATATATGTTCGTGTTCATCTTGGCTAACCAAATAATTATCCGAACGTTCTTCGAAAGCGACCGACGGGCCTATATTTCACGGATACAGCCTGCGTAACCGGCGGGATTTGCAAAAAGGCGAGAAATATCAATAATAAAGATACGAGAGTAACTTTAACGTCAGTTGCTCCAACACCGGTCGTTGGCTGTAACCAATGAAGACGTAAACCCATGTCCGCGCGTAATTTAGAGTCCTTAAGTCTCAGTAGGTGGTTGGCCACCACCTGGGGCTTGAAACACCTTAACGCGCCTATGGCTACTACACCCCATCCCCTTCTGTTCTTCTTTCTTCCTGCGAGCAACAGCAGTTTTGATCTTCTTTCGACAGTTTGCCTAATATCGTAATTATATACATATGAATATTTTACTCGTGTAAAATTGTTTAAATGTAATGTAATTAAAAAATTCATCTCACTGTCGAAATACTTATTTTCTGCACAGAATGATGACATCAAGTCGATTTTTCCACTTTAAAAAGGAAATAAAAATCGTTTTCATCAATGTCATAAATCTACATTGTTATTATAATATTAAAACATAACCTTAAAGTTTCAGCATCTTCGAGTTATATCGTTGCCTCGTACAGAATTTTACGAATTTTCAAGTATTCTAAAAAAGCAAATGGTTTTGTTTTTAGACATATATTTTTGTGTACAAGATTTTAGCTTTGCAACATTTTGAAGAAAATTTTTTTGTTGAGATCATACATGTTATTAAATGGTACAATTTTTCTTTGTCATTACTTCGCATCTCCGGGTAAATTCTGTGTTCAGTTCATACACGTTCACGTTGGATGATATTGCCGTGCTCGAAAATCATACTGCGCGTATTAGTCGACACGCGCGGACATCATCGGGAGAGATGAAAAAAAGTTGCTCTCGCGGCAGCTTTCGTGATAGGACAACGTTTGCGCCGTAGGGTCAGAACGGCCGCTGCGAACGGTCAACCGAGGCTCGATGCCGCGGTCGACATCCGACCTAACGCCGATGCATACGCTATGCCATTACTTTCAATTTATGTTCCTTGCGATCCTTAAATCGGCAAACTTTCGGGGACCGCCCGCGGGGCTCTCCGAAGCGCCTCTAAGATCTACAGGGTGTCCTGAGTATTCATTGCAATTTCGTCCGCTTAGGTATTCGTCGACCACAACTTGGAATCGTAGAAAATTAGCTTGACAGCCATTCTCAAGTATAATTTCGAAGGATAAATATTAGACAGTTAAGAGTTTTATAACTATAATTTCAGAATAAAATTCTGTAATTTGTATAATCAAAGTTTTAATGATGAAATTTGTGTCCAATATGAGAAGAAAGTTACAATTTTACTTTGGAATACATATACAAAATATAAAGAATTTTAAAGAAAACATATACAAAATATAAAGAATTTTAAAGAAAACAAAATAACGCAATTTTTTTCAAACAGCTTTAAAAATTAAGTATCAAATTTCATTTCTTTTCAAAAATAGAGATTTTGTTGAAATAAAATTGAATTTATATATAATAGAGAAAGAGAAGAATATATCTCTATAAACTATTTATAAGAAGAAATAAATAAATCTTGTTTTGACAAGAAAATATGCGAAACTTGAAAATTTTACGTATAATCATAATCATAATATGTTTCATTTAAAGTGATCCCATTTAAAATAAAAAGATTTGTAGCTGTAAATCGTGCCTTACAGGTGTACATAAATAAACAGGATAATTTATGATAAATCTGCATAAATTTATATATATGGGATCCAACTCGTTTCAGATCTTCGTGATAAAAGTGATCCATAAAAAGATACGTCCGAGAGAAAAAACGAGAAAGAACGTGAACTGTGTGAACGATAACAAAAAAACATTGAGAAATATTTTGAAACATATCTACAATATCAAATTTTCAATATCTGAATTTAATTTTTAATGTAATGCGATATAACTAAAAAAAGTTAGAAAGTAGCACTATCGACAGTAACTTGTCCAAAATTGAGCCGTAATTGCCTTAAATCGATTGTACGAATTATAAACTTTCTCGCGAGATCAAACCGTTCGGAATCCGAACGATCTACAATTTCCGAAGTTATGGGCATTTCTCACAAATCGCTCTATGCATATTTCACGCGTATGTATGTACGTACATACATATACGATGCATGCTTGATGAGGATATAAACGAAATGGCGTGTCGCAATCACTTTTCGGGCAGGAAGCGCGTACGTTCCAGGGAGAAGATGATCGGGTTTGACGACGGGCGAAAGGATAGTGAGGGGTTGCCGCAGCCACATCGGGATATCGTGTCTGGTGCGTACACGTGCACGCGCGATCACGGTGGGTGAGCTCGATATTCCTTCCCCTCGTAACTCTCTTTTTGGTTTGTATTTTTACGGATTGTACGCAGGGACGTCACGTCGAGAGTATACCTGGGATCTGATAAACAGATTTCTGGAGGATCGTGCGCGTTGCATACTGCGTTCACTCACGCACGTACGCTCGTGTAGACGCGGCCGGCTGAATCGTTGGTCGAAAAAAATTTCAGCGACACGTGCGGGAGAATTCACGTTCGTTTTCATCGTTTTTCTTTTGGCGCAGTTTGAGAGCGCTTCGGAGCGAACGTGTTGCGACAAATTACAAGCGTAAAGCGCGGGAATGAAAATTTCTGAAGCCTATCCGAATAAAGCGAAACTTGAACGTGATTTTTAAATTATTACTCTTATATGATAATCAAGCCATTTACAATCAATTATTCGTTGCAATATAAGAATTTCATTAAATCGAGAGTTCATCCATATATCATCTCCAATTCATAAATAATATCATATGCAATTAAAAAAATTTGAGTTATTTACACTCGATCAATATAAAACGTCCATTAACGATTTATTATTTTGAGTAACTCGTTTGACATTCGTATAAGCGTAAAAAAATTTGTAATTGTCGCTTACATTTAATGTGCATCCAACTGCAATAGTTGAAGCTGTTATTTCCTCCAATTCGTGCACTATTCAGCATTAAGATTCGACAAACGAAATTTAGCAAGATCAAAATAACTTTCGTAAGATTTATTCAGTCGGCAAGCAAAAATTTTACTAAATTTTATCCGCCTTGTCTGAAGTGTCATCGATTGCCAAGAGCTACGAAAAAAAGGGTAGGAAATAGGATGCTCCCCTTAAGGGTGTGATCCTCGAACAGGGTGACTCCCTAAGAAAGTAGAAGCTACGTTATGATACGTACTTGGTTTCTCAAAGTTACGTAGGCTAGTCGGCCGCGATGGGCGACGCGTGATTCGGTCAGAATAAGAGAACTGTCTCTCACAATGCGATCCCTTCCAACCTGATGGATCGAAGTGAGTTTTGAAAATGTATGCGCACACGGCCAGATTCACAAGGAGGGCTGTAAACCCCGCCTTAGGCCAGGCTCTCGGGAGGGTCCCTTACATTCAGCGCAGAATTTCACCCCATATTATCGCGGGTACGAGAGAGAGAGAGAGAGAGCACCCTTCCGCATAGCTCTCGTATCGCTCGCTTTCCCTCTCTCCCTCTCTTCCTCCCTTCCTTCCTCTCTGTATCCTCTCTTCGCCCTGCCTGTCGCCGCCATGTGTGTACGAGTTTCATGCCAAGGCAGTGACCCACGCGAACTAACATATTGGCGTTGTTTGAAGAACGAGAATTGCTCGGGTTGTGCGCCACTAGGGTTGTTCCCGTGACACACACGAATCGATCGATCCTGAGTCGCGTCCGCGCGACAATCCTGCGAATCGCCTTAAATATGCCGCAAATACTCCTTTTCGTTTCATTTCGTCATATAATCCGGATAATAATACGCGCGTCGCTCGCGTGCTAATAGAAGAACGCAGTTCTAGCGCGCCGTCGAGAGACCCTTAACGAAAGTCACGCGAGAACGCTCAAGTGAAAAATTGGCGTATTCGATGATATAATGACTGAAGGTACCCACTTATTCACGAAGTTAGAGCTTTTAGAAAAGGCGCTTTTTTTACACGCTCATTGTATTTCCGTTTTCTTGCTTCTAATTTGTATCCTAATGCGGATAGTCCTAGCTGCTTTCCCCGATTTTATAAATTGTAAATTTATTATACATAATTATACACACTCGTCTACAAAAGATTCGTGATTACGTAAAATTAGGTTAAATAACTACTGCGGTTACTTTGTTTGATTGTAAGAATTACCGTATAATTTTCGACATTATCCTTTTTCTTTCTTAACAGTCATGTGCGAAGATTATTAACAGGAGAAATTTAATGTATTAAAATTTTTATCCTATGATATTTTATAGATCATAAGAAACTTTTTGCTATACTAGAATTATTGATTTATCAAGGCTTGTTAACATTAATTGCAAAGTATGAAAAGATGCTACTTTATGAACATGAGAAAATTTTTTATATGTATTTTACATTGATAATAAATATTAATCTAATACTATATGTATATAAAATAAGTGTCTTTTTATAGAATTAAAAGTTTGTAACAAAGAAGGTTATGCAGCCTGATACTGAGACGCATTTTTTTATATAAATAAATTAGAAAGTTTCGGACAAATTTATAATAAAATTAAAAATATATAATAAACAGAAAAATTTATATAAATGTGTTTAGATGATACTATTCTCCTTTATTTTCAAATTAAGGAAAAGAGAGAAACTCGTCAGTTTACGATTATTCAAATTGCTCCTTCTGCGTGAGGCTGCACGTCGGCATGTTGGCATGTCGGCAAACACCGATACATAGTATCTCGGTTGCGCGCGATTCTAAACCTCGAATTTATCCCGCCCCCGCCGGTATTTCGTCGGGTATCCGCCACCACCACCATCTTGACGGGATTCTTTGATAATTGAGGTCTAGCCGGTAAAGTATAAGGAGAGGGATATTTGTTCTCTCCACTTAAAATCAAACCTGGGCATTCCCATATTACGCGGCTTTCGTGCCGCTTTTCGCGTTCCGCATGCCTCCTTTCGAAATACCTTCGTAGCATGTGCGCGCCGCCCACGCCGCATCTCGCACACGCATACGTACACACGCGCTATACATACATATATGCGCGCGCGCGTATATATTCGTATAACGATGCGAAACGAAAGAATAAGAGTGTGAGAGAGAGAGAGAGAGAGAGAGGCGAGAAGAGGGAAAGGGAGAAGGAGAGAGAAAGAGGGAGAGGAGTGAAGCTGGAAGGAGAGGAAAGAGAGGGAGAGAGAGAGAGAGAGAGAGAGTGTTCACGCACACGCGCCTGCGGCCCGCACAGATTAAACTCACGCACAGTTCGGCCCCGGGGGCGGCGTGCCAGCCAACTAATGAGAGAGACGAGCGACCGCGATGATAAAGTCTCCAGCTCTCGCCCGTTCTATACTAACGCCCGAATCGTTTCCGTCGACCACTACAAGAAGAGGTTTTCGCTCCTTCTTCAGGGGCACCGCGGTTGTTTTCGTGGGCAGAGCGAATTTAACCCCTTAAGCACCTTAAATCCCGCGCACAAGTCCACTGCACTCCTCAAGAATAATGACAGTGTAGAGTTGTAGAGGAAAAGATGTGCGTATGAGAAAAAGAGAAAGGGAGGTAATCATGATGCTTTTAAATCGCGAGGGATGTTTAATATTTACGACGCGACGCTGCGATAATTCTCCTGGTTTGGATTTTATATTTTTTTGCGAAAATATATTGAATGTTGCACGGAAGAATATTTTATTTGTTTCCCAATATTCCTCTTTATTTTTATAAAATATATGAAATACATATCAAATAATTCCAAAATTTAATTTAATTTGAATTAAAACTTGGACATGTATTTGAGATTAATACTATTGACATTGTCGCTGCTTTATTCAAAGTTACATAATTATAGCATAAAAAACTATTTCATTTTAGACATTTTACACGCTTACTCAGCTTTACTCCTATCATAAATTACGATCACGTAATGTGTCATACAGTACTACATGAAAGTGTAAATCCTTTATATTATACAACCACCGAGAAAGTCATGATCAAATGAAATGCATTGTATCGTATTGTTTATGAGAGTGCTCTCCCCTATAACGTAGGTAGAACGAGAATAGAATGCATCGCGAAACCGACGGCTAAAGAAGCCCCACGGTGTGTTTGCTATTTGCAATAACTCAGTTTGTCCATTGGCCGAAGTTTATACCCGCAACATGTTACGGAGACAAAGAGATATCCGCAGTAGAGGAAATTAGAAACGAGAAAATATCACTTTTGGTAGCAGGCAAATGGGTCGCGTTGTAGTTGAAAACCATGCCTAAACATTCTGTCTATTCCATTATTTTGTGATGGCTCCTATCGAATATTAAGTTTTACTAAAAAAAAAAAATCGTGGTAACTAATATCTTATCGCATTATGCAATCTCTCCTTATTATATAGATTAATTCTAAATCAATGCGATAAATTGATCAATAAACTTTGGCTTATTTCAGTATGGATGAAATCGTTCAAAATAAAAAAAGAACTGAAGAAATTGATAAATTATATCATTTAAACGTCACGTCGTATTAAAGATGTCTACCAGCCGCGTAATAAATTCAAAATAACCGCGCGAGACGGCGATCATGTGTCACGCGGGATACGCGCGTGGTAGGTTAATAATCGATATATCGAACTCCCGTTCCGGGCGTTTCTAAATTCCGATCCGCGGGGAACAGTCGAGAGCGTGTTTGCGCGGTGGGTGCACGGGGGCCGCGGGTCCCCCATCTACCCCTTCAATAACGGATCGAACCAATGTTTTATCGCGAATTATAAGAGCCGACGGGTACGCCGCGGTTGGGCGATCCCGTCCCGCCCGCTTGTTTCGTATCCAGACGACGACGTTGGAATTCGCGCGAGGACGGCGCAACGGCGCATCTTCGCGTCGGCTTTCAAACGCTACTTGATCACGCCACGCTTTGACCACGGGCGATATGCGAACGAAAGAGAGAGAGAGAGAGAGAGAGAGAGAGAGAAAGAGAGCGCAAAAGGCAGGTATATCACGCTCTTTCGAACGTAGAGTCTTCTCCCTACATTCCACAGCGGAATCGAAATTGTTCGAGAATTGACACGCGGTCATTAGCGTGATTATCAGTACGATGCGCGGGGCGGATGCGCCCCGCAGTCGCGACTCGGACTGAACCGAATGTTGCTTTTGTTCCCTTTTCAAATGCTACCGGATCGTGCCTGCCACGCAACCGCGCTGCCGGCGCGATGCGGAGTTTCGCCTATGTTCTACGACGCAGAGAGATGACCGCGCGGAGATAAGGACCGCGAAGTCGTACAGTGTGTGGCACGGCGGCGTACCGCTATTAGAATCGCCGTTGCGCCTCGATGTGGCGGGACCGCTTGCCCGTCGTTTCCACGTTCCACTTGGCGTACTAGCGGCTAATTCGAACATACATCAGGTTCGGCATCGCTAGAAGGGCCGACGCGGGATGGAATCAAATTATCATTCTAAGTGAGTCGTATTTATTATTCTTACATTACGTGCGCGCGCGTACGCGAGGTTAACCCTCCACTACCGCGTCTAATCTTTCAGCTGGTATATCGATACGCTGACATACCTATATCTCATTCGACTTCCTTTCACTTTGTAATTTTATGACCGATCACTTGACGAAATTAAACTTAATGATCGCGTTAGTCACGGTTAGTCATTAATTATGGGTTAATGAAGATAATGCGTTTTATGAAATGTGAAGAAGCGAATAATTTATAAATAATAATAAATAAGTAAGTGAATTATGCAGCGTTTCATAAAAGTTTATAACACTGTGGTACGGAAACGCGTGTTCCTTTATGAGTCATTTTTGCACATATATGTTGAAATTTAATTAAAAGTTCTAAAATTCAAAATAGATAGAAATTTTTGCTTAGATGATAAAAATCTTTGCTTAGAAAAGATTTCATCCAAATATTTCTTATGCGCGCGTAATATAAAAAAAAATTTCCATACATATACAAGGTAATTTAAAGTTTGCTGCCAAGAAGACCTATAGAGGAATCAAAATAGAATAACTTTCAATTATTGAAGGAACCTATGTTCTCCGAAGGTAATTTTGAGCCAGTACCAACTTTTGAATAGGGATCAGAATTTCGAAATTCTGATCTCTATCATATTTGTAATCAACGACTCAAATAACCCCCATGTATCAACTTTTATAAAAATCCGTTCAGAAGAAAAATGTATACCTGTAAGGATTAATTTTAGGCCAAACATTGGTTTTATGTACAAATGCCACAGTAGGTTCATCAATGTTGACTCAAATATCGGCCTTGAATATAAATAATTACCAATGTTGATGACAAGATATTTGGCCGAATATTAGCCGAATTTAGGCGTCTGAACTTTAAATATTCGATAACGCACCGAACAATGGCCACATTGTCTACTTCGGCAAATCCTATAGACGGATCATGTCACATATAGTCACAAGTATCCTGGTCAAAAGTTATTCGAAGTCGTTCCGCCCTTCTGCGGTTTGTAAAGTGTGTATCACTAAGTTCTCAAAATACTATATGCTTTGGCGAAGCAGGCGAAATAATTTCACAAAACAATAGTGAAGTACGATAACGGTCGATAAGCAGCATTTAAAGCACTGCACTTTTTTCGCATTTCAATTAAAGAAACCTAACCTTCTGCTGAAGCTACGGAAATAATTTGTGGAATGTTATACGACAACCCTAAATACAGAAAATCGTGGGTAGATCCGGCAAACCATCGACATCGACTCCGAAGCCCAATATCCATGAAAAAAAGTTTTGCTGATTATCTAGGATATGAAAGGTGTGATACATTACGAGTTGCTGGGTTCTGGTCAGACTATTAATGTGGGGTACTATCAACAACAACTTATCCGTTTAATCGATGCGTTGGAGCGAAAGAAAGACCTTATACTGGCAGCGGAAGTAGGCATATGATTTTGCAGCACGACAACGCTTGACTATACCGTAAAAGGGATGTCATGGATTAAGGATGTCATGTATATATTGGGCTAGGAAGTTCTTCCTCAGGCGGCTTATTCACTAGATCTTGATCCGTCGGACTACCACCTATTTCGGTCGCTTCAACAACCTGGCTGATAAGCGCTTTAAAACAGTTGAGGTCCAAAAAAGCATGGATAACTTTATCGAGTCAAAAGTTTCTTCCGCGGGCATTTGTCAGTTGCCCGAAAGATGAAGCAAAGTCATAAAAAATAATGGATATTATTTCGAATATTAAAAGTGTTTTTTTGTTTATAAACTTTGAATTTCATAAAAAAGAATTAATTGTACGAATTAATTTGTACACCTAATATACATATAATAGAATTTGTTGCTGTATACATATATGTATACAATTATAATTGCTCTATCATGTAATATCATTGTCATAATAAATGACGCAAAAACATATAATGTTGCGTAAACATGCAAATGCAGCTGCTTCTCGAAAGTTGCCGCGAAAGAAATCTGTGATAAAAAACCTGTCATCGATATTCCGCTTGCGAACGGCGCAAGCTTTGATCCTCTTATAAAAGTACGCCGAGGACTTCAAAGGGCGTCGTGCGCCGTTCACGGATTCAAAGTAGCAAGAAATCACATTTCAAAAAGATCTCACAAAGTCCAGACGTTAGGTAAGCCGGCAATTTGCATGTTATTACCGCGAGGCGTTTGTACTCTTGGACGGGGGCGGGAGACCAGGCAGGGAAAGGTTTTGCCCCGCGCGCGCGCGCGAAAGACTTGTTTATTGTAATTACGAAAGTTTGGGCTCCCGGCTCGCCCTTGCCGCGCGGGCGTACCTTTGTCTGCCGCCCCTTCGCGGACTTGGCGAAACGAAGTTTCGAAAGAATAAGAAAATGGAGTCGGAGAACGCACCGGGAAATGGACGTTTGAATAAATACCGATTACGCTTCTCTCTCACTCTTTTCCGTAGTAGTAAATATTTATTCGCCGCCGTTGTTGCCGTCGCGACAAGAAAAAAAAATCCAAAGCAAACGCGATTCTCCGTCATCGCGTCGCCTGACAATCCGACCCGCGGCTCTCGCGCGTTATTTTGAGAACGACGCTATCCGTGCGGGAGACGAGTGGATTGACGTAACAATAAGGCGAATTACCACGAGACGTATTACGTGAGGTGTAATCCCATCGATGCGTGTCGGGAGACGAGAGGAGAAACGTTTGAAAGGGCCACGAATTTGCCATGCGTTTAAGTCAACAAGCGCTAACGTCGCACTTAAAGATTTGGCAGACGGAGGGCGCGGGGGCTGTACGCAACGTGATCTGGAGTATGTGTGTGGGGATATATTTATAGAAAAATCAGCTCGCGATCCTCACGTTTTCGGAGCAAGAATGGCCCTGGCACCTGACAGCCTGGAGCGCTCGCGATGTGAAAGGAAGGGGAGATGCGCGCCCCGTTTGCGGTCCCCGCAAATCAATGGGCGATCGATCTCAGGTATCCCTTTACATCGAGAGTTTGCGGATCGACGAAGATTTATTGATCGGACGTCCTATTGATCGCTTGTTTCTTTTACCGAAGCACTTCAGTGCATAGAAGGATTTCGCTATCAAGCCGAGGATTGAGAACGTCCCCTTCGATCAAAGCATCATTTGTCTGCCGAAATAATATAAATCAGTTATGTTTTCAAGAAATTGCTCTTTTGTCCATATTTATCTTTCTATTTTTGAAATGTTTTTTTTTCAGCAATATTCCACATTTTGAATGCAATGTTATTGTAATATTGAATTAATATTGAATATTGTGTAGAGAATATCTATATATATATATTTTATAGAGATTATTTAAATATAATACTTTTTGTCGTCAAAATCGTAAAATTGAATACGCATTTTATGCTGGCAACAAATTTCAGAGGTTTCTGCACATCAATGTGAAAATATCACGCGGCGTAAATAAACATATATAACAACAATACACATTCTATGAATTACGAGCAACGAGGAAACTTGTCGGTTTGGGTATATAGAAGGATATGTGCAATCGCAATTTAGCAGTTATAGATATATCGGTCCTCTCGCGACGGGCGCAAACCACTTAGACGGAGTCGAAGTTACCGCCTCGAATTATTAGGTAATTAGGCTAAGATGGTCCTGGTGACCATCCCGATGATGGAGAGGCACGGTACATGCACGACTACCTACCGATGGATAAACACATGGGCAGATTACACGGCGCTCTCGGCTCTCGCATAGATATATGCAATTTAACTAGTAATTTCGAACTTACACCGGCTTAACTTCGGGAGTAATGACGTGGTAGTTAAATTGCATCACACGAACGAGTTGCGGCGCTATAACGTCACATCCCCTAAAACAAAATAGGTTATAGTGGATTTCTTGAGAAATATCTTTTATGACAGATTACTTTAAAAGAGACTATTCCCTTCTAAAGTAGAGCGGTAATTTCGACGAAAAATATAACTCGTGAATTTTTTAGAATAATACATTAATATTATCATAAATTCAATACTAACAAATTTATTCAGGACACTTTTATATCATTAATGAAACAATTTATAATAATTTTGAAAATTAAATATTAAATGTTTCAAAAATGTCAATATCATAAAGGTTTGAAAATAAAAAGGAATATTACCATTATTATTAATTAAATATAAATAGTACTGCGAAAAAATAGATACAAGCATACATACTATCTGTTGGAATTGTAATTTTTTTCTCTTTAAAAAACATAAAGAAATATCAAAAATAATTTGAAGTCAATAAGAAAAGAATTTTAATATCGAAAATTCGTGCTCTTTGGTGTATATTATACTTACGAATTTCGAAATTCAATTTTCAGTATTCAAGTCTGTTTCGATATCTTCATTTTTAATTAAAATATTTAATCTGAAAAAGACGTGCGAAACTGGTTTATGAAAATGCAATATCCGTTCATACATTCGGAAATCATATCAGCATTTCAATATAATCATCATATAGTTTTTATAGTAAAGAGAAAGAGAGAGATGGTATTGTGTTTATTTTTTATTATGCTAAAGAGACCTACTTTAGACACTGACGTTGCAGTCGATAGCCATGGCGAGGAATAGCAAGTAAACTCCTCCCTTCTAAGCGTTAGCACAGCCAAAGAGGCGGTAAAATTATTCTCCATCTGTACACGAATTGCAATTGCGACCGGAATACCATGCCGGTATCGTGTGGCGCGAGTGACGACTCGTACCACGCGACTGCACTCGACCCCACTTGACCTCGCCACTCGATCCGTATTCGATTTTCGATTCAAGTCGAATCGGCAGGTTTCGTTAATTGTGCAACGCGGCCCTCGTGTTATTTGCCGATCTCGTTTCTCTTGCTTCTTTCGCTCCACGGGCGATTCACGAACGGCCCGCCGATGAATACCAACCGGGGTATCGCATCAGGTTGTTCCTGGGCGCTAATATAACACCGGCGCTTCTCTTCTTCCTCCTTCTCGATCGAGTCACGATTTAACATAGGCGTGGTGCGCAGTGCTTTCCAATCCAACAAGACGGACGGCTTGACCTCTCTCGTAACTTAACGTAGACTCCGATCGGCTGAACGCCACGAGATCGAGACCCACGATTCGCCGTCATCCGTCCGTGAAATCGTTTCTTGTGTCGCCGATCACAGCGGCCTTAACTGCGGGCAGTGCTTTTAACGCCATAATCATTTGCACGAGACATACCAAGCCAAAGGTCGTATAATACGTCGTATAATGCAGATCAATTAATCTACTATTCACTATAATTGCGTCGATATTTATTTTAATGGTAAAACACACTCTCTAATGCTTATTAAGCGTTCAAAGCAAAACAAGAAATGGACAGCTCCCTTCCGCAATAATTTATATATTGATATTAAATCTCGCAAAAGAAATGATTAATTTTAATGATAACGGGTGATTCAAATTTGCATTGGATCGCTTGAGTGGTCAATCGCGAGCGCGCACAAATGGTTCGGCGAGCGACATGGCGCCCAAGGGCACCACCGCATTGAGGACCGCGTATCGCATGAAACTGCCATGACATTCGTGGTCCCGACTGAAGAGAATTACTTCGAAATGAATCTGACATACATACAGCGGCGCTAATATACACTGCTATTTATTGGAAATAATCAATATTTAATGTCATTAGGTACAAGTGCTAGCCGATGATAAACCACGTTACATTGTGCCTGAGATATTAAAGATGAATCTAATATGTGTGCGTAGCCAGAGTTGATCCATATAAGGGCTCCTGAATGTGGCAGTACGTGACGTACTCGACAGTGTGCTAGACAACTACAGACCATTAATAATTGTTTCGAGAGAATGACTGAAACTGATTGTTCTAAGACCTTTATTATATCTTGTTCTCGAATAATGATCCAGAGTCGAATGACAATGGTAAATTCTTACTGAGAGATTTTATTAAAACAAATGCGTCTCATCATAAAAACTGTGATTCCTCTTTTTTAGTGTGTAATTTTCTCTTATGTCATATCCATCGTGTCCATGTTTGCGAGTTTCGCATAAAATAAAAGCAAAAACTGATTGAGTTTTCATCAATTTTGATAAATTAATATTTAATTGACGATAAGAGATATATCTTTTATGATATAATTATGGTTAAAACTAACAAACGATTTATGTTACATTCTTTCAATATCAAACAATACCTATGAATATAAGATATACAAACTAGACAAATAAGGAATGTAAAACGACAATCAATTTCTGAGCATATTCTTCAATAAGAGAACCGAGTGAGAACTTTCGGGTTCGTCTAAAAAACCACAAAAAATTCTGAGAGTCTGCTCGTCTGCTGTGAGAAAATATCGATCGATCCCGTACACGAAAACACACTTTCCAAATGGCTGCATTCCAACTTAAAATCAGCGACGCTCGTCACCGCACGCCCATCCTTCGTCGCGTACGGAGTAAACGAGGTTCAACATAAGACGCCAACATAGAAGACCAAACGTCGCATGGAGGAGAGAGAAGAAGCGAGAAAAAAAAGGAAAGAAGAAAAGAGTAGCCAACTGTAAAAGACAAGGAGAAGAAGAAAGAAGAGGGCGTAATAACGCCGGCGTGAAAACTCGCCGAAATCTCCGGAGAAAGGAGGGCGGGGGGAGAAACAGAAGCTGCGTCTTGGCCTGCTCATAGGCACCTCTCTTTCCCTCCACTTTTTCCCGCTTCTACTCCCTTCCTCTTCCTCTTTCTTCGCTACCTCCACGCTCTCGTTCCTCCTGCGCCGCTCCCGTTTTCTCCTTGACGGGGGCAAAAGCACGAGTGGGACGGGCGAGGAGTCGGGGCAGAGCGACGACAGGGGCGTACGAAGAAAGGGGCTGTAGCGTGGTAACTCGCGGCGCGCTGTGCACACAACAGCATGGGTGGGGATAACAGGGGTAGGGGGGTGACAGGATGGACCGGCGTACGGTAGTGGCAGTATACCCAAGGAGCGACTCGTCGGAGCGGAGGGAGGGAAACGAGGGGAGCATCGATCGGTCATGCGCAGATTGCGCTAGGTACCCGCCGTCGTTTCCACCGCCTGTATACGTCGCGCGCGAATGTATCCGTGAATTGCGCGACGCTGCCGGGAGAGATAGCAGGGATGCGGTAACATTTCGTATGAATCCTAAACTGGCAAACGCATCCACGATATCCGTTCGCATCCGTGTCGACGTATCGGTTGCTCCGTCCCTTCTCCAATTTTTTTCTTAACTCGTCATATGTATCCGCCACCTAATATAAGCGCCAAGGATTTTTCCGAGGGCGGATTCAAATTCTTTGCGAGTAAATTCTCGGAAGGTAGCCAAATCTCGGAGAAATTTCTAATGCAAATATCTTTTCTCGAAACGAAAGAAAAAGAAAAAGATTTCATAAATTTTAGAGAGTTTTCGTATTTCTTTCTTTTCTCCTTTTATCAGATATTAAATATTAATAATTTGGATAAAAGATAAAGTTAATATAATCCTTTCATACATATAACTGATCATAATATAACTGATCTTTTGTACATATAAATTTAGTTTTCGTTAACAATTAAGAATTTGTTCAATTTAAAAATATTAGAAAATATATTTTTGAGAATTCTTGAATTTCTAACACTCTGTATGACACCATTTCAAGAAAATTTTGTACACTTTTTCCAAATTTTATCGAACTCGTTTGACTTTGGGCAAATGATGTTAAATAGTTTACTCCGTTTAACATTTGAATCTCGTATTTATAATTGCCATATTTCGTACTGTTCTATAAGACTTTATTTTCAAAAAGTTTGACACTTTACAAATATTAATAATTAATCTTTATTTATCTTGCAAATTCAACGGATCAAAGTAACACTAGCATTCACATCACGATGTCTTGCTCGTCAATAAAAGTTTAATCACAAACGTACGTGAAATATTCTTTATAAGTTGATGAAGAATATTAATTCTTTTTTAATAATAATAAAAATCAAATTTATTTTTTAACCTTCTCAAATTAAGCATATACATATAGACAATTCTGAATTTATAGATAGAACACGCTAAAATATATTATTTATCTTGGCCTTCGACGAACAATTTCGAATATGTTAAATGTCTGACGTTTAAGGATAAATTTCAACTCGTAAATAAATCTGAAAATAGATCTGAAACACGAATAAAAGTGGATCGCTCGGCATCCGATCTATCGCTCATTGATGATTCATTGGCGTCTCATCTGATCATTGTATCGTCTGATCGTGTATCCGCGGTTGCTAACTCACTCACTGACGTTTCTCTCTCGTCGAATCCACGCTACTCACTCGTCGAGGGTAAGCAACCCCGACGCGGTTCGGTTCGCGCAAGTTAGGTCGCGACGCGACGCGACGCGATGCGTCGCACCGCGCCGCGCTACGCTCGGAGTTAGGGGTTAGGTTAGCCCGCGTCATCATCCCTCTCCGGCTCCGGCTCCGGCACAGGCAGGTATATGGAACACAGGGCCGCGCAGGGTCCGTCGTGTGACTGTAGGCGGAGGCACCACACCCCCGCGGGGGCAGGCGATAGAACCGCGCCGCGGGTGGTGGCGGAGGCGCATCGTCGCCGCGGCAGCAGGGGTGGCATACGGGGCAGCCGGGTGGCGGCTTGGAGGGGAGGAGGGGCGCCGCGGCGCCTCTCTCGCCTGGAGCACAGTGCGACGTCGCGACGCGCCACGTGCGGTGGGCCAATACACCGCGGGACCGACGACACGAGACACGGAAAACGCTACGTAACGGAACGGAACGTGACGCGACGCGATGTGACGCCGCGCGACGCGACCGGAAACTACCTCCAGCACCTTTCCCTCTTTTCATCTGCTCTCGTCTGCATTTTCTCGCGTGACGCGAAAACGCGTTCTCGGGCTCATTGTCGCGTCATCGTCGTCGCGCCGCCGGTCCGCCTGCCATCTTCGATAAGCCACCGAGTGATTCCAAGGTGCGATCAAGTACATATACTGTCCAACGTCAAGTACTTACAAGAGGGGGAGAAAGAGAGAGAGAGAGAGAGAGAGAGAGAGAGAGAAAGAGAGAGGAAGACGTGGACCGTTTGCGAGCGCGGGGAACGAGCGAGCGGGGGTGGAGAGGGGGTAAGAAAAAGAAAAATCACGGAAGGGAGAGAAGGAAGGGAACGAGCCGGTAGGAACGCGAGAGCGAAAGAGAAAGAGTGAGGGAGCGAGAGAAAGAGAGGGATAGTTTGACTGCGTTTCGAATTAGCCTCCGATAATCCGCTTGCGGATTAAGTTACGAAGACACGCGTGTGCGTACATGCTCGTCATCTCGCTCGCGACAGATACATCGCAGGAACGCATCTATTTGTCCGAGTCTGACGTGAAAACGCGAGTTTTGCCGGTGGCCGCCGCCGATGCCGTCGCCGCAATTCACCCGTCAGTGATTTGTCGCGAAATCGAGACGTGGAGGTGAGTGCCTCATACTTCCGGGACATCGTGGCTCGGTTTTAATCTTTGCATCAGCGACGAATCGAGTGTGCTCCAAAAAATAATGACGAGGGACGTACACATGAAAATTTCGGGCGAGTAATCGTCGCGAAAACTGTGCGAAATATGGCGTGGTGACCTTGGACTGTTTCTTTTAATAATCAAATGGTGCAATCAAATAGTTGCCGAAAGATTTAACGATATAGCTGCGGTGTAGTAAAAAGTTGCTTGGATATATTCTGCCATTAATATTTTTTTTTCAACCGAAAGCAATTTATTAAGTTAAGGCACTAAGGAAAGTATATATCGCAAAGCGATACATCGGCATGTCTAAATTACGAATTAAAAAATATAGAGAAAAGAGAAACTTTTCTTCTCTGTGTGTATTCTGTATCTTTTCTTCTTTATGTGAGAATAGTTATATATTTGGGATTACGTAGACAGAGCGACCTTGATTCTTGAAAATGATTGACAGACTAAATTTCTTTCGTTTAACAATCATAACGCACAAACGTTACACTTTGTTGTCGAAAATTTCTATCATTCAGGTAAATTCAGGTGAATGTGAAAACCTTTGAGAATAGAAAAATTATAGTTCAATAAACAGTAAAAAAGAACCGAGGAGAATGGAAATGAAATGATAAAAATATCATTGTGATGAAGTGAAAAATATCACTGTGTGATGAAGTGGTCTGTGAACACATTGTTAAACTTTTTAGCAATTTTTTACATATGCGTAGCATTTTTACAAATGTGTGTATTTTTCTTAGATCTTATCTTAAAAGATTAAAAAAAAAATGAATACAAGCAAAAATGTAAGAAAAATGTTTAGAATTCAATAAAAATCTTATATTCGTAGAAAATAATTTTCGAGGATAAACAAACAATTCTTTTACTTTGGATGTAAGTTTTCGAATTCAATAGACATCACTGTGCACAAGAAGGATAAATGATATCCTATCGGTAAAGTTAACCATTTCGATGATCTGATTTAATTTAACTTTGTGTCTGCGAAAGGACGGTATGCAAATCGGATATAACGATAAATAGTATAGAGGGGCAACAATTTGTTGGTTAGATTGACTTGTTCATTTGTGATACTACTAACTTTGTGATACTAAATAATAAAGTCAACGGTGCCGCCGATATTTGATTACTTTGTTTGATTTAAAAACGAAAGAAAGTGGGGAAAAGAGACTCGATGCAAAGTACCGTGAGGATTCTGTGGTTGAAACAAGTATGAAGTATTATATAGAAATGTAACATATTTCCTGCGTTTAAAATTAATAATGATATCCTTTGATTCGCACGAATTTGCAAATGTGTAATGTGTAAATCACGGATATATTGAAAGATGTGTGATGTTGTTATATGTATTTTAATTTTGAAAGCGAGAACCGGGTGTAATTGCTTTCAATAGCTCTTTAGGAATATAATGTCGATGAAAGAGTAAGAGAGAGAGAGAGATTTCAGTAATAAATTATTCTCTGAAGTTTCACTATCATTATTGACAAGTTTGTCAAATCAAACATCGTTTATTCAAATTCACAAATTTTTCCATCCAATATAAATCTTTTTATATAATCGAATGGTTATGTTTTTTTTTATTAGCTTATATATTTTTTATTTATATATTTCTATATATTTTTCTGCTTCCGAATTGAAGTGATGTGATTTTTATTGCGTTTGGCAGTGAGACTGTTCCAGGATTGTTATTGTTTTATTCGTTAATTGCAGAATACGAAAAGCCTCTTTTTTGAATTTTACGCGATTTTTAATCTTAGTATTGTGCGACTTATTCTTATTCACATTTATAAATTTATATTTATAGTAAAATAAATTTAAACATCATTGTGATAAACTTTTCGAGATACCGCAAGTTGATGCTAAGCATTTCCATGAAGTGTCTGATTGTACTTGTAAACATCTTAGAATCTGCAGATATTTATTCGTAGACATTTCATAGCAATAGCGAAAAAGAAGCTAGGGCTGTAATTTCCGTTTGTCGAGCGTCTTGGGATATCTTCTCGTTTTGTGAAAGTGTTTGCAATTAAAAAGCGGTCGTGCCACCTCGGGGAGCCGTATTTAACTTTGCTTAACTAAGTTCCCGATCCGTTGACGCGACGCCCGAGGGATTCCGGCCAACGAAAGTAATTCGCATTTTTGTTACTCACCGCAGGAAATTTTCGCCAAATCTTACTCAATATTTTGCCTCCTCCATGTGTGATTGTGTACAAAATAAGTATCGTGTGAAAATTTCTTAAAATCTTCTTCGAGAAATGCATTTTTATTGCGCAGATCTTTCAAATCCAATTAATTCTCATCAAATAATTTTCTTTTGTAATTAAAACTTTAATGGTAGATAATAATTTTCTCTCATAATTACATAATTAAATAATTAAATAATTTTTCTTTGTTTTAAAAAGTAAAAATGTAATAATAGCAGATGAATGAAATTTTAGATTAAAAAATTATTTTACTAAATAAAAATTATACTAAATATAAATTTGAATTTATTAATGTTTTTAAGCATAAGGAAATGCGATTATTTCTGTTGTTTAATTATGACAGTTTCTTTTTATTCTTTTTCGCGAATTCGACCTTAAATCGATTCATCTACCAACTTTTGAATAAACTTGTATCATTTGAAATACTCTTAATTCCTATTAATAATTATATTCAGTTGAACACTTGCACATATTTTTTTCCAGTACAACTCGCTTTTACGGAGCTGCCGACGGAAAATGCCGCCTGCCGATCATCTCGAAACGTGAGTGACAAGCTGGATATTGGTAGCGTGCCGATCAGCGAGGAGTTTCCGGGTACCCCACAAATTTTTCAATCACGGAGGACACTAACAACAACATGTCTTACCTCGCTCTGGACTCCAACGCCTGGCAGGTAAATGTTACATCTGTCATGCCGATTTTATATGTTGGCTTTCACGCTGGAATGAACGTTGGCATTTAGTCAAATTGCGGTTCTGTGAAACCTGAGGATATAGCTAGATAACTGTTAAATATTTTCTTTATATGTAATCGGCGAATAGTTTAACGGTGATTTCTGCCACTTTTGAATACTACTCTACCGACGGGACATTAAATTACAATACAAACACATATCTTTAATACATATCTTTGATATGCTAATTAACAAGGTTATTTAGCTTTTTTTGAACAATGTGCACTTGATAAAAATAATATTAATTTTATAAATTAAATTCTCTGATAGCGTGATGTACGTATTTAATTTTTTTTATATCATATCGCACATATTTAATTCGTCGGTAGAGAAATGTTATCTTAAAATGTGATTCTAGATTTCGAAGGAAAATTTTTTAATCGTAACATTTTTATGATAGGGAAATAAACATGTTCTATGTATTCTGTACTAAATGAAAAATGGAAGACGCGAAAAAAAATTATATTTTAAAGCAGATATTACGTACAGGATTTCGAAACCGATTCCAAACGATCACATTATAAATTTGCAGATATCTTCTCGCGTAATTGAATTTTAGCTTCGGGCGCGAAAAAGATTTTTAGGACATTATTTAGGATATCTACCTCAGTCATTCTAATATGACCGTAAGAATACCAGAATGTATATCTCCATGTAATTTTCGCGACAGCAGCGTGGATGGAAATATTAAATTTGAAGCTCGCGTTACCTTAGCCGAGGTATCAAGACACGTCGCCGCAGTAAACACATTATCCTCGTGAATATATCCTGGATATCCAAGCTCCCTGCTGCTACTGTATGTGACATGAATATTTATACGCGGTACAGAGAGAGAGAGAGAGAGAGGGAGAGAGAGAGAGAGAGAG
>JAJVSH010000118.1:264734-277175 GCA_021460005.1 Tetramorium alpestre | reverse complement strand
GTGTGTGTGTGTGTGTGTGTGTGTGTGTGTGTGTGTGTGTGTGTGTGTGTGTGTGTGTGTGTGTGTGTGTGTGTGTGTGTGTGTGTGTGTGTGTGCGTGTGTGAGTGAGTGTGTGAGTGTGTGTGTGTGTGTGTGTGTGTGTGTGTGTATGTGTGTGTGTGTGTGTGTGTGTGTATCGATTAAAGTTTGAGTTTGTTTGTTTAAACAAACGGGATAAATGGCAGATGAAGTATACAAAAATATTAGTATTACAAATGTTGTAATATTATTGTAAAAAATATTACATATTATTTGTAGTATAATATATTGTTACCTATACATGTATTGTACAGTTATATTATAATATTACAAATATTACTATTCTCATGGAAGTACATTATTATCAATCAGTCTATGATTATTTAATAATTCTGAATTAATTTCATACAAAATTATGCTTTACCAAAGTAGCCGATTAAATTTCGAATTAAAAGCCTCATTATTCCGCTAAATGTATATGGATAAATTGATAAAACATGATTCATCTAGTATAGAAAATAGAATTTTACACGTGTCATCTTTAACACGTAAGAGTTTTTAGTAAGTCATTTAAAAAAGCATCTACATTAGTTTTCGATTATAAAAAAGTAATTTTATTTCCTATTGCACGCTGTTAATCTGTGCAAAAATAAAATGCCATGTGCCATATCGTCCGTTGATTCTCGAGCGAATTCCACCTATAGCTTGCGAGATTCGAGGCGAGCGTCTCCCGGCTGTGATTCATGGGTACGATGATCCCATTGACAAATAAGAAAGACGCGGGTCGGCCTTTTTCTCATTAGCGGCACTTTGAACTAACCCGCCCACGTTATGACAAACTAGATTAATTTTCTGTCCAAAAGGTACCGCCTTCGCGATCGTTTGTTACAAAATTTCAACTGTCAGCCGTTACTTTATCGCGGTCTGCAACGTGTTTCGGAAATTGGCATTTAATTCGCCGCGTTTGAGGAACATCATTACGATCGGCAGAGATATATATAACGCTGGACGGCTCTGTCGCTCGAATTAGTTCGCATATACACATTTCTCGAATAAAGCGTAAAATATATAAATTACCGTTAAAATTATATCAAAGTCGTTAAAAAAAAATGCAAAGGTATGTGGCTGATGTTTTAAAATTCAATATAATTAAAGTAAAAAATAGACATTATGAAATAAATTAGATTATTAAACCATATAACATGGTATAATGTAATATAATATAAAGCCACAATAGTCAAACCGCGATCTGTAAGTGAAAATTTTTTAAAAGCGCATGATATATTTTGCACGCGATAGCTGCACCCATCGACTCGTAACGCTGGAACGCAGACGCACGACGTTTTCATTGTAAAAATCGGGATACCGGTTAAAAATATTCAAAAGGAGGGAGCGATGGCCGAAGAGGGGTTTATAACTCACGTCAGGCAGGTAATTAGCCGCTTTTGCCCAGCTGTAATGGACCCGCTAAGGCACTAAGCGAGACCCTTAACTTATTTAAATGAACTGGTAACCCATGTCCATGTCCAACGTGAGCCAGACACGAGGCAATATAGAAAAACCATTTATAAGGGCACTATTCCGGATGCCTAAGCAACTTCTTTTCCTTTTGCTACACTTTGGACTCCACAATCATCAGGCGATCTATTTTTTTTTTTTATACCAACAGGTACATGCCAGCATGTACAATGATTTCTGTTTCACGGTTATTACGATATTGTATGAATTTTTTCAATATGCGAGAAAAATATGAATAATTGTATTATATGCACAGATATATCACGAATTACATCGACGCCTATATATTTTCAATATTTATACGAATTGATTATCCACAAAATTAAATGTACCATTAAAATAAATAATATAATTATAATTAAAGTAAAAAATGTATTTTTAGTGCTTATATATTGAGAATTAATTTGTTAATATAGGGCAACTTTTATACGTATAAGAAATATTACATGTTCTTCTGTTACTATTTCTTTAATAATTTACATAGAATACTTTATGAAAAAGGAAGTACTTATTTAGCAGAAACGTTACTGTATCTCTCTGATAATAATATATTTAGATTAACGAACTGTTCTGTTTTAAAGCTTATGATAATTAAATTTAAAATTTAATTTTAGAAATATTAATATATTGCAAATTATAATTTAATTCAAATAGCCGTCATTAATGTGAAACATGATTTTTTTCAAATCACCGTATCGAGACGTCAACTTTAACTGTCAAAAGAACATTGATTTGTTTTCGACGGAATTTAGGGACGCGTCCAAAGGGCGAATATTGATTTTATGTTCTGGCTGTAAAAGTGTGATTTGAATTTTGATTGCGGGCTGGGAGAGATCGCGTAACAGGATAGTGCACGCTTTGCCAGACGCACAAGGGCCCTTCAAATAGTGCTTACTCGACTAGAAAATTGAAGAAATATACGTTCTCAAGTGACGAACATCTCTTCTGGACCTTCTAAACGCATTGACATTCACTATCTGTTTAATGTTGTTTCAAATAGAGTATCTATTACTGTGTCGTAAGAATCTTTAATTTCTATTCGTTTTCGCGCATTTCGTGAATAATAAAGTAACGATTACATCATTACTCATCAATCTTCTGAGAAATATTTCATTTCTAAATGTGTCCTCTAGATTTTTTAATTTTATTGCATTTTTTAGGCACATAAAATCTATTTATTGCAAATTGATTTTAAATATGACTCTAACTTTTTTTACTATTAAATTATTTATTTACAAACGGAAACGAAATCTTATTGTATATATTTTTTATATACATATATGTATATATATATTTATTTATTTACTTATTTATGAATAAACTTGAAAAAATTTAATTATGTATTCTTCTATTCTTTTAATTTCATAATTTTATATAAGATTTATTTAATTTATTTTTGTTCACTACTATCATCTTGTTTGTTTCTCTCGATAGCCTTCGCATAGAAGTCATCTGCATCTCTACATCCGCTGCGAAAACGAAAAAAGGGGAGGTACCGTTACAACGTAGGGTTACTCCTAGGCAAATCGTTTTAGTCCGATTACGATCTTCGGCGCAGCATAATTCGATAATGATACGAGGGCACGGATTTTATCAAAAAAGCATGCTAATTCAGCTTTTGTCGTAACCCGAGATCACTATAATTTGCCAGAGCGTAAAAATGGGTATTAAAATATCATCGTAGACCGTTTCCGAGTATCAAGAAGACAGGGCGGTCGTTTTCGTTGTCAACTCACACTTGGTAATGATAGTGATGGCCGCATCTTTGTCTTCTTGGCCTCCGTATTGCTGACTATTATGAGAATTACGAATATCATCTATTTTCTAACATTCTATCTGTTTAACATTTTCAAGGCAGAACGTCACAATGAATCCAAAATTTATGAGACGCTTATATACATATTGCTATAGTTTAGGTATTTTAAGTTGAGCATGGCTTAATTTCCAAGTATACAATCATTATGTTTCAATTATAATTAACCGTTGTACACAATTTCAGATAATAATTAGGAATTATTAGCTCTCTAAGATAATTAGTTCTCCTATCTTTCTCAAGAACTCGCGATGAACATTTGATGTTGAATTCAAAATATGCATTCGAATTGATTACTTTACGTTTGGTTTATTCGGATTCGAAATTGATAATTAGTAAAATTCAGGCAATCACAAATCGCGACGCTTGAAGTGAACTGGAGCCTTCGTATCTATGTGGAGCGAGAATTTGGTCGGCGCTGCGCAATTCTGTCGCACAGAGCGTGCATTAACATGCGAAACCCGGGCAAATAAACACGCGGCTCATCCGGAGGCTCATCATTTAAACCGACGACACCGTTTCACGTTTGTGCACCGCGCCAGGCGTCTCGATGCAATATCGTTAAACAAACTCATAACGTGGACAAACTAGCTGTTAATGTGGGTATCGGTGGGTTGATCCGTGTACACCCATCTAAGTATTCTCCCGGACACCTTCTCTTCCTCCCGTAACCAGTTGAACTCCAGTTCTTTCTCTCACCGTTCGCCACGTCGCTTGCATTTCTCCGTCTTCCATTCGCAAAAGCGCCGCTCTATCCTTCTTTGGCTCTCCTAATATCTCGTGGCTCCAATTAGTTCTGAACGTCGGACTGTCCGTCCGTCCGTCCGTCCGTCCGTCCATCCGTCCGTCCATCCGTTCGTCCGTCCGTCCGTCCGTTCGTGGTTGCCGTTTGCACAGTTCGTTCATTGCCTCGACTCGTTCGTATCCCTCAGCTTCATTAAGAAACGCTAATGCGTTTTGTTTCTCTTTCACCACGCTCTCCACTCCCGAAGGGGAACGAGCTAGGGACTCTTTTAATAATCCCGCAGCACGCTCAGAGATTTATTATTTTCGGGCTACGTTGCTGGATAAGTCCATATGGCTGACGCCCTCTCCCTCTCCTGTTACGTCGCCCCCATCGTCCCTCTCGTCGCTCTCTTCTTTTTCTTCGGGCTGCCTCTACCGCGTCCGGTCGTCCTGCTGGCTCGCGAACTTCTGTACAGGGTGACCTGATAAAGTTGGGACTCATTTTGGTTAGTGCGTTTGGGCCCTAGATAAAATAATACTCGAGATCAAATCAAATTTCTATTTCAATAAAAAAATTAAATTACAGCATACTCTATTAATTGCAAAAAAAAATTTATGTCCGTGGCTCTTTAAAAAGATGTGTGGTCGAGATCTCGAAATTTTTCATGCGCTATTTTGCATTAGCCCGATATTTATCGGAACAAATGACATACACATTGGATTTCGATAAACTGAACTTTCTCAAAAGATTATATTCACGATTATACTGTTTCCGATCGCGAGTAATTCGAGAGTCTGTATGATCTCGCCAGTCTATAAGCAATCTCGTACGCAGGAACGATGTAAAATCGACTTAGACTCGTTACGGAGAAAATGGAAGTACAGACTGTGTCCCGGACCCGATCGTGACGTAGAGAGGAGATGCTTCTCTCCTACGGTTATAATTCTTGGTGAACATATAAGCTATAAGCATATTCCGGTCCTTTGATTTAACGAGGTGTGGTGTCGGTTATACTATACGGGATACATTGGGGTCCCCTATAAACCAAATGGCCGAGTCGGTAAATTAGGAACCGAGACCTCTCGCAGGAAGCCCCCTAAAAATACAATTAACGAGTCGTTTAACGGATATACCTGGCGCGGAGGTCACCAGTCTCTTTCTCCGACAGGACGGGGTTGCATCCATGCAAAACGAAATAAGCCGCGATTTTTCTGAACCGCACCCGTGTTTCGATTGTGCGAAGAAACGGCGAGGATTTATTGGCCGGCTGGATTTAATAGGAGCTCGATCCGTGCATTCCAACACATGTTCCTACTACCACCGATTCTAATTAACTGCATGGAGATATAATATAAAGCAGTTTTGCATATCTATATAATATCTATATAAAATATTTATATGAATTCATTTACTCCGATCTACATGTATATATATATACGTGTACCTTTTGTTGTCGCTATATCTTTTCATAAAATATATCTCCAGTGCGTTCCAAAGGATGATAAATTAAAATTTATTAATCTTTACAGATTATAATTACGTTTATATGAGTTGAAGTTTGGCAGAAATGTACATATTACTGAATCAAATGAAATTTAGTTACGTTAAAATAAAATAAAATGATTTTGGTCAATCAAAAATAAATATGTATAATTATAACAAAAAAAAAATGAAACTTTTATATTTGATACCATGATCGTAATGAAACGCGGCCATGTGTCATTGCTGCAAAATATGTTTTGCTATGTATATAAATATTTTTTCTTCGTGAAAAACATTTATTGCAACAATAACTCGCGTTATGTCGACTGGTAGTAATATGTATATAATAACGTTCTGACCAGCAATAATTATTGAATAATTATCAAATATGAGGATCATTTTGATAAAAGTTATAAATATATAATGTTATAAAATGTTATATTTACATTTCAAAATTATATAAATTTAAAAAGACCCTAATTGATTTCTAGAGTATTTATGCCAGCATTGATAATAGTTAAATTTTAATCTTTCATCATTATATTAAAATTTTAAAAATTTCCTGCTTGAAGTGCAGTGATGAAAAATATTTTATCATCAATTGCGCGCTTCGTTGATCACGCTGACCATAATGTTTAATAAAAATGATTAATAAAATATTAGTTTATACTATAAAAAATGAATTTTTGACGTGACGCGCCGTGACTAACATTATTAGCGATATCAGATATAATCAAATATATTAAAAAGAGTTGCTCAGATATTCGAGCAGAATCATTTTACTTTATAGCGCGCAGTCGAATAGTAATTCGCTCGACCTCTCAATTGGCGATTGTTTTTCCAACGCGGCCGTTAATTTATATCGCGCGCGGCTTAATGCTGTGTCTACGGTGCAGATAGCGGATACGATAATCCACGATAAATCATCGACGGAATCTTTAGCTTAATGAGTTTTTAGTGGCGGGTTTCACCAGGCCGTGATTCATTTTGTGTTTTAATCAATTCATTAACGCCGCGCGCAGATAGCTTTTTCGTGTGTTCCGTGTGCGCTCGCTACCGCTGCCGGGCCAGTTCCGATATTCGATCAGCTTACGTTTTCACCGAAAACGTCCTCGCGAGAATAATATAGCTTGCTAGTTTTTAATTAATTGCGGTGGATATATATCATCGCGCGGGATATCGAGCGCGTGGATGTAAACGTGTTGCTCTCCAAAATTTATCGCGATATCATTTGAATATTTCGCTCTTCGTTCTCCAAATTGATACAGTTTGAATCCGTCCGATTATTTTACTCGATTTTTCTTACGCGTCTACTTGGAACGAGAATCTACAAAATGGGAATTGAGAATTGTTAGAATTGCGCATTGTATGAAAATAAAAAAAAAATTATATTTATACGGATTGATAAAAGAAACTATAAAAACTTTCCAAAAATAATCACTTGTGAATATTTATGCCTAATAAAATTGACAAATTATGATATTAGTGAAGCATTGAATAATATTTACATTAAATAGCATAACATTTACATTAATTATTCGGCTGATATTAACAGTAGAAATCGCATTACAATTTATGCGCTTTGAACAATTTTAGATTTGATATTAAAAGCCGCATAATTTTGATATTATTTAACAAAATAGTGCGATGTTGTCGATTCCGCGAACAATGTTTTATCGTGCTTTACCACATGTAGCATAAATGTGTTAGCTGAATGATTATATTCAAGTGTATAACGTGACAGCGATGTTCGTTAGCGACGAAGAAAAATTATGAAAGAAAGATGCGGCGATGTGAAATTTTCGTTAAATTTCGACGTGACGTCGCGAACAAATGGAGATTTCACACAGGATGACGACGGAGCAATTCGCGATTCGAAGGCAGCTCTATCGAGCGGGAGCGTCCCGCGTCATGCGTTTTAAGAAGGGGCGGCAGTCATCTCGGTGAGGGATGGTGAAAGGGAAAGAGAGAGACAGAGGCAGAAGGTGTCGGTGTTAAGGCCCTGCGGGATACGACCCCCGTTGCGAGCACACGACTTCCGAAAGAGCCTCCGTTTGGGAATCGCGCCTCGTCCACCGAAGTCAACCTGTCGACCGTTGCTCCGAGTCGGCGGTTGAAATTGATGAAGAACGAGGCTTGAAAGAGATTATAGATTGCGGCCATTATTAGGTGCCAATATATTACTTTCGCTGACCGGATATATCGGTGTTTGCGTTTTGCGGTCGGCCGGGCGTTCAGGTTTGTGGAGTACGCGTGCGGCTTTACTCCCCGATTGATTTGTAGTATAATATTGCGGCCAACGTCTGGAAATAATCGTGCACGAGCGTCATTGCTAATTTANGGCATAACCGAAAAAAATGTATTTAACAGTTAAGACAGATATAAGGATAGCTCATCCAAATTTGAAGTAAATTTGAAATACTCGTATAACAAAAGGAAAATAACTCGGAAAGGAGCAAAAAGCATATTGCATATACCAGCTTTTTCATCGCAAATTATTAATATTTATTAATGAAATGTGACACAAACTCACTTTTATTAATCAAATACAAAAAAAGTTCCAAGAATTAGAAAAGACGCCATATCTTTTCACGCGCAATTTTAATCTTGTCAAAATATCATTTTAAAAATATTTTATCCATCAGGATATTTATTGACGTTCTGACGTGGCTATGAAATTTTGTATTTGATATAGATCGCGACAATTATTTAACTACAAATGTTAATACGGAAATGAAATTGTACGCGTTATTGCGCGATGCAATAATGTTGGTGTGGTCGTTATGTAAGGGGATTAAAGAGATTATCGACTGCTTCTCTCGGGATAACGTCAGGCGCGTCTGTATGAAAAAACTGGTCGTATTTCGCCATGTAACACGGGCCCTTTACTTAATTACACATTTGCCAGCCGCGCGCATGCAGCTTTGTAATTCGTGCGCTCGCGTTTAATCGTCGTCGAAAATTGCACGTGCGCGCGCGGCGGAGATTGCGGAGGCGCGAGCGCGCCGAAAGACGGATCTATTAAGCCTCTTCGGGGTACGGTGTAGGGTTAGACCTGTAATTAACCGGTAGCTCCTTTACTCGCGAGAGCGTAACTCCAGTCGTTTAACGGTCCGCTTTTATTGGGCACTTATTGGTTATTTTTGGGCCCGTAAGAGCCCCGAGGCTTTCTCTACGGCCGCCTCCGGCCGCCTCCCGTCGAACGCAATCCGGAAGTCGGAAGTCCGAGATCGAATCTGGACAAGCATTATTACTTTTTTTCTTATCACAATAGATATCAAATTCAACTTACACATCTTAAATTTATTCAATAACTTATAAATTCAAATAAAATTATGATATTTATTTTATCTCGAATGCAGATTGCTTAACGTTGTTGTGCTCAAGATTTGGAAAATTTTGAGAATTATTTAAATATTATTTTTCATGACTGAAATAATTTAAAAAAAATAGAGAATTGATTTTCTTCTCAACGACTCTTAATTAAAATGGAGATTATAGCAATTCCAATTTCTTTTAATTTATCGAAATGACGTTCGACGTAGATGAGTGATTATATTGTTTATTTTATTAATAGCATTATTTAGTGCCGTTTATTTTTTACCTTAACTTTTAGAATCGGTTAAATTTATTCGGACAAGTTCTTTTCAGACTCTAATATTGGCATATCTACTCGAGGCACGATAGTTTGACTAGGGATCGACTGTAACAAAAGTAGAGCTTACAATATCATGATTTTAGCTTAACACGTGTCCAGCGTTATGTTTGCTAAGTGAAGAGCACTAGAGAACACCGTTGTTTATTAGACGGCGCTATTAAGCACATGCCAAGAGGTACTGAATTCAAGTACTTCTTCCACTAGTGTTCATCGATTTGGAACCAGAAGTGGGCTCGACGATGCACGCATCTCTTCTAATCAATGAACCCTATCTTTTGATTAATTAATCAGACGTAATAATTAATGGACTAAGCTGTTTAACGACTATGGGTGTGTGCGCACACGCGTGCGTGTGTGCGCGTGTAATATATTCTTAGAAAATCTTAGAAACATTATTCCTAAATAATATTATAAATATAATACTATTAATATTCAAAAATATTATATTGTATAATACTTTAATAGCGTACAAGAATTCTGACATAAAGTTTAGCCTTCCAATAAACGCATCTAACATGCAATAGTAGAATTATTCGAAATCGATTCGATCGAGAATACGAAGAACAAGCTGGCCCGAACTCGTTTTACAATACGTTAAATATTTCAAGACAAGCCGTCTGGGATACGGCCTTGGTGTTTGTTTTGCAGCGTACCACGCGCGAAGGCCGCCATGCGTACGCAAGACCATGTTGTCATTCGCGCGTCGAGCCTCAAGCGAGTAGATAGCGGCACATCATTTTGTGATCCCTCAAAACGCAACTCGTGACCATGTAGATGCCACAAACATCGACTACACATTACGTTTACTACGATTAGTGATCACGAGACATTAACATGCGATTAACAATTGTATGCAACAATCACTTATCGAGACAGATATTTTGTTCTATTTATCCGAAGTTAGAAACTGTGGCTTTTCTACATAGAACATAAAGCCACAAAAAGTCGTAAATATCTATAGGCGATAATTCTTTCTTTAGCGGATGCATGCATTCGTATATATACATATATCTTGTGTCGCGCTTTGATTTTCCATCGAAGGCTTTAAACATAACTATTTTTTTATTATGAGCGAGAGAGAATCGCCTGATCGATTGATTTAAATAACGGAAAAGTATAATTTATCTATCATTTATTATCATTTATTGATGATATTTGTGATTCACAGAATTTATGCGTTTGAAATGTATTACGCATACAGTGTTGAATTCCGATATCTTTCATCCGTCGCGTTTGAATTGAATTTGATTCAATCTTATTACTTGCATTAAAATGAAATTGACGTTTCTACGATGACATTTCTACATTTTTTTATCATTAATGAAATATCACCGATACGAAATAAATTGATATGAAACGAATAGCCTTTAAATAATAAATGTATATACAACCACAATTTAATGATGGTTAACGATCACGTGGCATAAATTCGATGTCTGTCGTCTGTTAAGATATTTTCACGTTTAAAATTTATTTGTTTGTTTTAAATGGATTATATCTTTGTGATTAAATTTGTTTGTGTTATTTTTCTATCGTAATTAGCAAAGTGCGTATCATGTACAATTAATGTCAGAAATGTTGTATGTACAAAAAATCACGCGATTATTGTATTTTAATGATTAGAATAATCGTAATTAACTGCTTTTTCGCGAGTGAGTATGTGAGTATTATAAAAAAGAAAGATAAAGAACAGAAAGTCCAAGGAAACGTCATAGGGAGAAATCATAGAGTAAATAATTTATTATATCATTCATATTACTTGTAGAATTAATTACACATATTTAGGGCCTGCATATTTAGGAGTCCGGAATCCTTTTTTGATAAAAAGGTTCATCTACGTAATTTGGTGCGCTATATCTGAATCTGACCGCAGAAATTGTTCATCACGTCAGGATTTTGAGATATCCTAACAGCTAATTTATAAGTGTCAAAAAGACCATTTTTGAGTATATTTAGACTTAAATATCTCAGAAACCTGACGTGATAGAGAAATTCGGCAAACGAATTTGAATTCCTCATTAAAAAAATCAACGAAAATCAGTTAGGACACTTTTAGGATATCTCAAAATTCTCACGTGATGGACAATTTCTGCGGTCAGATTCAGATTCAGCGCACCAAATTACGTAGGAGGTAATCTTTTTTCTTTAAAAAAAGAATACCTTTGTAGATTTGTGTTATTGATAATTATTGTATAACGTTAGCTTGAAATATTATTTTTTTAAACATTGATAGTTATATCAATATATATTTATTTCAATTAATTTGATGTTTTTTCTATATTTTATTTCTATATTTCTATATTTTACAGTTTGATGTAATTTATGTATCCCAAGTTCGTCGCTGTGCATCGTATCGTGAGTGACAAATCATGTTTTATTTTATTTGAGATAATGGATCTGTGAAAATTGTATCAAATATATATATACATATGCACGATGTGTATAAATATGTATATATATCAAGTTAATAGGATACATGTAATATATATACATGCATAAATATAAGCATATAAATATAAATATACGTATATAAATATAAATGTGAGCTATCAAAAAACCTCCATTATACTTTGAACTAGATGAGTATAACAGATTAAAATTAGTTATTTAATCCTAGAACAATTATCCGTTGATTTATCGCGCATGCAAACAAGGTTACATATTCAAAATTAATAGAACTAATTATATTGATATATCTATGTTGGTATATCTCATTATATAACAGAATATTAATTGTGGAATGTGTTAATTATTGAAAATTTATGGGATAAATCTACTAAAAATATTAGAAAAATTTCTAAGTAATAAAAACAATCAGTCAAATAAATCAATAAATAAATTTTTTAAATTTGATTAAAATCCATTATAATTTTTTGCCAAATTTATTTACTTAAATAAATTTTCAGAAAGTTAAATATGAAAAAGAGATAAGAGAGCAGAGAGAGAGAGAGAGAGAGAGAGAGAGAGAGAGGGGGAGTATATCATGAGGATACATTATATTAATTTCAAATTTATATTACTCAGGTAAATATAGTAAAACATAAATAAATAAAATAAAATTATAATAAGGTATGGATATTCTCAGACAAAACTTATAATATAATTATATTTGATTTTCTTCTTTTGATGTTTGTATCTCAATGAAGATTTGAAGACAATATTCTTGATATATTATATATTATATTATATATTGTATATGCACATACACATACATATATGTATATA
>JAJVSH010000118.1:227513-264504 GCA_021460005.1 Tetramorium alpestre | reverse complement strand
TACTTAACACACATGTGTGTTTTATATACATATATATGTGTACATATATATGTATGTATATACACATGTATATTAAGTAAAAATAGTATTTAGTTAAATATGAAGTAGGAAAAAAAAATATATATATATATGTATGTGTGTGTGCTGAAAAAATAAAAAAAAAGGAACAGAAAATATATTTTATTTACATAGCGTGTTCCAAATAATTAACTTAATAAAAAACAAAATACTTATTAATTAATTTTATAATGCATCAGTTTTATTCTAATTCTTTATTCTAATTTTATTCTAATTTTTTATAGCACAATTATTCATATTAGATAATGACTTTATTTATAACAGTTAACATTTTTTATATAATCAACTTGTTACAAGATCAATTGAATGTTCTAGTATGCATGTAAAATCAGCTGAATAGTAAAAAGCAGTATTTTGGGAGCTAAAGATCAATAACAAGAATGATAAATGTAAATGTGCAATTTCACAAAATAAATAAATTCTATATAAATGTTGATCATTTATAATTTGAAAACTCTTGACATCTTTATATTAGACTTTTTGATTACAATTAATTTCGGAAATACACTGTTGTATGGTAATGATGGGATGTTCATAAAAATAATATATGTTTCTCTCATACATATATGTGTTAAATAAAATTATATTTCAATAATACACGAAATTCGATCTGCGACTTCTCTACTATCAAAACTTTCGAGTCTTGGTAGTTTTACGACTATTACTCGGTTCGACGGATATAACTCTGGGGTTTGAGATTATACGTAATTAGCGTTATAACGACCGCCTTGGCCAAATTGGATTATTTATTTATTTTTTCAACTAACATTTCAATCAAGTCCCGTCAACGTCCCCTTAAGCTATATCGAAGGATTCGACCCTGCAATTACTTTATTAATTAAATCAAGATCGCTTCTGTAACCAGATGTTCCTTGAATCGTTTTTCTCTTTTTTCGAAAAGATTGTTAAAGTATATTTTATTTTTAATCATTGCAAGTTTTTACACATCGTGGAAAACAGATTTGATTTTATGTTTAAAAAAATAATAAATTAAGCATATTTGGCTTATAAGCTAATTTTGAGAACATAGATATTTTAAATATATTATTTTATATATATTATAATTTTTAAAAAGCGTTTAATATCATGATTTTTGATAATTGGTAGAACATAGCGCTATTTGAACATTATAAAAAATTGAATCTTTGCATTTAGAAGGAGCGTCCCAGCATTCAAGCGTTTCATATGTTAATTATCATTTCTAGGAAGATCGGCAAAGATCGAGTTTCAAATAGTAACTTGTATTCGTTCGGCCGCTAGAATTTCATTTCTATTAAATGCACAACACGATTTTTTCGTGGCTCTTCGACCGATTTCTTCTCTCGTTTATACAAGCTGCGTTCCGACCCGCGAAATATATTCCGCCTTTCTAGTTGCTCGTGTCTCTCCTACCAATCCCCCCCCCCCCCTTTTTCAGCAGCGCCATTCACTTTCCTCTCGTTCGCTCTTTCTCCCGCTCTTCCCGATCGATCATTCTACCCTCTTTTGAATAGAACTCGCACGAGCGTGTGTGCGCGCCGCCACGGGTGTTGTTCCTCCGAAGAAACCCAAAACTGATGGTTAATTATATTCGTCCCGCGACTGAACTTGGACTCGAGAACACGAAGGGTCTTTTTAGTTTGCGGCACGCGCCGCCACGTGGCTTCACCGCCGACCTCGTGAAGAGGAAACGAGCAACCGACTCACGGCTCGTGTGGGGCCGAGTTAGTGTTACCGATATGCCTGGCCATCGTTTCCTCCTGCCTCGCGTTAGGATGAGAAGCTTCGCGAACGAACGACCGTCCGACACACGATTCTGTCGGAGCAAAGGGCGGTCATTATCGCCCCGTGAGATTAAATAATGAAGTGGTCGCGCGCCGATTTACACCGCGACGTTCTATGCTCGCTCTCCCGACGATATTCGTGGTTTATTCTCCTCTTGTCGAGAGCTTTCTTTTGCAAAAGCGATAACTGTTCGGATTACTGCCACTAATACTTATACATCAACATTATATGCACCCAGCACGCATCGTGAACGATTTAAAAAAAAAAGGAATAAATGTGCAATTTAATATTGATCGAAATATCAACAAATAAAAATAAATTTTAGGCGAAAATTTTCAGCGTTTCAAATCACTGTAAATTTATATTATTTATTACTGTTTTTAAAATCGAGTATTATCTGTTCTAAAAATCAACATTTAAACATTAATTGCTCTATATGAATGTGTATATTTGGGGTTTATAGTATAAGTATACGAGCAGAGAGACATATGTGAATGAGAATTGCGTGCGTCAATAAACTGTCAAAATTGTATATCGACGAGTCGCATCGCGTGTGTCCGCGAATGTATAATAATATAGCTGATCTGGCGATGGACATTCATCCGTGAATATATAAAAGCCTCAACTGAGCGATGGTACGATCGACCAATTAAATTCATCGCGCTTCGACAACGGAGAGTGCCCATTATCGCCCCGTAAGATTAAATAATGAAATTGCCGAGCGTCGATTTACGGCAGCTTCATACACAGGGTTTCACGTTGAACGAGTAATTAATTGCGAAACTTCAACAATCTGCTTTATGCATCTAATCAGGAATCTTGAGGCGCGATTATTTTCGATAGATAAATTTTACGCTCTATAGTCGCTTTTCTCTTGATTGTGAAAGAAAAATTCGCGTTTTGTATCATCGCGAAATATAAGAATGAAAGAATGAAATCGATTTGTAATTATAAACGACCTTATTAATGAAATAATTGGAATACTAATTTTTATAATTTTTTATTTTTATTATCTTTTAAAAATTTATGCAGTTTCGAATAATGAAAGATATTGGCGCGTTACAACGAAATTACATTATAGATTCTGAAAGAAGAAAATAAGTATACCAGAAAAAAAAGAGACGGAATTCGCCGAGAATTTAGTTCGGAAAACGAAAAGCATATCTTTTAAAGTAGGACTTTATCTAACAAGCGATGTAAAATTAAATTCGTTCTCCAATTTTTCTCTCGCCATTGCTTCGTTCTTGTTAATCGCATTACATTCCGCCGCAGTTGCGAAACCGTACATAATGCCGCACACCACGCATACCCACCGTTAGATTCGCGAAGATTCGAGATCCAGCGAAATGTACGATGCAGAAAAAAAAAACGTCCCCCGGACACAAAGAGGGTTGGCGTTACCATGCGGAGACGATAATGCCCCGTTGGGTCTGCGCGCCGAGGTACGCCTAAGTACAGACTCCGAAACTGTTCGAAATGTTTGTCCCGCAGCGAAATGCAATCACGGCGCGTGGGATTTGGGACAGCTGTGCGCGTGCTGAGGACAATTAACATGAATTATGGTAAACGCTCGCGGACCGGACCGAAAGGGATCGTCCGGGGCATCGCGCGATCGCGCATATGTACGAAAGCACACGCGGGTTATGGATCCCGGCGTCGCCCGCGGCACGCCGAATATATATCGGTGTGCATTTTTGTATCGGGAGTCGCAGGTGTCGCTTTTCCGTTTCTCCGAGACAGAATTCGTTTTAAGAGTGAATCGCGAGCCGCTATTGTCAATGTAATCACTGACGATGAACAATGTCGTTGGAATAATGTCGTTGCTTGAATTATCGATTATTGGAACGTGGTGGAATTATCGATTATTGGAACGGATCAATTTGGAAAAAACTGGGGAATGGAGTTCTCGCACATTTTGGAGAACAGTTTATATATCACAAGCGTCTCTACATTTAACATTACATACTGAAAAATTGCGGCATTTAAAAATTTGATATAATCAAAGGTTCCAAAGAATGTATCAGTATCCAGTGGTTGTTGCGGATTCCGGGTCAAGTTTTGCTGAGAGGAATTCGGAAACGTTAGAAAATCATCTAGTCTCGCGACGCAGGCATTCGTGGAATTTTGAGCGTGATTATGAAAATTAAGATTAACCGTGGTCGCGGAAGTCACACGATGAATGTAAATGGGGTTTTCACTTTCTTTTAAGATTTTGTCCGTCCGTTGCCAGTGGCCAGTGGCCAGATGTGCCCGGCAGCGCGAATGTTAACCGGATGAATTTTTGCATGTTGTTCGCCCGCAAGTGTTCCTCGTATCGTGCGGATGTGTCAAGCGTCGCAAAGATAACTACCTGCGTGCTCTCGCGCGATTCGCCAGATAACCAACAATGTTATGGCCGTAATAAATGTAATTTGCATAATCATCCGAGAGATCAATCAGCCTCTAAAGTTAACTAATATTTTTTGCTAATATCACTCTTCTTCGAAAATTATACACCACGACGCGTATTAATACATATTTCACCATTTCGTATGTTCTTTATCACTTGTGTACATACCCGGCACATCTCATATAACAGAAAGGAATTAAAAGGATAGCAATCTAAAAATTTAAAAAGGAGCGCAATAATGATGTATAAAATTTTATTCTTTTATTCTCGATAATTTTTATATAAAAATGATTTTTAATTCATTGAAATTGTTTTAATTACTTATACATTTAACACAAAGATATATGTGTAACTTCAACATTTTACAAGTTGCTCTATTGATTTTGTATTTTTAAAATTTAATAATTTAGTAATTATATAAAAACATCATATGAATTTTAAGACTTTATAATTTTCTTAAATAAAATAATTACTCGAGTACGCATTCGTTTTTAGGCAATATACAATTTTCGACGTTTGGTAAAACTTCTTTCTTCATCGATAAAATAAAATTACCTTGTGGATATCTTAAATTTGAGATTGAACACAATGTGCAGAAGATGGCCAACTATATGTGATACTTTTTTTACGGATGATTGGTTGCAGGTGCAATAGCTGGTTGTTTCAGGGCTCTTATTACGCATTGTACAGCATACCATCTGATAAGTTAGCAGAAACTGGGATAATGATTTCCGTGGTATAGAAATATATAATAGCGTGGATATGTGTAAGTGCGCCGTACACGTTACAAATAATTAATATAATGTAGCGCGTGCCATTTCAAGATGCCACTTAAGATTTCCATCGGAAATTTCTTTTTAGAATTTTATGTCGCTAATGTGTATACATATATGTATATATATATTTTTTTTTATCGCCCCCACAACCAGCACGCAGGTGTCTCCGTCGACATGAAAGGTGGATCGCTTCAGGGAAATTCATTGCGTGTGTTCGATAAGCAGATAATCAACAACGTTACACTTTCGAACATCAAATGACGCTGTCGATAATCGATCGTTTTTCCAAACACTGTCCCGCCCAGTCTAAATGTAAACGATAATTAAAATTTTACAGCGCCTTTACGCTCGGAGCTATTTCGTTTTACGATGGAAGATATTGTTCAATTGTTTAATACACATTGCAACATTTTTTCCTGTACCTTTTGTCATAGTATAGAATTTAAACAATTTAATTGCAATTGCAATATTTACGCGAATTCTATATATGCTTTTATATCAGAATATTTTAGGATAAATCGATTTATCAGAAAAGATGGCTTTTATCGCGCGTTGGATATTTGATACTAGTTTGTTGAAACAATAAAAGTCCATTTACGCTTAGGTATTGAATTTTTATGTAACGCTTGAAAAGATAATCTCCTTGATTATACCGTTAAATCCCGATCTGCAGTTATAAAGTGCAGTCACTCCTGTACTTTGTATATTTGTAAAATAGTTATTTTTATTTTAGCGCGACACTATTATCCCTGCGTTAAAAATCTTCTTAACTTGCAATTGTCTGCGCGCATATAAACAATTGGATACCTCTCGTAATATCAACAATCGATGATTGGCAAGGTTTTCAGCGCCGAGACTTGTCAATAGTAGACAATAGATGAAAATTAATATCCGTAACGCGAAGCGGAGCTTCGTTAAACGGTGAATTCAATATTTCGAGGGACGGATCGTTTGACGGATGAGAAATCGGCTCCAGTGTTCAACTGTCGATTCTGGCTACGGCTCGTCGAAATGCAACTGACAAAATAATTAGTTTCGGAAGTTCGCCGCGCGCACGGGAGAGGTTTTGTTTGTCAAAATCGCGTGTGGCGGAATTTTCGACGAGAAAAAAGCGCGCTCTACGCACCTGCCGGCGAGCACAGGCCAACCGCATCTCTCGCAATTAGCACGCTCCCTTTAACGTGTACATTATCAATTACGAGCATCGAGTCGAGCGATAATGAGAGATATTAGATCATTACATATACGAAATATCAGGCATTTAAACCTCGAATGTCACGGAATGTTCTCACGTACGAAACGACTTTCGTAATTTTATAAGATTAATTCTGAACTGAAGCATTGCATTACAAACTTGAGTATTTAGTTAAAAAAAAAATAATAATCGCATTATTTTTGTCGAGCAAATCATGTTATTTTGCTTGAAATTAAAAAGGTTGATTGAATAATCAGAATATATTCGATGTAAATTTGTAAATTGCTAGTAATCATAAAGAACTTTTTCTTATAATTTAATTTATAATTTTTTTAATATTTTAAATTATAAATATATATAACCGTAGGTGATTATTTGAAAATATGTTAGCATTTACAATCAAGCGCAATAACGTTTGGATTTGAAATTGATACATTTTGGAAAAGAGAGGAAAAGGGGAAAGATACGTTCTTTATGAAATATGTATACGTTTATTATTCTACATCTATGCGTAATGTATTTATTACATCGTTATTTCCATTTTTATCTTCGAAAGAAGGATCTTTGAAGTTTCATAGAATCTCTATATTATCTTGTTGCATACAGTGACATCGAAACCTTGTGAGAGAGATACGTTTGTTTCGTTGAAAGCATTACAGGCATTTTTCCTTCACCTGATAGATAACTCCCCGTTATAAGAAGACACAAATGCCGTATGCGCAACGTTGTCTCGAGGGTGGTTCGGATACAGAGCTGATAGCTCCGGGCTGATAGATGTTGGCTAATTATGTGCCCGAGAAGTCCTGGCTTCGTCTGGCCAGGAAGAGAAGCCCTTCCTTACGTTCGCTCTTCGGTCTTCACCGTATCGCTCGCGACCACCCATTGACAATAAGATCGTCTTATGGATTTGACAAAATATCGCGGTTATAACATACTTGATGAGTTAGTCGATTCATGAACATGCGTTACGATGAATTGGAAGAAAATCCCGAAAAGAAAATTAATTGTATTTGTTCGCGAAGTGTATCTGTACAAATAATATAAATATGGCTTCAAATGTGACGTTTGATCGTACATTTAAATATTATAAAATATAAAATTTTCTCTAATGAGTTTGCCACATAGAGAAAAGATCTTGGAAACTTTTTTCTTTTCAATTAAAAAGAAAGAATAAGTTTTTTTTCTCTCTGATTAATTTAGCTCATAACAAGCAATCATTTAACATTGAAAAACATTATTTAATTTATTTTTCGTTTTATTTATTTTTGTGCGATATTTCTCATACGCAGATATCAGGCAGTATAAATCTTTTGTACCTTCAGTTTCTGGCGCACTCATTATTCCGTGATAGAAGCACTTTAATATTATCGCCATCGTCATTCACGAACGGCTATCATTTCCGCACGAATATTCCAAATACTCTTATAAAATCGTTAATATTTGTTTCGATAATTGCTACGGGTATGGCACCTCCCAGCACGGTTAATTTACACAATTATAACGCAGTTCGATTATAATGTATGTTGATTACGTACCTCATTTGCTCGCAATTACAGAAACGCTATCCGTGTTTAACACTTTTTAGCGCCGGTATATTAATTGGCTCCTCTCATCGTGAATCTGTTTCATCCAATAACACATTTAATGTCTCGCCAAAATTACAATTTCACTTTCGCTCGCTAAATGATCTCCTTCTAACGTTCGTTGCACCATGTCACATGATTTTCCGTATCGTATAATGCATTAATTAATACGTTTAACGAGATTACGATAAATGCTGTTCCGCGAAATTAGACGGAATGTTATTCATCAAATTTTTGACGAGTGAAATAGTTTCCAGACACAGCTATTGAATTTAATGGAGAATTTAAACGATAAAACTGTTGTTACGCAGTTACGTCTTTTTATATAACTCTTCTGTCACATATGCAACAATGAGTTACCTCTCTATACACAATTATCTTTTAATATTTGAATATTTTATAATATTTATAAAACGGCATATTAAAAAACGGAGAAAGTAGAAAGCAGTCATTAATGTTTGTTTGAAGAAAAGCGCGTTGCAAAGATATTTTGAAATCTCAAGTAAGGCTATCTTTATCTTGCGTTTTTTTTCGTAAAAAAGTTTACAAATCCCTTCGTCTGCTTCTTGTACACGAAGGAGTAGAGCGACTAGGTCATAAGAGCGACATGAGCGACTCGAATTTCGTCGGAGGCTATTATCGTTTATCCCAAAGCGGCGGGTTCGCTTTACAAATTCCTGTTCATCGTTCATCGTTGCAGCGTCATGAAACGACAGTGCATATGCATTCTTATGTTGGCGCGTATGCACACACACCGTCACCACAATCGCGATGCCTCCTCGCTTCGTAAGTTTCGAAGGTGGAGACGTGTGTTCATTCGTTGGTTCGCTCGTTCTTTCTTTCATACCTTCGTTCCTTCGTTCGTCCGTCTGTCCGTTCGTCCGTTCGTCCGAGCGTTCATCCGTCCGTCCGCTCGGTGGTACTGGCCCTGTAATTGGGCCCAAACTCTTAGCTCCGCTCGACCGGCCAAAGATTATACACCCGCATGTCCCGAGGGGCTCGAGCCAAACGTTCTTGTGTGATATATTATGCTGCAGATACCTGTATCTGATTCACGAGGTGAAGCTGGCGTAAACGGAGTAACTTTTTCAGTGCTAGGAGCACGTTTCTATAACCATCGCATTGGCAATATCTACGTCGTCGGGGTGCACACCTAGACCTATCCTAGTCCAGACAAGTAACACGTGACGGGCGCGACACTTCGTTTCAATGGCCCAAAGTGTATCCCAAAACCGTTACCCGTTATCTCTCGTCTCCCTGGACCTCATGCGCGCGCGCGCGTGCATGGGCCCCGAGATCCAAACGCCGGATCTCTCGATAACTCCGTCCGTTCGATCGCTCGTTCGATCAATTTTGTCGGGCACGGATTCGTCGGAATTCGCTAATAACACAGCGAAGACGGACGACGGCTCCGGGTGACCTGATATACACAAACTCCGCTCGTTACATCCCGACTGTGACGTAACTAAACTCTATTCTCCGCGCTAACTATACATCTCGAGTGCGCTCTCGTTTTCCACTCCGCCTCGTCGCCTCATCGTTCTCTGCGTGAACTTTCAACAAACTATCTCTGTTGGAATATTTTTCCTCATATATTATCAGCCTCGAGTTTGTATTAATCTTTTGTGTGAGTCTAATCTTGTTTCGTGCAAGATTGTTAATATGTGGAATTGTGAAAGGAAAAGTTACTTTAATATCGAAACGCACATCAGACATTTAATTTCATTATTAAACAATAAATAGACCAATTTTTTATCCAAATTTTTGCACTACATTGCGAAATTGTGAATTTCTTGTTTATATATTCTTTCGATTTGAAAATCTTTAATCCTTATACTTTTTTCCAATCGTTAATATTCGGATTTTCACGTTACGTCATATTGAATATCGAATGTACACTTTTGCAAATTTTCAAAGTTTTATACATATGTAAATATAGTAATTTATATATTTTTAGATTTTAAAAATTAACTATTTTATTGTCAATGGCGAATCCGATAAGGTCCCTCGCTTACTTATTCCTACATCATCACGGCAATTCGAAACGGATTCGTAGTGAAAAAAAATCCACGGTGAGATGCATTCCTCAATGCTCAATATTGCACTTTTTTCTTTAAACTTAGAAATATTAAGAGTTGACGAACTAGTGACGATCGCGGCGATTCCAATGAAACGTTCACGTTATAAGCAGATGATGAGGAGCGATTCGTGACTTGGACATCTGCGTGTTTCTTTGTTGCCGCGATATCCTCGAAAACAGAAAATTACGAATTACTGCCTGTTCGTGTGTAACGTACTTTCCTTGGGCGTTGCAACCGGGAACGACGTGGCCACCGAGCGGCATATCATTTAACCCCGTAGCGGCAATGTTCGCGCTGCAAAGTGTGGGAGGGACACGACATATTGTCTTGGAATAACATGTTAATACGGCAAACGTAGCCTTCGTTTCGCGATCGGGTAGCCCGATACGATCTTTATCGACGATATCCTGGAACTCGTGGAGAGAACCTTGGATAAATTCGTCAGCGGGTGGTTGCCGGAGAAGATAATTAACCGTATAATTTATACGGTTATCTTACGTTTATGTCCTCATCTGCATCCCTGTGCATTCGCTGATGTTACGTCCTCCCGATCATTAATGTCGCGTGCACATTAAATAGAGGCGAATAGTAAAATACAATATAATTGCAGTGGGCGTATATCGCAGGAAGGAGACTGACAGCTGCGGTTATTGCAAAATCATACCTACGCACCCGCTCTTTGCGCAGCAACAGCGATACATTTGCGTAATTGTCACCTGCAACAGTATTCATTGCGATTTTGCAATGAATGTTCGTAGATTAGCAACAAGTATAAATTATATGCAGAATGGTTGATGGAAAAATAATGAAGGCTTAAAAGATGCAGAGAACTACGTGTTTGTTGAGAGGTATTGTCGCATTTATTAATAATTAGTATCTGCTAAATAAGTTGCGAATATCATCGTTTGCTTTTGTTCAATTGTATTATTAGCAAATGTTTACCTCTGCGTGATGTCGACCTTTACATTATACATATATTGTATATTATTATTGTATTATGCATTTCAATTGTATGAATATCACTTATGCGTTAGTGATACGTCAAGAAGGGATAAACTTTTCTAAACGTTCTAGATTACAAATGTACAATATAATAAACATATAACAAATATTTAAGGAATAATATTTTATGGGTTATAATATCAATATCATATATTAACTTTGATCACGCATAAGAAATAATACTAAGATAAAGTACGTCGATTTAGATTGTCCGATAATTGTATTGCAGCGTTTTAGACATTGAAGAAATTTTTTTCAGTTGCACACTTGTATCAATTTTTGCCGATCAGCGGGGCGTAGACTCGCGCAGCTGAATTGCGAATAAAGTAGAACTGCAACGCGATTGGTAGAACGATTGCCATTCAACGTTGCCTACGTCGAGAGAGACATGGATGATCGACAGATCGATAGGTCCCCTATGACAGTCCGAGGAGATCATTTCTACGCCAATCGCCTCGAACCGAACAAGGTGCAGATTGGTAGATAGGTGGATTGCATGTAAATTGTAGCTGGAAATGGGCGCAATTGCACTTCTCGATAATGCCTTGGGTCGCAGTAGATCGTGTAATCGATGGGATACGTAACATGCGAGATTTTGTTGCAAATGCGATAGATCACGTCTAATCGCGCTGTCTGCGATGCGAACGACGCACAGATCGCAGTGGATATGCAGTATCTCGGACGTAACTTGTAACCTGCCCCGTAGCGAAACCCGTACGGCGAGTTTGCGTGCATATACGAGGCAGACCGGTGAAGGACTTGACAATTGGCCATAGTGCCTCAACAAATTTGCAATCTTCGACGACAGTATGCTACGACAGTATAATCATACTCTTGCATTCCGTTTAGCGGCGATTTTTTATCCCTATCCCAAAGTTGATATACCTGTACAAAGAAAGCTTAGAGTTGTGTTTCTCTTTCTAGTCTCAAAAGAACTCAATAACATAATGATAAAAGTTGTAATTTGCAGTTGTATTAATTCAAATGTAGGATTTGCTGAAGTTAAAAACTATAAACGGTCTGTTCTATTGTAAGTATTCTAATATCTTTATTTATATATTTTTCAAAATATTTGTTTCAGTAATTGAGGTCAGAAATATTTACTTCATTTCTCTCTCTCTCTCTCTCTCTCTCTCTCTCTCTCTCTCTCTCTCTCTCTCTTCCCCCCTTCCTCTCCATATTTTCATAAACTTCGATTTGTGTAGCCGCATTCAAGGCCAAATATAAATATAAAGTATATATTATACATGACTGTGGAGTACATAACGCTAGATACAATTGGATCCCGCCCTGTTAGCTGACTCTACAAATTAGCGATCGCACACGCACTCACCGACCACTCGATATCTGCCAGAGTATCGCGCATATGTGCACGGCCAGCTTCGTAGGTAGATCCGATCGTCTATGCACAACTCTTCCGACTCTTTCATTACAATCGAGTCTCAATGCCAGGGTGCCATATCGTCACGGTACATCGATGTGCTACATCATTATGACGGCATGCAACAACAAGTATAGAGAAAACCGATATTTTATTTTATTGACGTCGACGTTTCTCTCTCGATGCTCTTTGTCGTTGGATATTTCTGGCTCGATCGCTCAAATCGAAATTTACAACATATACAGGATCGCAACAAATTCTTGCCGGTAAAATATCGGTGGTATTGTAACAATCAAAAGCTCGCAATTAAAGCGTAAAGTAAAGATTCGCTTTAAGGCATATGTCTCTCGATTGATGAATTGTCTAGGATACAAAAAAGCAAAAGTTGTCGGTAACGCACACGCCGCAACCTGCTACGGTTACAGACTCGATATCTCTGGTAATAGATTAAATCGCTACTTCCCCTCCTGACTCTTTCCGCCGCATCCCCGCGTGCAATGTGCAATGCGGCGCGCGCGCGCGCGCGCGGCTGAAAAAAAATCGCAAGACAGGAAAGAGGAGAGCTTCGCGCGCGCTCGTTGATGTGGCCACGCCCGTGGCGGATTCCTCATACGTAACTCGTGCGGTGGCTCGACCTACCAGACCTACCCTTTCTCCTTCTCCTCTCCTACACCTCGCCGTCTAAGATTACGGACACGATGCTTTTATTGCAATTGAATCCCTCGGTCCCCTGCCCCCTTCCTTCCAGCTTCTCTCTTTATTCCCCCGCTTCATCCTCTCGCTTCTCTTTTTTCCTCTCCGGCGCGGCGTATTCTTTCCGCGTGTTGCGCTCGCCGCTTCTCTCGTCGTCTCTCATCCGCTTCCTACCATATCCGCTTCTTCTCTTCCTTTTTCCATTCTTCTTTCTCTTTCTTCTTCTCTGCCCTTCTATTTCTTCCTCCTCCTCCTCCTCTTCTTCTTCTTCCTGCCACGAAGTTCTATATCTCTTGAACGCTGCGCCTTCGCTTATTTCTTCTCGTCTCCTCGTCTCTTTCCCCCTCTCTCTCTCTCTCTCACTATCTCTCTTTCTTTATCTCGTTCTTGCTGGTCTCTCGCGGTACACGTTTCTGCCGTCCTCGCCTCTCGGTGTCTTCCCCTCTCTCACTCTTTCCTCCTAGCTCCGTCTCTGTCCCAGCGTATGAAATACTTTGCTCGAGCACACCTTTTTGCTTCTGCGCCCGCGGTTGGCCGCGCGCTTTTATATTACGAGTTTCGCTCTCTTGCACGCTCCGCGCATTGCCAGCCAGCCCGAGCCCGCGGCTCATTAAAGCGATGCCTCCTTGATCCCCTAATTACAAGATGGCGGGCGCGACTACATGGCGTCCATAGAACTTATGCGATATGAGTGTACGCGCCGTGTCTGCCGACTCGTTTGTCCTTTCGCGTATGGGCGTAAGCGGCTTCGTCAAAGGGATTGCTCTCTTTTCGCTGCTGAAGGTGGACTCTTAATGCGCTCTCGGTAATTAAAAGTTCCGCGACTCTGGTGTTACAATGTCTTGTAACGCGTGCATCTTGCGGTGCAAAATTATCGCGCAACATCTTTTGCAACGTTCAATTGGCGAATTGGTATCGAATAAACGGACGAGTTATTTCTCACTCGAGGTAAAACAAAATCTTGTTCATATTATTGGTCTTTAATTCTAAGTGTATTTTATTACACATTGTATTATAAATTAAACAGAATTGTTTTAATAATTAATTTTACAAAGTAAACCTAATAGTTTGAAAAACAATCGATTTGTTATTGTATGATAGTAAATTGATAGGAAAAAAAAGAATAAAGGCCTCTTGTATCCATTGAAAAGAAATATTATACATTAGAGTCGAAGGAAAAAATTTTTTAGTCACAAAACTTTTAAATTATTTGAAACATACGGATGTATCACTTTTAAAATTCTTTCTGTAGAAGACAAAATTTAATTTCAATTATATTAATTTACAGACGTAAAAAATCCGTGAATAATGTAACACAATCATAAATTTCATATTAAGAAGTTCTCTCAAATCTTTGTTGGAAAGCTGCTATTTTAATTGAAACTCGTGTGTTTTATCCCGTAGGTGTTCACGATTTGATTGAACAAGGAAGCTTGAAGATTAATGTTCAAATAATCGTGTGTAAATGTTACCGTATCCCCTACCTGACATTTGAACTTTCGTAAATCAGTGATTGAGTGAAAGTACGCTGTCGTTTTAAATACTTTAATCATCGGTGGAAAACACGCCATTATTCATAAAAATTGATTGGCCCCGCTTATTTTAACTATTTATGACGTACTTTTGAAAACGTAAATTTGATTAATGTCATACAGTTAAGCCTCGTCAGCAAAAATTATGAATTTAATCGTAACAAGCACATCATTGACATATATCGCAATTGAAATACGTATAAATCACTTAACCATACAGATAAAATTAGTGCGTTAATACGAAATTTTTATCATTATATTAATAAAAATATATTTGTATAAATATATAAATACATATAAATATATTTCTCTGGAAAAATATAAATATTTAAATCGAAAACACTCAGAACACAAGTGCTATTATTTTTATTTTATCATATTCATTCTGCTATTTTTAAAACTGTTTTTGAAATTTATATAATGTTATATAATGTTTAAAAATAGAAATTTATTTTAGATTTATTATATGTATGTGTATATAAGAAGATATAATTTAATATTTATTAAAATACAATACATATATTTAATATTTCTTTTGAATAAAAAGATTATTAAATAGATGAATAAGCGTATAAAAATTACATTCTGAAGATTATAAATTTTATGGAATACTGTATAAAATTTTTTAAGACGTATTTTAATTTAATTCAATTTTTTATATTAAAGATATATTAAAGATAAAGTAATAGCAATATAATTAATATAAGGAAATTATTTATCTGGCATATAAAGCAAAATTCTTTCCTGATAAGCGCATCTCATCGTTTATTTTTCTTCTAAAATATTAATAATATCAACAATTTTAAAATTCTACATCTTTTTTTATATAATCAATAAAGACAGCTAGAGGAATTTATGAGAGATGGTTGCTATGGTAGTCGAAAATACAGAATCTTGCTTTCCTACGGGAACCAGGAACAAATAGATATGCGGATGAATAGTGATGAGACAAGAGAGCTCTAATATGTATATGCGGGCATGCATATGTATGAATGCATATTCGACAGATTTTCTACCGAATGAGAAGAGCAAAATGCGCGAGAGAAATTTATTCATCGCGCAGGTAATTCACCCGGAAGTAATATATCGAAAATCACAAGATTAATCAAGATTAAAATGTGAACGGTGTCTTCATAATATTAAAAATGTTCGGTTATAGAAAATGTTTTCACAGCGCATTATAAATTGATTGTAACGGACCGATTTCCATTAATTTGTTGCCAATATATTTTACTTATTAATTTACCGTATGCGGATTTTTTCAATTGTCGATTATGCATATTTAAATTGCATATAAAAACGCATGAAAGCCTTTTGCTTTTTATTAACACTTTATGGAATTATTTTAAATTCTATGTTTGGAGTTTCTGTAATTTTTCAATTACATTCAAAGGGTAAAAATAATATAAAGTTACATTAAAATAATCAATTCCAAAAAGTTGTGGTAACTTGCGTAACCAAAAATTATTTTTCGATTCGCGCAGAGAGTCAAATTGTCGAATATGCTCAACAATGAAAATCCATGTTAATTATATGTAATATGTAATGATTAATATTTTTGGCATAATAATAATTTGTCGTCTGCACCCTTTGTAAATCTTTTGTCACATTATAAGTACATGATATAGAATACGCAAGTGATTACGCATATGATTCGGTATGATGGCATGATATAGAATACGCAAGTATAGAATACATTTTTAGACGATGTTTAATGTTTAACGTTGTTTCTAAGGAGCCCGTTAAAATCTTTCTTTCCTACAATGTAAAATCAGGTGGCCTCGACCAGGGTAGGTGTGCAATGTCCCGCAGGTTGTAGGCATTGTTTCCGAGCGAATTCGCCCGAAGGGTGCGGGCTTCTTCAGGTTGCTGGCGTCCTACTGAGCGGCCCACGCCGACTGCCGCTCATCGACATCCCGACAGCCCCAGGACTCAAATCCAGAACGGCTCTTCGCGATCCTCCCCATGTTCGGACCCGTCCTTCTTGCTTCTTCTTCTTCTTCTTCTTCTTCTGTTGCAGCTTCCTCCACCTCTTGTACCACTATCTCCTCCAGCTCCGCGAGTCACCCTCTTTCTCCCCCTGTAGCTCGTCTCGAATCCTCTCTTTCTCCATTACTCTCCCCCGCCGCTCCGTCATCGGTGTTTCTTACCTCGGGCTCCGCTTCTCTGACTGCTGGTCTGGTCCGGTGCTCCCTTCTTTTCGTTTGCGTGGCGTGGGTGTGCGTGCCTTCACTTTGCCCGGTAATCGTATGTAAATCGTATAGCAGATCTCTCCCGTCCTGGTCGCGCGACCGCCTGGATGAAGGGGCCCCGTATAGAATCTGCAGTGAGATGGACCGTGCGGCTTCTTACCCCGCGGCGGATACGGAGGATAGCCGCGTGCGTTGCTCATAAACAAATTATCCGGACTCAAGGGTCGAAGGTCTATTGAACCGAGGCGATCCGTTCTCCGTTCTCATTTACATAGTTAGCCCCGGAGCTGCAGATGCCCTCCCCCACCTTTTACCTTCTTAACTTCGTTGCCTTCTTCTCTATCTTCTTCTTCTTCTTCTTCTTCTTCTTCTTCTTCTTCTTCTTCTTCTTCTTCTTCTTCTCCTCCTTTTTCTCTTTCTCCTTTTTTTCCTTATTATTCTTCGACTTCTTCTTTGCCTCCTGTCAGTTTTTCTTCTGTCACTTGACACTCCTCGCAACTTCGGCGTCACTGCATTTATTCCAGTATTCGTTGCTCGACTATAGTCTTCCGGGCTAAGGGTGAAATGTTCCTCGCATTGCTACCATCAGAAATATCCGTGAATTAATTGCTGCTTGGATATATTTAAGAAAAGGAGGACATATTTATACATATATATAAATCGCATATATTGAAGTTTATAGTGTGAGAACGTTAATTTGTTATATTCTAGTTTACCGCAGATGTACTGTTTATTTCCCCGCATATAAAATTTGCTCGAAAATGTTTTCATACACAAGATATATCTTAACATGTAAGTTATTGCCTATTATTATACAAATTTTTTGAATAATATAAAAATATATGATTATCAAATAATTTAGTATTATGAAAGTCTATATTTAACATTTGTGTAAAAATTTATAGAAAAATTCTGGTATATAGATTAACTTGTCTTATGGCTGAACTGCTTTCTTGAAAAATATTTTAATTCGTATAATTTATTTTCAAAATTCGTATAGATTCGCAAATAAACTTTTGACCCCGATTGGAAGTGAGTCATCTCTTCTGTTATCGTACAGTTGAGATATCAGGACAAGTATGCGAAAGAAGCGCTGCTTCCATACTCCAGTCAGCAGTCTCCTGTAACGAAATTATGCGAAGACACTCGAAGATATATAAATCAATTCCAATCTCTATAGGCGTGCCGATAAAACAAGTCAACTAACAAATCCCGCCGAACGGAACAGCACGCCTCGGGACATAAACTGGACGCATAGGGGACACCCTGATGCGTGTAATCGAGGCCGCGGTGATTCTGTTCGTAACCGTCTGCGTAGATACATTCGTCATGAGAATGGAAGTACCGGTTCGCTGGATGAGACGACGTAACTAATATACCCAGGCGAATACCGAAGTTGTTCGAATATAACGAAGCGTCTTTCGCTATTTCTACGAGGACTTCGAGGAACAGCGAAGCAAATCACATGCGGATAACAGCTCGCTAATTGCACCGGCTAATTCCACGTAGGCGGAAGCTCACGTTGCCCCCATTCCGCCGTGACTATTCCGCGAGCGTTTACGTATCACGCTTTAGCGATAAACATGTCGATCGGTCGATGCAAATTGTCCATTTCTTACCAGAGGATACGAGTGATGGGAGTATCGGTGTGGCGCCGCGGCATACGGGAAGGAGAGCGACAAATCCTGCCGGACGTCGCAATACGCCTCTGACAGCACTTAGGCGATGCTCATTACGCGGACGGGCGAGGGAGGGCGAGCGGCCAGACGCAACGCGATGCACCGCGCCTCGCGTCTCGTTTTGTCGGCGGTGGTCGTACCTCTACGCGGCGTAATCACAGTGCCCCGTAGCGGTGCACGCCGGGGCCCTGAGTAACCCACGGCGGCAGGGCAAGGGATGAGGCAGGGTAGATCGAGGGGTTGCTCGGCCGCGGCCGCATCGGCGGCGGCGTTGGCCACGGAAGAGAGAGATAGGGGAATTATTTTTCTTTTTTTCTTCATGCCTTTTTTCTCCGCAGCGCGCAATAGAAGGGGGCGAGGGAGATACTGCCTATCGAGATGGAAGAAACAGAGAGAGAGAGAGAGAGAGAGAGAGAGAGAGAGAGAGAGAGGAAAGGGGGGCCCCGACAAGGTGGGGTTGGAGGCGCTGGCTGGCAGGTTGAGTCGTCGAGGCGGCTCGACGCCACCGGAGGGGGGACTTGAGTGCATGTATTGAGGGAGTTATCGGGGAACGGAGAGGTCGGCACCGTTGTGCGGGAAGGGGGATCACGATGGGGACTGAGGCGTGGGAGGGGTAGTGGAGGATAGGGTGGAAGAGCCAACGTGGTCCCCCTCTCGAGGGCCGCCCCCGCCGCCCGCCGTGTGATTGCTTCCCCGAGGCAGGCATCGCGTGTCAGGCCCCTCTTACACACCACCCTCTCCGGCCCCACTTCGCCGAGCTCGGTCGGTCCATCGGTCCCCCTGCCCATACTGGCTTTCCCCCTACTTGATGCCGCGGTTTCCTCGGGCCCCGTCGCCCGCGCAGTCCGTATCCGATCGCGAATGAATCGCCGACTTTTGTAGTCATGGATGACAATGTAAGATACGAAAGATGCTAGTGCCGGAGATAATCGTGTTGCATACTGATTTCGCGTAACGAGACATGCGATTAAAGACGTTTTTTTATTTTGTACACATCATTCTCTAATTCTATAAAATGTAAATGTTAATAATAATAATTTTATTGAAGAACAATAGATAAGAGATATTTTACATACAAATAAGGAATTAAAGAATGGCATATCAAAAGGTGAGGCATCACCAATATGACATTACTTATAAATATATACATTTATCTTATAATTTTATATTTTTCACAATCACACATCGATTTCTTATTTAATATTTTATTTATGTCTGTACAATATGTGTATTTTGCGTTATATATTTTATATTATATTTATTTTTATTATTTACACATGATTTTATTTCTATAATTTACCAAATCATGCTTTCTTCGGTGAATCAAATTCAAATATTTACGCTATAAATGTTTCAATACAATAAAAGGAAATATATACACGGAGAGAATTTTTCGTTATATTTTACCGTAAAATTCACTTCAAATTTTTACATGTTTGGTGATAAGAGTAGGATAACTAGACAATTACATAAAAATAAAAAAAACCTGTTAAATATTACCGAAAATGATAGAAATTTGTGAAATGTACAACAGAAATTTTATAAACTACATAATAAATTTTTATAACTACATAGTAAAAATTACCAAGCAGATTGTAATATTATTCAGACAGATTTTATATTTTATTGTGATAGATATGAATAAATCAGAGAGAATTTATAAAAAATCTTCCAAATTTAGTTATCCCACGATTACCATGATTTTTAGGCTAAATTTTAAGAGAAAATTCTCTCCGTGTACTTACAGATATACATTTACTTTAGCAAAATTTTATATTCTTCATTATTTTTCTGTATTCAAATCAATGATAATATACGATATAGAAACAATAGATATCTACATATATCTAATTTTTATTGCATTAAATACTTTAATATATTTAACTTAAATGGTTCTCATATTCGTTCTAATGTATTATTTATTATAAGTTCAGTATTTCCGGTATTTAATGATGAGCCGTTTTTTGCATAAGCGTTGCATAAGTGCATGCATAAATAAAAAAAAATAGCTGCAAATCTAATGTCCTTATGGTACAACATGATTTTGACTTTTGTTAACAATATCACAAAGACATTATTTCGCATACTCGCGTCATCTTAAAAGCCTTTAAGAGCTAGCTAATGGCGGACTTGGCAAAGATGGACGTCAAGGTAATCAAGCGTATTACCGACATAATCCGATCACTGGTAACCGAACGAAGGCGAGATCTCGTTCGCCAGCAAGTGGAACAATGAGCAATATCCAGCTGTCCTGACAAAAACTGTTCATTTTATCCGAGGAGAAAATTATGGCTCACGATCGTTTGCTAATTGAATTGTTATTAAAACACTCGTCCAGGCATTACAATGAATCTCAGAGATCTTTTCTTTCCGCAATGTGCAAAACCGATAGCTTTTACAAGTACAAAATTCATGTTACTTCAGAAAAAATAATGCTTTTATATACATTGAAGATGTGATTCCTATTATATTAAAATATTCTGACTTGATTGATTAAAACGATAAAGCTCTAATATTTTACTTTTATTACTTTAGTATTAATACAATCTAAAAGTGATAATCATACAATAATATATACAGTATATATTACGTGATATTCTCTGATTAACGTCACGGAACAAAGCATTGCGGAAAAAACTCGATAGTGCGACCGAGCGAGTGGACAAGCCATTGCGTTTTCGTTGGGGTTAATAATAGCCCGGTATAATTGGTCTAGGCCAATCCACCTGTTCCCAAGAGTTAGTCACGGCATTGGCACCGTGCTATATCGTTTCAGAACTTCACAACTATTACAAAATATACCAGACGAGAGTCGACCGAGAGAATAATTTCCCACCCCTGGTCGCGCCTATAATTTTCCAATTTTGTTTTACCGATAATTTCCTAATAGTCCACCCTCATCCGCCGACGGGCTGACACTAACAATGAGACGTACTCAAGAAGGGACCTTCGCATCGCAAAATGAAATCGTAGAGTCTTCGTGGAACTTGTCACGACCGCGTGCGCTCAGACACAGAAACGTATAATGGTGGCATTACAAAAACGTATTTATCATTATGTTCGCTAATTTTTTCGCTGAATCTTAATGCACGCTCCATTTATCGCCGCGTGGAAGATAATACTAACTATTTTTATTATATTTTACGGGAGAATAGCTACTTTTCAATTTTCATCATTAGATTATGATAGAAATCAACTCTATTATTTCGATAAGATTAAATATGCTGTTTGAAATAGACAATAATTAATAATTTTCAAATGATAATTCAAAAATTAAAAATATCGTATAAATTAAATTATCAACATTTTACAATTACTTAATTTGAATAGTTTAAAATTGAACCATTATAAATTAATAAGCTGATATGTGGATCCCGGAGGAAAAATAAAACTCAAGAGAGAATTTTATTATAACGCGACACGACCAAGCGTGAATCTTGCGAAGTTTAAAGCATATCCGAGAAAACAAGTCTTAAACAAGAATTACCGGTTATAAAATTCCTGTGTCATTTGCAGGCAGCCCTCATAAACGACTCTTTATTCGATAATAATTACGGCATAAGGGCCATAAACACTCATTTTCTGAGATTCACGCTTAATACCCGGTATTTCTCTGCATCTCTCCCTTGTTTTGTCATTTCGCCTTCTATTTCGGCAGTATGGTCCTTTTCACCCCTCTCCTATTTCTCTTCCTTCTTTCCTCCTTCAGGAACCACGTAATTTCGAAGCGTTTTTGCCCACAAATAGTCCCTGTCACGCTAACTGATGCAATAATCGTTCAACAAAATTCTTCACATTAATATCATATTTATAATATTATGTGTTAATAACGTTAAAATTACTTTTACAATAAATTTGTTACATTTGTCATGACAGAAAAACAATTATTATTTGTTCAATGCAATATTTTTTGTTCTTTGCACAAAAGACGGTAAAACAAAAATTAATGGAGAAGAAATTAAACGTCAGAAGTACTACTCTCTGGCGTAATCTAATAAATTCCAGTCCAAATTAATGGATTATTTTTATTATCATTCGATTGTTTTTATGATTGTGCCGTCGACGATATGTTACAAACTCGGCGGTACCACCAGAGATCATACCGCCGGCAATGGTATAAACGGTATGGAACGGCGTGGAAGCAATTCATGGAAAATATAATTAACAGATCATATATAAAGCGCTCTGGTGCGCCCGGCAACTTGTACTTGTGTACGTCGGAGTAAAACAACGTTTTTGTTTCTCCTCGGTAGTAACGACGTTCTCTTTCTCGTTCCGCGGGGTGGTAAGAAACTCCGCCTGCGTCCTCCCCCCCCCCCTCCCTCCCTCCCTCTCATCCGCGGTATACTTCCTTTCCTTTTCTTTTTATTTACCTTCTTCCTCGATCTCCTTTATTCTCTTCTACACGCGCAAATGTCTTCGCCGCCTTCATATCTTAAATCCTTGACAGATACAGATCAGTTTTTCTATCCATTTTTTCTACCTTAGTTTATCCGTTTCCTCATTTAAGCAGATATTTCCATTCTACTTTTGACTATTTTCTTGGATACAAAGTTTTTCCGATTTCTTTTTCTCCATTGTAATAAATTTCTTTTTATATCAAGCATATGCTATAGCTTTCTCGATTTTTCTCGTTCTCTCAAAATTCTTTTCTGAAATATGGCTATCATTATTATTGTTTATAATATTGATTAACATATTGAGCCTATTACCAATATAATTATTAATCTAAACAAACTGCAAATATCTCTAAAAAATTTTTCAATATCTGATATGCTTTTTTTCTTTTTATTTCTTTGAATTTCTCATTATGGCATTATCGCAAACATTAAATCATACAATTTTTATAATATTTTTATAGTTATTGCTCTGCTCACTTTTTTTCTTTATCGTTTGTCTTCATTATAATTTGATAAAGTATCTACTTTTTTTATATCGTATATTTTTATACACATTATAATTCTACCCGTTATACGTTTTTCTTTCTCCGCTACACGCTTCTCATGCTTCTTTCCTCCCACTTCTCGATTTGATGCGACGAGGCTTGGTCGGGGCAGCGGAGAAAACTACGCACAGTCAAAACTACAAATCCATAATTTGCCCGTTGTGATGCGTATAATCATCGAATACCAGAAACTATGCTATTCATTATTTCATTCGGCGCGTTTGCTACCAGCATGCTCTTTTTCGCGAAGACGCGCAATATAAATCCCCCGGTCATTATGCTAATCCACCAAATGATATAGTCCCCACCTCGACCCTGCGAAGGATCCACCGAGAGAGATTCGGATCTCCACCTACGGACGATACCTGTACGAACTTTTGGCTAGGCTCATTTCGTATTCCTGCGACTGCACTGCCATTCCGCAATTCTAATTCGGCTTTTATATCGACTCTTCGAGCATGGAATCACCGAGAAACCGAGAGATGCACCAGAAAAGCCCTTTATGCTTACGATTATATGGACTTTAACGGCGCCTAATTCTTTTTGACTAAATTCGTTTTAACTAATGAACCTCTATTCTTATATCCGTATATTACATTGTTGGAATTTGTATAACAAAATAATTATTCATTTTAATTCGACAAAGAAAGGAAATTGAAAATTAGGAATCAAATCAGACAATCTATTTTACAATTAGTAAATTCTTTATTACTTTGATTTACTAGAATTTTTTAGAGTTAAAGAAAGAAAAGATTACAATAATGTTGCATTAGAAAGTACATTTAAATCGTTAACAGTAAACAGATTCGAATAAATTTATGAATATTACTAAATTTGTACATACATACAAGTACTTTTTATTAAACAGTTGATAATGATAATGATAATTAAAAGTTGTCACGAAACTTACATAATATTTAATTTTACTTTTACGATGTGATCTAAATTTTATAAAGGTAAATATTTTTAAATATAAGAAATATTTTTAATCAGAGAAGAAGGGGAATTGCGCAGACATTCCCACGACCGTTTGCCTTTTATAATTCCGATCAAAGTGTTCCGAATTAAAAGGAATCTCTAAAACTAGAATTACGATTGAAATCCGATGCATAGATCCACCGCTTATAATTCTGTATTTATTCCGCTGACGTTACTATTAATTAGGGCCACATGCTTAATATACGACTTTACGCGACTTTCAAAATCACAGATATAATTTGTACGATTGATCGATTCTAGATTTTAGTCCAGACTGACAACCATAGGTCCATAAACGGTCAGGTGTCTTAAAATCGTCCTTCCGAAAACCCCAATTAGGGGGCGGATATCTAGAGGTTATCGATTATAGTAAATTTATAGTTCGATCGAAGGCTCGAAACAAGACCACATGAATTGTCTGTTGATGGCCGTGCCGTCCATATTATAAGTAATGTAAGAGTTATGCAATAATAATACGTAAGATACACAATATAAAATTAATCCTTGTCCTATGTGATGGATATCGAAATGATTTCCGTATATATTATATAATTTTTATACTACACGTCAAACTTTTAGTATCTTGAAATTTTTATTTGATATTATGCAGTATGCTTATCAATTTAGTATTATATTAAATTGATTAGTAAATTCATTATTTACTTACTATTGCTTATTATTTGATTAAAAATTATGATCCTCAGTTGTATTATCTTTTGAATGAAAAGAAAATTGAATAGCGCGTTAAGAGTATTAAAAAATGTTTTTTTTTTTAAGCGAATGCGATTTTCAAATAATTATTCGATTATATACGATCAATTAAAAGTTTTTTAGGAGTTAACCTTTAAGAGGCCGGAACTTGCATAAGGAAGTTCTTCTTTTATCATCTAGTCACAGGTAAGCCACCCACGCGTCAGGCTTGAGTTACGGTCGAATATGCGCGCACCTGATCCACGATAATCGCCTCTAATCTTCCACTTTGGCTTTTTGTTGGGCATTACCTCGTCTCCCTTTACCTTCACCGCTTGAATGGTGTATAAATCATCGGTGATGGTAAATCACTTGGACGAAAGCGCGGAAAGTTTTTGGGGAAAAGGCAACTTCGCATCTAAGAGATACCGAAACCCTTCATCGCGATATCCCGATTTAAACATTCGCTCTTACACTTTTACCGGCTGGTATTTAAAGAGTAGGGCGTTTAAGATACTTTTATCTTTTTTTCTTGTGATCTTATTCTACCGAGGGCACGATTACCATCGCATTGAAAACCATTGGAAATTTATTTCTGAAATTAATTGCGATTTGTATTCCTTGATTATAATAGGTACGTTATATGCACAATAATGTTTTTTTCGCATTATTTTACATCTTTTTATCTTTTACATTCTTTAATTAATATTTTATTTGACATATTCAAAACGAATATATTTTAAATTTATAATTTATGTTTATCAAATTTTATAATAAAATTTAATTTATAATTTTATACGCGTGTATATTTTATATGTTTTTTATACACATGTGCAGTCTCTAATTCTTCGAGTGATTTTTGTATATTATACGTTACATAAAATTATAGAATTATTATAAAATTCTATGCTAAATACTGACATGAGCTATAGATTGTCAAACGTGCATCTTATATCTGAATTCTTGAATTTACAAAATTGATGATGCAAAATTTAGAACCTAAAATATGAGACAATTTTGTATTGTCGGGAGGGTGGTACGCTATGGAAATATCGGCACTTTTCTGCAATCGACAAGACTTTCGATTTTAAATGACGTTCAGCAGATTTATTTTTCAGTTTATCCTTAGCTACAACTGCCACTCGTTCTCCAACCTTGGGGTTCTACGTGGAAACACGTGTAAGACGTAGCACCGCCCACGCACGCGCATTCTGTACCTTTATCCGTTCATCCGTTCGTCCGTTCGTCTGTCCGTCCAACCGTCCGTCCATCCGTCCGTTCGTTCGTCCGTTCGTCCGTTCGTCCGTCGGCTTCGTCCTTTGCCGCTGCTCTTGCTAGAACGAAGAGCGTGCATATCCTTAGGGCTCGCCGATACAGGATCTGACAATTTGCGCGGATACGTACATGTGGGAGCAGTTAAGTGCTTGGCGTATGCGCGTGCTCTCGGTCCATTTCAAGAAAATCAAGCGACGCTTCATTTGCGATAAACGATATGCCGCGCAGGAGATTGGAGATCCAAAGATATTTTACTGCAATTCGTTACTATCCGATTGCAAGAGAAATACTCAGGTGAAATGCAATCTTTTGACAGAAAGTTAGGAAAAAGCGATTGTCGGAAATAAATTTAGATTCCAAGTATCTCTAGTTACATAATACAGATAATTTAAATAGAAATAAAGAAATGTAAAATTATACAAATCATTTTATATAAGAAACACTCTTTACTCTCATATACGTTTGCTAATCGCAAGATATAATCATTTATGCAATGTACAAACGTTTTGCGCATTATTTTACATCTTTGCATATAGATAATTTGAATATAAATTTCAGAATAATTTGACTTCAGAATAACGTGTATCAGAATAACGTGTTGTTTTGAAATTATGAATAAACAAGGAGAAAATTACATTTGGTACAATTGTATCGTACATCAATCGAATTGTACATCTATCGAGTTTAAATAAAGCGCTCCCGCTTAACGACGTCTTCGATATCGTTGAAGGCGAACAGCTGGAAAGTAGAATCGATCAATGTGTCTCAACATAGCGCATATTATCGAATTTCAATGCGAATTTCTGCGTGCATAAATGGCAGAGAGCAATTGGATCTAGTAGATAGTCAGCTCCACGTCGCGTCGCCTCGGGCCAAGGGCTTGTCTATCTGCTGTTTGTCTGTCTGTTAACTTGTCTACTTATGGCTACGTTGCACAAACGGATACACTTAATAACAATTGTTAGTTGCAAAGATGCGTGCCTCCGTGGCCCCTCTAATTATAGTTATCCGTTGCCGCTGTGACACACGCTCCGCAAACCGCTGTTTTATATGTTCGACGCTCGAGAGAACGTCTTCCGGTACACGTACACGATGATGATGTAACGCCGCAAATCCGCGAGAGAACTAAACGTAGCGACGAAAAGCTAAGCATAACAGTGAAAACCGCTTACGCGTTAATGCAACACACTGTGCAGATACGATTTTAAAGAAGGCTAAAAAAACGCTCCGGCGTCTGGAAGTTAGGTTCATGCCGGTTTACGCGAATATATTACCGGAATACGAGTATGGTTAAGTATTTTATTTTTTATGCTCACTCGCGAAGCAAATGGATTTCGTAATTGATCGCGAAAAGGTGAACATGTCGTTCGCGTGATTTGCGCGCAATCAATTTATAAGCGGCGGAAATTGCATCGTCATCGCTTTTTAAGCGTCTCGCTTGTGGCCAAGGCGAACTTCTTATTGTGACCAAGCACCAGATCATTACTAGTTAAGCTCGCACGCATTACTGATGATTATGCATAAACGCGGGTCGTGTAGCGCTCTTTAACAGAGACGTATTTCTACATTGAAGGCGCTTATTATCGCGTTGTCACGTTGTTAGCGCACTGTAAATTAAGTTAAATATATCCTTCGATCGATGTCGCAGCTCCAAAATTTATTATATGGAATTAATTTATGTCTGGCGTCAATATAATTAGTCAAATTACATTTCGCGAAATGCAGACACAGGAAAAATGTTACTTTAAGATTGTAAATTAAGTTTCATAAAGTTTAATATTAATAATCAATTAAATTTTAATTTGCGCCTGTTAAATATTATAGTTTCGCAGTAATTTCTTTTCGTTCTAGCAATGTTCCGCGAAATAAATTATATAACATGAGGAACGCACGTAAACATAGCGAGATAAGTATCTTGGTATTACGCGAAGGTGAGATATGCGAAAGAATCGGAGCAAGACTTGTTCTGGTGCAGAGAGTAATTATCTTTCGCGTGTCTCCGAGCATTTAAGCGTGCATGCGTTAAGTAATCGCACGACTTCTATCTACGATAAGATCTGAAATGGATTAAGTCAATGTAGACAAGCCAATATAACAGTAATATTGGCTAACGAGGCCTTAAACACTATGGAAGTAATTGCTCGATGTTATAGAGAAGAGAAACGATTTGCGTATTGCACTTTATATAGATACCTATGTAACGAATAAATCTATAAATGGAATTTGCGCAGCGAAATCTAATTCAATAGAAAAAAAATCTTCGGAGAATGAGAATTAGCCAGTATTTGCGTTCGTAGAATAAAGATAGCGTGGGCGTACATTTAAATATTTATGACTGAATAAGTAATTTGAATGACGTACGTGCCAGAGGACAAATCTTATAATTTCCGCAAACTTTTTCTTTTTACAAACGATAAGAGAATACGCAGAATTGTCGAGATTTTGAACAATGATTTTGAATGTTCTCGATGTCTGGAATTAAGATGATTAATAGGAACAATCGAACTGCTTGCGACGTTAATAATTCAGGACGGCTTTAATCGCCAGCCAACGCGTGGGTGGAGATGAGACGCGATGAAGAACGAGAGATCGGGACGAGACTCCTCCATCTGGTTTAGGTGATAATTACCGCTCGCGTGTCTCCAAACGCCCGTGTGTTCCATGGCGCCACCAAATTATTAGGCTTATCCGCGGCACGCTGGTAATTATATACTTGTCCGTGGCTACGCCGGCTGATCCCGTAGGGGATCGCCGGTGCTCGCGTCAATGTTTTAGGACTTTATAGGCCGCGCTTGATGCGGCCTGCACGGGGTTAGCTAATGAAAAGGTTAGTTGACCCCGCCAGAACGCCCTGGCGCCTCCTTCTTCTCTAGCCGGGGATCTCCCTTGGCTCGAGTATACGTCTACTTGTCGAGAGACAAAAAGGAGAGAAAGAGAGAGATCCGAAACGAAAGGAACCCCGCTAATCTAGCTCATGAGAAATTTCGCGGCGGAGTCTCGGGTTTCCGCGAATCATCAAATCCGCCGATCGAAGAAATGATGTGGTACACTCAAATCCACCTCCCACGTAGACGCTCCTAGATTTCTATCTTTACGTTAAAATCTTTATAACCGCCAGTCGAGTCTTTTTATTTAACTTTTACTGCATCATCGCTTGCCCTCGCCAGTGTCAAGTGAAAAATAAGGAGAAAGCGAAGAGGGATAATTTCCCATCTTTTATCGTAAGAAATTTTGAAAGTTTTACCTTTGCATTATATATATTACAATTTTATCTGGCACATTATATTTCTTATCAGATCAATTATTAAAATTTTATTTAGATGTAAACAGAGTCTCATTAGAGATAATCTCTCTTTCTCTCTCTCTCTCTCTCTCTCTCTCTCTCTCTCTCTCTCTCTCTCTCAATTATTACAAATATGCAGAATAAGAATGATTTAAGCGAAGCTATCGTCGATTAATCTTTCGTCATGATTCTTTAGATACGTATCGTTGTAATTTCTTATTTACGTCATCTTCCTGAAGCACCTCCGATCACCTTCCTTTACATTATCTGATACTGAATCATAATTCTACGCGAGCAAGACTTCTTGCTTTTTCCATCTTGTAGTTGTAAATATGGGATAATCGTATTTCTTAATGACGACGCTTCTAGACAAACATCGTTTTACCAGCATTGTGCAATCAAATTCTACTGATTAAATTCCACATAAATAATAATCTCCTATTACATACATTGTCAAGTACAATTATAGAAAGTCATGAGGATAAATATATCATTATTATTATATAACATAAATATTGCAAAGAATAATAATAAGTTGAATTATTATTAATAAATTTGATTAACTGTTAACGCATACACCGAATACGATCTTCACGACCAGCCCCATCTACAATGCATACTTCAATAACTCAATTCTCGATAGATGTCACTAAACTAAGAAAGTACTAGATCTCTCATATATACTACTATGTACTCTCTGTTCATCCTTTACGGAATATCCTTATTCATTCACACTGCTTCGATATAATAAAACGGATATTATATATTACTGCAATATCCAACGCGTGGTTACTCTGCCAGACCCCTTTTTCCTAGCTCAACATTAACAAACAATTTAAAAAATTATAAGTTTTAGAGTATTTTTAGCGATTACAGCGATTTTTCCTCTTGCAGCTCTTTTATGCTGTTTTTAACTCATTTTTAGGAAAAGTAGGAGTTTCTTAATTGATTATAAGTATAAATAAATATTAGTTATTCTCCAGAAAATAATCCTTATGTAATTTAGCGTGCCGTTGCTTCTATCTACCGTACGATATTCTATCTACCGTACGATATTATATCTCTGCATCACAAACATGAATTTTTTTTATATTTTAGATCATTTTTTGCACTTTCGGTTTTTTGAGCAGCATGGGAGAACTTCCAATTTGGATCGCGAATTCGCGGTTCCGCGTAATGGCATTCCGGGGCGTAGAGAAATCGCGGGCCGAGACTATTCTTCGTGCGGCGAGAGTACACGCCAAAATCCCTAATGGAAATTACAGTGGTCTCTAAGTGGCGCAAGGATATATTTACCGTGCCTCGTGAACTCCGTTAGCGCTTTTTAACCGAGTTTGACTTGTTCCGACTGTGCGAGACTGTGCGAGACTGTGTGGGAAGTGTTTCGGTAATCAATGGTTCTGGCAGGTAGGCACCCTTTTAGTGGCTCTTGAAGAGCATAACCACAGTTTTCGACTGTTTCGGCTAGGCAACCGTTCCCCATTCGCCCCCTCCCCCTCCTCCTCTCGTACTGTTTCTCCCTCTTTCTTTTTCTCTCTTTATACCTCCCTCGCTCGCTTTCCAAGATGCGATTCTCTTGGAATCTACAGTATCCTTGTGAGAGAGTTTCACGATCAGCAGTGAAACATTGTGAGAGGATATGGTTTCTAAGAAAACTCGCTAGCGAGGATTGCTCCGATTCGCGCCGCTGATCAATTTTTCTTTTCATCTTAATCTCTCATGTATACAGTGAAGAAGTTACGTTGTGCTTGTATAAGCTTGACGCATATAAACGCGATGCGCGCGCGTAGCTTTTAATATGTCATCGGAATTGCATTCGTAGCGGTTTATTGATCTAGAAGATTTCTTCTAAAATTTCTCATTTTCTGATGCGGCTAAGGGCCGATTGGGGACACACGCCTCAGAAAATCCTTCCCTCCCTCCTGCTCCTCTCTGTTCTTTTTTTTTCCGTCTATCCCTCTCTTCTTTCTTGTCCTCGATCTTTCGCCGAGTTGCGGACAAAATCGATACTGACAAGAATGGTCCAGAATGGTCCAAAGTAAACAAGAGTGCGACAAAGCAGAGTATGATATTAGACCCCTTTGCAAGTGATGGAGTATACATATATACATATATACGTATGTCTGTACGTGTGTAGGTGGAAAGACGTGTGTGAAACCAGTGTACACACAGCACCTTGGCGTGTTTGAACAGAAGAGCACCGGGCTTCCAATTCAGATACGCGGCGATCCGTGATGAGGCAAATGTTTCGTCGGGCATTCCCTCTCTCACGCTTACTTATTTTAAAAAAGTGTACAGATCGAGAACAAGACGGATATTCATCATTTTGAGTAATCTCGGCGAATGCGACGTAGGAAAATTTATTAAATAGGCAAACACACGATTTTACGAAATTATCTCAGAATTATCTTTCAATGATATCTATCAATGATAACAATTAAACTTTAGATACTTGATAGGAAAAATTAACGTTGAATTATTTATTCGTCGATCGAGTATAATAATTAAATGGAAAAGTTAAATAGTCCGTAAATTAAGTGAAATATCTTTCGCAAGTATGTCAAAGTTTGCCGAGAATTTTTACCCAATCAAATCGTAAATTTGGCACATATTCGCGCGTGCATGACTTCTTTTCTTTTCGGCCCTTCGTATCTTCGTCGGCTCGTTAGATCAACCTCCGACCCCTTTGAAGACCCGACCCCCACCACGTTCACGAAACGAGCAAAAGGTGCAAGACGAACTCGAAAGGGGCGTACGATACGCCACGTCGTAAACATATTTTTATTAAATAATTAGAGATTAGAGCTCCCCTTAATGGGTGGTTAGCCCACTCGTGCCCTTCATTCCACACATTCTTTCGTGGCGTACGTGAGATTCCCACACTGCATATCCCTTTAACTTCCTCGAGTTAAAATACACGTAATATGAGCACTATTTGTCTGACTGATCTTCGAAGCCTTCGATTTTTTTATTTTTATCATTCGTAATATTTTTTATGTTACGTAATTAAATTATATCAAAATTTTATTTCTAAATTATGATAGAAAAATATGATGGAAAAAAAACGGATATTGACAGTCATAAAAAAATCGTAAACCGCGGTTTGCCAAACCGCTAAGCTTGGTCTAGAAAAAAGAGAAACAAGAGTAATCAAATTTCTGTTTGTAAATAACTTTATTTATAAAATCTGACCAAGTTTCTACGTATAGTGGATGAATTGTAAATGAACGATAGTGCTTAGGCGGAGCACATAATTACGTGTTTGCTAAACAAACGCGACGATAATTGCCCTGGCGCTAATAGTAACTGTAACGTAAACGGAATCAATTACTTGCATTGACGAATGACGATCGAAGGCACATAAGAGCAGCTTCACGTGCTGCCCGTAACTCTATTCACTTTATTCCCTTTTTGTAAAAACGGATTGTTCGTTAAAAAGCAGGATAAAAGGCAAAACACAGCGGCATGTACATTTACACGACCAAGTTTTTAAAGCTCTAAAAATAACGCCACTGAAATTAGGTAGGTCAGGTGATGTATAAAAGGGTCCGCTTGAGAGACACAGTGAATGATACAATACAGACTCAAGAAGATGCAAAGAACATATACTCTTTCTTTCTTTCTTTTGCATGCGCGCACTCAAGCCGAGTGATCTTTTATTTAAATGCTTTCGGATCAAAGAAAAATTGCCGTCCAGCGTGGTAATTGAAATAGCTTTACGAGCTTGTAAGATTAAAAGAAAAATAGAACACGATGCGAGACCGGTTATATTTACTCTACCGAATCCAAGTCTCATACGAAGACATCGGATAACATCGACTCACACAAAGATGAGCTCTCTAGTTATATTTTCCGCCATTCCGCACAAAAAAGTGTTTTTTTTTTGCAGTGTAGTCGATTGGATTATTAATTCTTAATAATACCTTCTGAATATTATAAATTTAAAAAAAAGTTCCTTATATATAAAGGCTTCTTCTAGCTAATTCTATGTATAAAGGCTTCTTCTAGCTAATTCTATATTTTGAGTGTCTCACTTTTAAATTATTTTCACTCAGTATCCTAAATTTCATTAAATTTTAAAATAAATTTTTTTAATATTTAAAAAACTTACTGATACAAAATAAAATCTGAAAGCATTAAAGTTTGAAATATATTTCTAACGTAAAAGATATCTTTTAAACCACGCAGAGACGTAATTCATTAAAGTCTTAAACTTTGTTAGCACATTTTGATTCAGTTTACGACCTGAATCATTGCTAAATGTAATCGGAATTATCGCTTCCGGTGTGTTAAATGGCATAATTTCGTGTAAATCGTATTCACAATTGGACCAAACTGCCCGACACTGTGGAATTTACGTCATATATAGAATGTTCCGTGCCTGCAGAATGCTTACTCAACTAGTTAATATCCAAAACAGATATGTGATAATGGCAAAAGATCCGCTTTACGTTAATCAAAAAATTAACGGAGATAAAATGTAACAACAACTTGGAAAAACGTGGAAATAAGTAGAGTTAAATATTATTTCTATTCCTGTTATCATTAAATCCCAATACATATTCAAACATTTAAATGACAATCTATAGAATCGAGAAATAAATAAGAATAGAACATTTGCGATCCACGAGATAGAGAATGTACGAAATAGCGTCTTTGTCAGACAGTTCGCTTTATCAGCGTATGTGATCGCGTCGTCCGAATCAGCAAAAATATATAACGACCTCTATGGATGGAAGGTCCGAATCGACCAGGAAACGTTCGGGATTCTGAGGCTGACGTGCGGACGTGCGTCCCAGGTGTTCGCCGTTAATTGATCGCAGGTTTAGGGTCCTAAACCCCTGCGTACCCGCGAGCGGCGGAATTAAGAGCGAGGACAGCGGCGGCGTTTGCCACGGGCACCGACGCAGGTACCAGCCACTCATTCAATTACGTTTCTGACACCAGGCACATCAATCTTGCCGCTCTCGGCGCTAACACGGCTGGATTTCGACGGCCGCGGCGGAAGTGAATGCCGGTGCGACCTCTCGGCACGTGGCTATGCGTATCTATCTACGCGCGATTTGCGATTTTATCTGCTTTGCGATTTTATTTCTCCGGGTATCTACGCATGATACCGTAAGGATATATTGTTTAAATGGAGAAGGTGATGATAAAAGAAAAAGATCAATGCACAATCAACGAAATTCTTGTCGAAGTTGTAATCACTAATTAGGGTTAATGCACTAAAATATATAAAGTAATCAGAAAACATTATTTAAGAAATTTAAATTTTTCGCTAAATGAAGATATTAATATTGTTATATGTTCTAGTATATACTTCAAATTTCTTCTTTTAAAACTATGTTTTATTTCTAGCTTCAGCGACTGAAAGAAGAATATTAAAATAAAAAACATTGTTTCTAAAATTGCTAGAAAGTAAATAAAGATAGGCAGTAGATAACATTATAATTGTTGTTGATAAATTTACAATAATCCGAAATTAGTATTACATTCATACTTTAAAAACTAATTAAAAGTTTTTATATTATTAAATATTAATTAAAAACAGACTCTAAGAAATAATTCTATCTCATTACCATTACGTAATACTTTGACATTACAGTATATGTATAATAAATTGAAAGGCACTTTAATATATTCGCAATATGAGTTTGTAATGTATGATATATAAACATATACATATATGTATATGTACATATATACAATATATATTAACTATGTACACATATATCATATCGATTATGTATGAAATGTACAATTAATTATGTTACATTACATTTAACACTTTGGCATGCAAACATGCGCAAGGGCACTCGAAGTTTACTAACGTTACAGTTCTACCGGCGAAATTTACAGTTCCAGAACACGTAAAGGATATTAGCTCAATGATAATCTTCTGAACGCCAAATTAATGTTCTAAACGTAATCCTCCGAATTTAGTAATTGCCCGTGTTTACGAACTGTATTATTATTGCTTTGAAATTGTAATAGCTGTGTCAGCTGCGTACCGAACTACAATGTATACGCTGCCTGAGGGAACGACGGTGTGTACTGTTCCTTTGTTTAATCATTTCTGCTTTATTAGATATTACATCGTGGGCACACGTATATGCCAATGATTAAGCAGGCCGATGATCAGTAGACTCAAAGGTACGAAAACCTAGCCGCGTTCGATGTTTGTTCGTCGACGCCGATATTAATTTTAGATGCACAAATGGGACTATGAGTATTTGTGTGCGCGTGCAACAACTTTGCAATATAATAACGTCGTTCGTTATGCGATACATTGTGATAACAATGCATACATTACCATGTAACAATATCAGAATTTAATGTATGGCCTCGTATATACTTTACGATATAATTATAATTTTATAATAATCTACTTTTTTTTTCTTTTTACTTACAATCATATAGATGTTTATTTCTTTGATATCATGCATTCCGTATCGAATGTTTCATTCTCGTTATTAAAAACATGTATTAAAAACATGTAATGATAAAAAGCAAATTAAAACCTATGTGAAAACACATTTCAAATATATCAAAGTTTGATAAATAAATTAACTGTTAAAATAATAATAATAATAATAAATTGAACTGTTAAGATAAAAATTATTGCCTAAAGTTAAATAATTTATTTTATTTATCTATTTATTTATATTGATGTAAACAATATTTTGGATGCATATAATATATGTGTTATCACACATTAAATATTAATATTATTTTTTATTATTTGTGTTTTATATTGTCTATATTTTATATTATATCATTACATATTCAATATTTTTATAATTTTACTGACACGCGTGCGTAATAAAATAATATAAACAAATAATATAAACATAATAAAATAAAAATATTAATGTAAGTAAAAGCAACAATATTAAAATATTTTATATGTATATATGTAGTATATTGTATACATACACTCATCAATCTTGTGCGATACAAAGCACGATACATTTAAAAGAACATAACAAATTTTAATTTATTATAAATTAAACTTATTGTTAGATCTCTTAGAAGTGTATTAGAATTGTATTTGAATCCTATATATGGATATGTATAGTAGATAACTCGTTTTTGCAACGACGCAAGCCATTTTCGGAATCGTCTAGAATGATAACCAATGAAAGACGCGACCAGGAAACGAGGCAGAAATGCAGATGCAGATGCGAATGGAGGGGGGGGGAGAGTAAGAGAGCTGAACAGAGAGAGAGAGAGAGAGAGAGAGAGAGAGAGAGAGAGAGAGAATCATGTGGGGAATGCACCGTGGTACACCATTGGCAGCGACGGGCTCTCTCGCTCATACGGGAATTTCGCTAACCCGCGGGACACAAAGTGGAATGTAGTCACATCTGGCCCGCTCTCATGCGGCGGCGGATCTCGGTTTACGTTGGACGCTAGTGCGGGAACGGAAAATCACGATTGCCGGGTAGCCAGAGAGAGAGAGAGAGAGAGAGAGA
>JAJVSH010000118.1:205748-226918 GCA_021460005.1 Tetramorium alpestre | reverse complement strand
GGTGAACGAAGGGGTGAAAGAATGCCGGCGCACCGCATGCATATTGAAGCATCATTTCATGGTCACTGCAGACTAAAAGTTTCCCACTTGAGGGTAGGTTCGCTGGGCATGTCGGTAACAGCACGACACGCATCAACACGCGATCGTTTAAACGATTTGGTGTTTGGCGAATGAGTTGAGAGAAAAGGCGAAAGAGCATCGTCATCTTTTGTAATTAATTAGAAGAGTTATGTAAGTTTTTATATGTTTCAAATATCCGTAATTTGCAGGTAGAAGCACGAGCGAACTCATTATCAATAAATATAAAAACAGACGTGCGCGAACATAATATCGAAAACATTTTGATTAAAAATATTAATCGGATAATTTCGTTAAATGCCTACATTTACTTTATGGTAAAACTGATTACGATTCATTTACGAACAATTATAAAACATTTATGAATAAACAGCTATATTTTATTTATCACTATCTCGCAGGAGCGTACTTTTGTTAAAGTGCAATTTATGTGTCAAACATGTGTTAAAATATCAGTGTTCAACACATCAAAGAGATTATCCTTTCTAATAACCATATCCGATAATATCGAAAATACGAGAAAGTCGTTTTATGACATAATACATAATGTATCTTGCACATACGCATGACATCGTAATACTGGGCAATCATTGTGAATACCTAGTAATTCGCCTATCGTGATGCGATAATAAGCAAGGGAATCCTTTTTCCATATGAAAACAAGTTTTAACAGCTCTCGCGGTTATTATGCACAGCTGAAGAATCGCGTTGCAATTTCAAGGAAAATATTTACGAATGAGTACACGCTCGTGCATCGCTAAAAAAAAAAAGATCCATAGGGATTTACTTTCAATCATCGTGTATCTACAGCTAGAATTATTAATATCGATGGCATTTGTGAAATTACTAGACGTGAGATTTGCGAATTAATTTCGACACGTTTCGCATCACCACTTTTTACGGTATGTTAACAGCGCGAGCGAACGAGAGATACGTGTAACACCTACCTATGTAAATATCGTACGCCATATTTATAATGTAATTACAGATAATTTTTAAATCGTGACCTGGATCGATGTTTTAAATTGCATTGAAAGTGTGCAGCTATCTGTCGAATACGTTTGCTTTATACACTGTTCGACGTAATACGAACGATCGCACAAAATAATTCCAATAATTCCCTTCCACTAATTTCCATTCAATAACTTTGTAATAACTTTAGAATAATACGCGCAGTAAGATACCTGTTGCAAGATAATTGCAAACACTTAATTTTTTTATGAATACTTTTTTGTACATCTTGCATTATAATGAATTGTGTATTTTATACGTGTATCGATCGCGTAATTTTGCTATATTTCAAGAAATGATATGATTCATTGAGAAAAGAATCACCATCTCGGGAATTCTTTTTTAAAGACTTTAATAAGATAGAAGATCATAAAACGAGATATATTTTTGCGTGAGTATTTCATCGTAATTAAACGTCGCGATAGCAACAGCAAATTACAACGTTGTACAATAAGCTTCATCGAACGCGCTTCGAACGTATTCACATGTCGATTGATCGTCCACATCAGCCGTTGTGAATACGTGTAATTGTCATCGATACTCTCCTAACGTTATAATCCCGCTGACAAATACGCACAATTGTGAGAGATACGCGTCAACGTGGCGATAGGATGTGAGCGTAATTGAAATTTCCGAGCGATAAAGTGTTTCGAATTTCGCATTTTCCTTTTCTTTTCTTCTTTTTTTTGCACTCATAAAGAGGAAGCGAGAGATTTGCGTTCTGGTTGCGCGCCGCGGCTCCGTCTCCATTGATGATCACCGAATGCCTGCCTCGTGCTCCAGCTCGATATTTAAGCCCAATTATCCTGCTTTCGTAGGATAATACCGGCCGTGACTTTGCGTCAGGTGCGCGTACCTGATGCACGATATTACCGTCGTCTTATTATAATCGGCGACTTTGTTTATAGGGTTTCTTAATATTTATGGCGCGACGGGATATCGACGTTCCGGTTCGACGGCGCGCATGCATGTGTGTGTGTGTGTGTGTGTGTGTGTGTGTGTGTGCTTGTGCGTGCCATGAGCGATGCGAGAGCGCCGCGATCAGGCTGCTCTCGAGGCATTGTGGCAGACGCGCGTCGTAATCGATGAAATTTGCAACCCGGATTAGATCGGGAGAGTCGAGGAAGCGGATTTCGCGTTTGTCCGGTTGCGTTTTGATGCGAGATTAAATGTCGCTTTGAATGGTGTCTTTATTTCTTCAAAGTGAAAGCAAAAACGTTCAGACGACACGTAAATGAGAGTTTCGAAAGAGAGATTTATACGTCACTCTTGAAAATCAATGTTACGCTTGGTTTGAGAGAATGCTCTTGGCATATTGTAGTCTTGTTACAGGTACTTTCAAATATTTCTCTAAATTCTCTCCAAAGCAAAATTGTATCTTGTTGTCTATTGAGAATGTGATCTCTGTGCATGCGACTAATAAAATTTTCAGGCTTTGGCCTGATCATGTTAACAACGATATGTTGCAATCAAAATGTTGCTTTGTAAGTATTATTAAATGTAATTATGCGGTGCGCTTAATTGTTGAAGAACAACCAATTCACACGCACACCCACATACACACACACACACACACAGGCGGCCGTGTGCAAGACAGCTCGCAATCGGCAGCGCTGCTCCCGATCGACGAACAGAGAGCTGTGCATTCTACTGTGTCGTCTAAGCCCGGTGGGCCACGGCAACCTTGTTTGCCGGTGGTATCCGATAAACGGTTACATCGTCAGTATCAGATTAAGATTCACTTTAGGCAGGCAGTTTATCTTTAGAGGTTGCACCTTCCGCCTCGGTTGATAATTCAATTCTCTCCGCGCTGGTAACTCTCCTTCGTTCGCCCATCCAGTCAGCCAACCAACCAGCCAGCCATCCGGTCGTCGTCTCTTCTAGGCTGAAGCTAGCGAGATTATACGAGAGAGAAACGGCAGTTTCCTAGTGCCTCCAAGGTGCATCGATTTCCTCACACCGCCCTTGCCGACGCCACGGCAGCCGCCCCGCGCGTATCCGCGCATACATACCACCCCCGTCAGACAAAGAGACCTAGATAGACGGAAGCCTACCCCGTACGAATAGCAAGGAAGGAATGGAACGCCGGCGGCCATTTTGTAAGCTCTTCCCGGAGGAATCAATGTGACGTCGCCTGAGGGGCGCTTGCGCTGCGGGCGACCCTCCGCGTTCGTCCCTGCGTCCCTGCAATCCTTCCTCCTCCGATCAATTCCAACTTCGGTGCCTCTCCGATTCTCCCTCTCCGATTCTCGTCAAGGATCCTTCTTCCCTCGTCGTCGACGGTCCCGTCTCTTCGCCTTCTATACATTTTTCCGCTTCTCTTTCTTTCCGCTCAACTCTCCCTTCCGCGCTCCGGTCTTACATCCTGCCAGCCTTTGTCCATATGTCCCATCGCCCCCTGTCTCACCGGGCCATCTTTTTACGTTTCTATACCTCCCGAATGCTTTTCCTCTCCTCCTTCACCCCCTCTTCCTTTCACCCTTCCGTGTTCGACTCCCTATCTTTGATTCATTTGATTCAGAAACTTGTCAGGCACTACTTTGCATAGAAAACAGCTTTACGAACGTATGGAGCAACATGTTTTAAAACCAACGAATGTTTTTATCCATACATACTATAGGATAAACTAAGAAAAATGGCGATTGTTTTTTTAATAGAAATGCAAAATTATTCAATATCAAGGACACTTGAATATTCTATAAGAGATCTTTAGATTTTTTAATTTATATTAAAAGTTTAGATATAATATTTATAGTAATGTGTAAATACTTTTTGTTTTCGCGAATTTTTAGCATTCATGCAATACAACTAAAATATAAGAACTCCTCTGTTGTATTTCTCTTTTGGATGCGCGGGTTTGTATATAGACATGTGTAAAAAAATACAATACTTTTAGTCAAAGATGACTGTGGTACCGAGACGCGAATACGATATGTCCATTTTACGGTTTTGCATGTTTTACAAAAGTTGTAGGGGGACGCCGCAGGATCGTATAAATCGTAATCCAGCATATAAATTGCTCTGGAGTAATTTCATTACTTCCCTTAATAACAGAAATGTGAAAGAGCACAGCTTCCAGACGCGAATCGCCGTAACAGGTGAATTATTCGTTCCCATCATCATTTAAAGTTCTCTTTATTACTCGTTCAAAATATACATTAATACGATACTTTAAAAAAATTTTTTTTGCACAAAGTTTCCTTCAATTTTTGTTCTGGAACTTACATATTTACACTGTCGAAATCTGACGGTGTAGTGATACCAAATAATCCGCTATTTGTTCAACGATCATTTTCGTTAGAATGATTGTGAAAAAGGCTGAGACGGCAAGCGAGTGAGCGAATGAGCGCGCGCGCGCGAGAAAGAGAGAAAGAGAGAGAGAAGCTGTGCACTTCTTTTGCATCTTCGCAGGAGGGCGGAGGGACGGCGAGCGTATGCGCGTCCGTTCGAGGGCAACTGAAATTTATAATGCCGGGTAATCGTAGCGGGGCGTGCACGCACCTGGGTACTAGGGTACCGGCACGTTATTATGATTAGCTACTTTCGGTCCGGTCCCGGGGAGCGCCGGAGATTCCGATCGGATACGCGATACGCGACGCACACCTCGGATTACAGCCGGAGAAGATGATCTTCCTGCGGACGCCCGAGGCCGTCGTCAGGTACCCTACACCCTTACCCACCTCCTACCAAGACATACTTCATTTATTATGACTGTGATCATCGATTATGCACCGACGTCTAACCCCTTCTCCTTCCCTCCGCAATCGACCGCCCCTTCTACGCTTTCGTTCTTCACAGCCCTTCATCGTCGTCGTCCTCATCGTCATCGTCGTCCTCGTCGTCCTCGTCGTCTTCGTCGTCCTCGTCGTCTCATTCTTCTTCTCGTCATTCTCACACGCCTCTCCGTTCTTCATGCTTCGAGAGGAAATCGCGAACAACGCATTATAGCAACTAGTGGATACATGAAGAGTGGATTACGCCGAAGGGAGGAAGGATGCGATGAACGTCGCTGTATAGCTTCTTCCTTTCCTTCTCTCCTTCGTCCCTTCTTTTTCCTCTCCCCTGATGAGGGTGTCTGCGGGGATCCATTGCGAATTTTCGAGAGTGGATATTGCGACTTATCTTTTTCGCTGCGGCTCGATTTTTACCTCGTGGATCACAAAGATTCGGCATCCAGATTGCGTCGGACGTAACAACGGAGTGGTCTTTTTCATTTCCTCCTTCCGTTCATGGACTCTGAATTTCAGAAATAACGCGATCACATTTAGCGTCAATCTCCGTCACGTGAGAAACTAAATCAAATAGAGGGGAGGAAGATTCGTATTTTAAATTGAAAATCTCGATCAAATATTTTTTTATTAAATCTAATATTAAATTTCCTAGTCACCGAAAACTTTAATTAGGTAGAATAAATTATCCAAAGCCAAAACAATCCTACACAATGAAATCTTTCTTATTCGAAAGTGAGACATGGAACATTTTGCCTCACTAACTTCAGCATAATGCTGGATCCTGTAATTATTTGCATTATTAGATATTTTCTTCCGTCTGTTTCTTCGTGCTGTTGATTCCTTTTCTTGAAGCACCTCGACGCGAATTACAACTTGCCTCTATGCACAATATCTTCCGCTTTCTTTTACCACAGCAATCTGTACACGCACCGGGTACGATGGCTCTCGACGCTTATCTTCACACTTGTATCTAACGATAAACCGCGCCCGATTTATCGAGATACGATAACGATCGCCAGAGAAAGACGGAGAGAGAAAGAGTTTAGAATGCCGTAGGCGAGTCTAGGGATTTCTCTTTACGAGCATATACGAGCAAGTGATGGCTACATATCTCTCTGATGAAAGCACCCAGCAAAATCTGCTCGATCCTTGTCTTATAACGTCTGTGCGATTTTACTTATTAAAATATTTTATTTAAAACTTTTGTAATTTAATTTTTTTTTTCTCTAAAACATTCATATTTTCTACTCATATACATGTATGTATATATGTATAAGTTTTGGTTACAAGAATATAAAATGGAAAATCACATTTTATTTCTATAATGTTATTTTATTTCTATAATGTTCTTATAAAAGATAAACCTGCATCTCTTGCAAATTTGAAGCTAATTTTTTTATCTTTTACGCAATTTTTAAATTTTTAACTCTTACTTCTTTAACATCGTTTAATTTTTTTGAAAAAATATCTCTGAAAAGTTAAATTTGAAAAGTATAATACATCCTAATTTAGCGATAATTACGCTCATTTTTATACTCACACTTTATATCACAGTAAACTGCAGTTTGTATAATTTGACTAAGTTAATGTAGGCATGTCATAATAGACATCGATAGCGGAAATTTTCGATTAACTGCACCCAGTGTATTTACCGAAACCGAGTTCGGCACACACGGCAACCGAACTGCCGGAATCGAAGTCGATATTTACCAAAACCGTATTTCAGTAGGTTTACATCGAAACTAGGTTCGGTAGTTACACAGCGTCACTCGATCAGGACGATCTTTGTGGACGATTTGCATTGGAATTCGTATTAGCGTACCGTGCTATCATCGTGTATTTAGCAGTGCACGATCTTAAATTTAATAAGCAACCGTGCGAAAATAAATACTGGGTGGCTGATATATATTTAGATAATTATGTAGAGCAGAGGCGATCAAATTTGAATACGTGAATACATGTGCTACATTTTCATAATCCGTCCTTTAAAGACATCGATTGTCTGGTCAAATAATTTGAATCAATTTCCAAACCTAATTTTAGATAAAATCAGTTGATATTTTATATTATGCAATTGTACAAGTAACACACCCTTTGCTAATAAATGAGTCATTTTATTTTATGTTAACGTTTTATCTTATGAAATCAGAATACATAAACTTCAAGTCTATACTTGGTACTTTTCGTACAGTTAGATTATTTCCTTTCAAATACAAGTTTCCACTTTGCAACTTTTTTCACGGAAATTAATATAGATTTTCACACCAATATAAATCCATCATACTTATTTCATACACGAAATATCTGATTTTAAACTTTAATAACGTGAACGCGCAGGAAATTGAGTAAATTTTGAGACTTGAAACAGCTCCAGCGTTACACGATCATCTATTGTTTGATCTTGTCCGAGTTTCTCAGACCCAACTTTTATTTGCCATATACTTTCTCTCTCTCTCTCTCTCTCTCTCTCTCTCTCTCTCTCTCTCTCTCGAACAAAATCCTTCTACCAATATATACGATCTGTTTTGAGTTGTTCCGTTCGGAGCGAGGCTCCGGTCGATACCTCTCGATAGGCGCATCCTGTATACGTGCAGGACTGGTGGAAGCGCAATGCCGACTTCCACGGTGATTTACGACTGCCGCGCGCGCCTCGGGCCGACGTTTCTCCGGAGGCGGAGAAGCAAGAACGAACAGCTCTCGAAAGAAGTCCATAACGCGGTGCGTGTAAACACCGCGGCGGATAAGTACCAATAGTTAGCGTGCTCGTTAAATATCGGCACTCACGCCCTCGTGCCATCCGCTCGCGCTTCGCTTCGCGGATGACGTCCCTTTAATAGCCCGTAACGTTATCGCTACGTTAACCCTTGTACACGCGCGCGCGCGTGAGTNCGTACGTGAGTCAAGGGTCGCGTCTCGTCGTTCGGCCTTTAAATGAAGACAACGTTGCGTTCCTTGCGAACGAGAGTTCATCGAAAGCACCGAGTACGAGTCGTACGAACAAAGATATCCGCGAGTATCTTTATTAATTCTCTTCCTTGCATCGACTGAGACTTATCAATTTAAGAAGTATTATACAAAACGATTTTAATAATCGATTTTTTTCATATGGAACAATGCGATAAATGTTAAATCTAAAAGTATTTTCATAAAGGTTTATCTTTTTATTGACTTCATTTTGAATAAATACGCTATAAATATGATATGATTTTAGTTGGCTCCTTCGTTAGATCTCTCGGTTTATCTCCAAAGAAATGGCACTCCACCCACCGAGAGATTATGCGGCCTGTTTCGCGCGTCCGCGAATGCGGAAGTAGCACGTAGTGATAATGAATTGGTGTTGGCGAAATAACGCTTCGTGCAAATTATGCGATAACTCCCAACGAGTATCGCGTTGACGTGAAATAATTCTGCGCATCGGGAAGGATATAAATATGCGTAATGTAAATTCGCAATAACTCACTTCTGGACCTTGTCACGATGATAAATACGCAGGGACTTAGAGAATATACGTTCCCGTCGACAATCTCTTTTCTATGCACGTGAGCGTGGTCTTGCACCTGGTATGCACACTCGTCGGTATCGATTACCTACAATAAACTTGCGCCATTTAACATTTCTGCACGTCGATACGACGTACGGCCCTCACGGTTCTGCGGGCGTAAGAATGCATTCGGTAAAATTACGACTATTCTGACAGCCGTAATTACGATGTTACGAGCGGGATATCTTCATAAGTCCTGCCGCGCGTGAAGAAACTGGTTTAGAGTCGTAGGCGATGCGCATTTCGAATCCTGTGTTCTATTTAACTTTGCGACACGGCATTAGCCAACGCTGTTTGCACTAGTATTTTATCGAAATTCATTATTTCGATGTTACTCCGTCGGGAAAGAAAAAGCAAGGGGAATATATATATATATATATATATATATATATATTACTCAAGTTAATAATGCATATATCATGTTACACTCACGATGTATACATATATTTCTCGCGGTGTCTCGCAATTGACTGATAGAGACAGAACAGAGTTCTCTCTCTCTCTCTCTCTCTCTCTCTCAATCATCTTTTCCAAATATGACTGTTACTACAGTTTAAATAATTTTGTACAAAAGTCACGATGTACAATAAGGAATATACGACATTCTCGACATAATAATAATAATTTGTAGACAATAAAATCTATCAAAAGTTCTTGCGGAAGAGTTTCTCGATGATTCACATTCGCTTCACCTTCGGAAATTTCATGGGGCGAGATATTTGAACAGAGGTGGATTTGGAGCAGAGGGCAAAAGAGAGTGAGAAAGCAGGGAGAAATGGAAAGAGAGAGAGAGGGGGGGAGAGGGGGAAGAGCGGCAAATATATAGTTTTTCTCTCCTTCCAAGAGGGAAGTTCTTAGAGGGCCCCTCGGCGAAAAGGGTTTCTAGCTCCTGGTGATTGGTGTAAGTTAGCCCTCTGGGCAGAGAAAATGGTTTCGCGGGCGCATGCGCGACGCCACGGGGATCCCCCTTTGCTTTAGGGTTAGCCGCGGTCCTCCCTGCGGCCAACAGCCCAGGATGACACGCCCCGGGCTACCAGATCAATAAGATCCCCCTTATACCTACCTACCAACCTATCTCTTTGGTTACGCCCTGAGATATACCGTCGTCAGTTTAAATTCGCGAGCAGGAATTACTATATGTATATACTCTCTTTAGCTGAGGCGCACACCGCGCATCCCGCACCAGGTCGAATACCAAAGCGAAACGACGTTCCCGTTCCGACTTCACCGACGATCGGCTTGTACAATATTATTTGGCGTATAAAGTAAGCGTGAAATCCCGGAACGATGGTCTAAAATATATTTCACGAGGAGCTCTCTGGAACTGCGACGGCTGGAAGAATTTCCATCCAGTTTTCTATAGTGTGATTGTACTTTTAAAAGAATTTTTTTTCAAAAATCTCCGAAATTCCTTAAACATACCTACAAATCATATGTGTTAGTAATAATGTCAACCATACAAAAACATATTATCGTATTTTGTTTTTAGATAAAAATTTTAGCAATACACTTTATTTCTTAAAGTAATTGTACAAGGTTCTATCAACGAAAACTTTCCACCCCACTAATTCTATAATCAATTGATTTTTATCAAAAATACCAATACACATCAATCTTGTTTTCAAAGAGGCTGTGATAAAATTTAATCATATTACTTTCTCCCCTTAATTAGGATAATTATCCCCCAATAAATCTCAAGTAGCAATAGGGATCAAATAATTATCATTTCAAAAGAAATTCTAATTTTCTTCACGGTAATTTTTTCACGGATGGTCTAAAATATATTTTTTTTACAGAATATTTTCACGGAATTTTTTCACGGATATTTTTTAAACTCGAGTGAGTAGTTTTTCGAAAACGCGCATTTGGAAACTATGGGTATGAAAAACTCAAAATCCACACTTCAGAGAAAGAGATTTATTTTATTAAATGTTCAAAGAACTGTTCAGCAATCTCTAAATCCATATTGAATAATACGGTGTTATCGGATTACACCGTATAATGTACTTTAAAATATTCGTAGCAAACGAACGAATTTTGAGTTTTTCACATTCACAGTTTCCAAGTGTGATTTTTCGAAAAATATTCACTTGAGTTTAAAAAGATAAACGTCATTGTGAAGACAATCCGAATTTCTTTTGAAGTGATAATTATTTGACCCCTATTACTATTTGAAATTTTTTCGGGGTAGTTATCCCGATGAAGGGGATAAAGTAATATGGTTAAATTTATCACAATCGCACAGACTTCTTGAAAACAATATAGACATGTATTGGCATTTTTGACAAAAATCAATTGATTATAGAATTAGCAGGGTGGAAAGTTTTCATTGTCTGGCAGACCCTGGATATTAATATTCTTAATAGAGCTAAGCTTAAGGACATAGCAAAAAGAATACAGTTTATTATCTGTAATAAATAATAAGCTTCAAACAGTACTACGTGTTTTATCATTAGCGTAAAAATATATACACTATTACAAACATAATATTTAACTAAGTTTAGCGAAATAATATTATTTTCTCTCATTTTTGGTTCGTTCATTTTGATGAAGTAAAACAACTCGATCCCGAATTTTCGGGTTCTTCCGTTTGACAACAATATGCTTATTATTCACAATTTGCGATGCGTAATATTTTCCATGACGGTTACTCATGTACGGCCGTATACTCTTGGGGAACACGATACGGTACTCGCAGAAAATATACGCGGGTTTGTTTGTGACCCATTAAATGCGAACAACAATTTTCCATCGCGCATAGTGCATTCGCGAAAATACACGAACTACATTACATAGATGCGATACGTTACAAACAAAGTCTCTGCAAATGGATGTACGCGTGAAGCATAGCGGGAGAAAAAAAATTGCAAACGCGGGTCGCGCGATAGCGGGTGCGCAATTGAAAAGCCGCGGAGATGAAGTATCGCAAAAGTAATTACAATCGGTTGGTCGGACGCGGGGTAAGGGGCAGAGAAAGAGTGAGTGTGTGTGTATGAGAGAGAGAGAGAGAGAGAGAGAGAGAGAGAGAGAGGCGGGAGGCAAGGACAGAGAGCGAATGCACGCGTCGGAAAAAATGATCGCAAAAAGATGACCACACGTCGGACCGCAACGATGACCGTATCTCGTTAAAAGGCCTCCCTTCCAATTTCGCCAGGTCGATCTGAAATTTTTCTTGCTAAGCTCGCGTGCATGCCCTGGGCTGTCACGATTCGGACCTAACTGCCGCGTTCGTATAACCGATTCAGGAATTCCTCGTAAGGTAATTTCATCTTTGGAATTCCTGCTGCCCCTCGTACGCATACCACTCGTACTTCCAACTGCTCGAGCCTGTAAAGAGCGTCTTAATCTTCCTTACGTGTCTATGAAGTGACGAGTCCCGATCGTATAGAAATTACACGATGTGCTGTTGGCGCGGAATATAAATAAAAACAAGCGGACTTGAGCGGAAGACAGACATTAGAGGCTGTTTTTACAGTTATCGTTTTGAAGTAAAATAGAGAGTAGAAGAGCAAAAAGTCAAACTGCCTGCTGATTGTGCATATAATTTGCACATTTCTGATGACTTGTTTATCACAGATACTGCAAAAAAACAGGACGAGTAAAGATAGCGTCAATTTAATTTTAAAACATTCAGTTAAAGTATTGTACATAGTTTAAAATTACGCATATATGCTTACTGTTTACGTAATATTAATGAAAAAGAATTATAAAGTATGTACGAAAACGTACATACTTTCCAGACGCACTGCGTAAAATTTATAAGCTTCTGCATTAATAGAAAAATTACAAAATTATAAAAATATAGCTAAGCATTAATTCTAACATAATATATTATTGTTGACAATTTGTTGACAAATAACGCAAAAGGGAAATAAAGAAAACATTTTTTACAAAAGTGGGAATTTATGAATTATTCGCAAATTTAGTTGTCACTCTCCAGTACAAAATAGAGCTCGACTATTTTAATAGTAGGAAGAGCCCTAATTCTTCGAGATTCCGAGGTTAATTAAAAGCAGTCATCTGGACATCTTCATTAACGTCATCGCGCGTCTAGGATGGAGAAGGCTTAGGCCAAAAGTTAAAAACAGGAAGAGCATGTCCTACGGGACTGCCAAAGGAATTCCATTCATTCGTTCATTGCTCAGGTAGCTGATCAAAAATCTATCATCAAAGACTGCCCTCGGCTGAAACCGGGTCGTCGACCAGAATAATGGTCTGGTCACATTCAGTGTGTTTGCGTGGTCAGCGCATGGATCGAAACCATGCGGTGGTGTAATTAGTGAAACGATGCGAGAACCACTTTCCAGAAATATCGACGAGACAAATTTATTGCCATATCAATATCGTTAGCGCATCTATTGTAACAATGTCGTCTAGCGTTAACTAGTTTTTTCTTCAGCGTTGTATTTTGACATGTTGTAATTTGTTCTGTTTCAAAATCATTAGCGATACTTTAATCGATAAAAAAGATATTACTAGCTTTAATATACATATTATTAAAAAAATTAAAATCTTTAATTATTAATTATCATAGCTCAGCGTGATAAGTTAATAGAATTATTATGTTGATTTTTTATGCGTTATGTGCTATTTCTCTATGCTTAAAATCTATGCTTAAAAAGTGTTCTCAAAAAAATATAATGTAACATTTAAATAATTTAGTAATAATAAATTAAATTTACATTTAATGTAAATTTATTGCATGTTGTCGATTCTCGTATTAATGCGATAGATATGTTATCCAAAAAAGTACAATCACATGCGGAAAAAGATTATTTTTAAGCAATTTTACAGAGACCATCAAGTTTATTTAAAAAATCTAAAAGAGAATATAATAATGCGAAAATTGAAGAAGCTTGAATAGAAATTATTTTATTCAGAAAATAAAGTTTTTACAATATTATCTAGCAGGATTATTTCACACAAGAAAAGATATCGGTGATGGAGAAATATAATTTTTATACATATCTAGCACATTTACTAAATGTGAATTGAAAATACATTGAATAAAAACTGTGTTTACATATGTATCAGTAGATTAAAAGAATTCTATAATATACAATATAACAATATAATCATAACTAATCACGTGATTCACATATGAAATTTAAAGAAAACGCTGATCTTTTATGCTGTAATGTATGTATGTATTTTATTGATAAAATTAGAGAAAAGTTTTATATATTATGACGGTAATAGATCGAAATTTCGACTGTACGTCGAAGTTTCATTGCAATCGTGATCGCGCGGAGAAATCTTTACAAATCGGCTGGCGATCGTGATGCAGGCGGGGCGTGCGGGGCAGATGCCCGCGATAGCCCATCCTTTAGACGACCCATCCTTTATTCAAGAAATAAAATCTCCACGACATTATCTTGCAGTTTATACGCGAGAGTTGCCGCGTGCAAGCTGGTGCCAGACGCGGGCCAATCGAAGCCAATCTGGGTGTCCCGTCCCTCGCGTCCAGAGGCGACCAGCGCGATTCTATTGGGCCCAGACCGGCAGCGACCAGCCAATGCGGCCGCGGCGGGAAGTAAACCGGGCCTTCAGGCCCGTCCCAGCTCCTACCCCGACCGCTTCGTTGGCGCGTCTATCTGGTAGCTAAGGCCCCGCGGGCGCAGTAACCCTCGAGTCCTCCTGCGTGTACGACGGTTTAAGGCGAATACCTATACAAAGGTCGAGATATCGGAAAACAATATCCGCGCACGGTGCCGGTAACTCGATATATCTCAGGCTCGCCCATCCTACTCATCTATCTCTCTCTCTCTCTCTCACTTTGCTCTTTATTCTTTCCCTTTTTCTCTCTCTCTCTCTCTCTCTCTCTCTCTCTCTCTCTCTCTCTCTCTCTCTCTCTCTCTCTCGTCTTTCCCTTTTGCGTACCTACTCTCATTACTTCATCTCCCTTCCTGTTCTTTACCGGCGAACGGTCGCCGAGCCCGGGGGTGCTCGGAGCACCCCGATAGTTGGCCAAAACCGCGAATTTACATAGAGACCAAGAATCGAGACTACGCCGCCGAGTTACGAGATGATCTGTGCACAGTGATCGGATTCCGGTTCCACGTGCTGCATCGTTTTCGGCGGTCCTAATCCGCCGCCGACCGCCCTCGTCTCGGAGGAATCTGCGCGACGTGCGCGACTGTGACGGATTTTCATGGTGTAGGATGATGAACCGATCTGGGATATCGTCGTCTCATCATCGGTGAACGCATCCTCGTACAAACGCGAGCTTCCAATGACTCGCAACTCACACCAGTGCCAAGTACCTGTTGGATTCTAAGAGTGGTATATGTACAGTGGTGTCATCGAGTGCTTTCGCGGCGGACAGTTCTCGCGCCTCGAGCGATCGTAGGAAATTCGGAGCAGGTCGATCGTAATCGCGTTCGTGAATCGGTGGACCAGGTGGGTCGATCGTCGATCAGTTTGATTTACCGAAGACGTTCACACGAAGCGACCGAATGCCGAACCTAGACTACTATAACACCGCGAGAATGCATCAAATGGTAAACTCTTTTCAAAATATACTTAGTCGCTAATTTTACTGATCGTTCGTAATAATTGCGAGGAATACGGCAAATAAACGTACAGAATTGTTATGATTAAGAGAGTTGAGAGAAAATCTTGGATTTTTTTATACTGGAAGTCTGACTCACGAATATAGATAAATTTAGAGTTTAATTCATATTTGTACTAATTCATAACAGCGTAATGAATCAAAGCAAACCAAAAAAGATAATGCAAGTAAATATATTTTGTTCATGCGCAATCTTTCTGCTTTGTTTACAATAATTAATATTAAATTCAAAATTCTTTAATCCGAAACATTTGTAAAGTTTGACATACGCGCTACTTACGTCAAATGTGAGAACGAAATTCCTGTTTTAAGATAATATCTTCCTGCACCTGAGATCACACTCCAACAATCAAGTCTAATGACTGGAGGTGTACTTTGAGATAGCGTTGAATTATATAGAGTCCACCTACAAGATAGTTGGCACTATCTTAAATCTGAAATGTACACTCTTGGCCGCGGATAATGAACGGCTAACAGTGACGTTGCATCACGCAATTCGTCACGCGCCCTGAGGACGCGTTTAAGTGAAATAGATACGTCAGAATCCTTAAGGAATATAAGTTCATAAAATTGAGCAGTAAATCATTGAAAATTTCTTTGGGACGTACCACGCGCGCGCACAAGCGTATTCGCCGCCGTAATGACAGGCTTTAAGAGCGACTCGTAAAATCTTGGCACAATGGAATTATTCCGTGATGTTAGCTGCATCCGCAATGCTGTCTTGCCGCGTTTTCACTCTGTGTAATCGTTGGCGGACACAAATGGCGCGCGCGCGAAGACTATGCGCCTTGATTCTCGATATATGCAACTACCGTGAATAAAATTAGGTGTATGAAAAGCATTCTTTTCTATCTATAATTAATGTAGCAGAATATTGGATTTAATTTCGAACATGTGATTTTTATTCCTGTTTTTGTTGATTTTTTTAAATAACTTCAAGTAACTTTGGCGTAAAAATATGATAGATACAATTGTGATTTTTCCACCTTATATGTGCTGTATGATTTTATAATCCATATATAGATTTTCAGTAAAGACTAAAAACTGTCTAATTTAAAGAGTCAATAAACGAATGCTTTGGGAGAAAATTGAACTTAAGTTAGATATATAAATTAATTTAAAAGTTAATTTAATTTAATAAATTAAATATTTTTTATCCAATTGATAATTTAAAAACATAAACATATAAAGACTATAATTTAATATAAATGAATGTAATAAAATTGAAAAGAAAAATTAATGTTTTTATATATTTTAAAATTATATGTATAGAATATATGTTGATACGATGTAATTAATCTACTAATTTAACCCCGATTTATTCTGAAAAGAAAACCAAAAAGAAGTTTTTCCTCTTATTTGGAATTAGCGATTTAAATCATTATCGAATTTATATTAATTGTATCTTCTATTGCTTGTGTAGTTCCAATTGTGTATTAAATCTTATTGTAAATATAGAAGCAAAATAGGCCCGCGTTCCCAACTGAAGTTAAATGTTTGATATCAAATTAACAAGTCCGATCGACTAGCGGCTTCAATATTGACAAAGTGAAATGTAATGCTATTACCACAAACCAGCCATTAAATGCTGTAAATTTAACAAATTTACCTTGGCTATCGCTTGATAATATCGCAAACGATTCTACAAACGCGTAGTTATCCTTCGAGTATACTTGAAAAAATAAGTAGTCTGCGATGCGAGAAGAAAGAGACCCGCGTTTCTTCCAAAGAAAGTATAATCAACGCAACAAGAATATGTAGAAACAAGAATTTCTGTTGATAATGAGAGAATTTAAGTTGACTTTTAGCTCAAATATGTATTTAATATTAAAGATTAAAAAAATTTTGCGTCACCCGTCATCCATTAAATTCTTTCGTAAAAAAATTAATTCTAGATTCAATAACATAATATTGAATAGATTCAAAAGGCATCTTCAACATATTTTTTACCTGTGCAATATTTTGTTTATAGAAATTAATTCAATTTCTTTTTATATTTTTTCGAGCAAATCTTCATGTTTATTAAAGATATATTAAAATTGTTTTATCGAATGCACACATACATACAAATATCGTAATTGAATTTATTAGCCTGCATACTTCCCATTGACTGCGATCGAAAGCTGCATTCGAGGCGGAATTCTTATTAGGTTGTTAATCGTCACACGACCGCGGGCGGAGGTGTAGACGCGCCTGCAACATTTCCGCTGTTCCTGTTAGCGCCCTCGATGCTTTACGATCGCCAATTACTTCGGCGTGTATTGTAGTCAGGACCGCGCGCCTGTGCACGCGCACGCACGAACCTCGGGTCCACCGCGTGCTTTCACGGGATTGGCCAAAATCGGAGAACGCGGCAGGTGATTCTTCGCAGAAAGATCGCACGAAAGGTGCAGAATATAATACTCTAGACATTTTCAAAATTAAAACAGGATTGAAAAAAGGGCTCGACGAACAACTGCCAATTAATCCAATTTGCTAGATCCACTCTCCATAAATTTTCACGATGACTATGCTGATAACTCGTTCGATTAACACAATATTTTCATTTTTCTTTTTAAGATCTTTATTTAAACAGGCTGTTCTGTTTGTAATCGGGCGCAAGAGAAAAGTATGTATTTTTTGTATAAAGCGTTGTATAATTCTGTGTAATTCTACACAATTAATAACATGTGTTATTATTAACAAGCCCATGATTCTATATAGAATTAATATTAAGATAAGATAGTAAAACTTGAAGTAGCCTGTATGTACATGTACAGGTACACGTACAATATATGCTGCGATCGAAGCGAACTAATACGCGATGACACGCATCTAAACGTAGATATTGCACGTACGTGTATATGTATAACTTTTGCATCGTGCATTCGGGAGTAGACGGGAATCATAGTACAGGCACATAACTTCTCTTAGCTGACGTTTCAATCAACCGCGCCTCGTCTTTTACTCCCCGACCTTTGTTGCACGTAGCATTTTTCTTTACGGTCAACAACGGCTTTGCTCGTCGAAGACGTCGTACTCCGAATAACATTTTCTCTAGAGAGAATAATGACGTATTTCCGCTCTGTAATTAACCATACAATGAAAGAAATGGAATAATCTTCTTTTTTATAACTATATATAAGCACAGATAAATCGAAAAAGGAAGATGATTAGACAGCATTAATTATTTAAGTAACGACCATTTATTATTCTTTAATTTTCATAATCAATTATATTTCGATTTGATTTTTCTAAGCTTTTCGATTCCATTAAATCGAATCCGATTTTTCTCCTCGAATGCGTCATTTCTCGATGATTTCATTGGCAAATTCAAATGATTCACGGCAATCTTAGCCTGTAGGTGTGACGGTTCACGTTCTTAGAATCCAAAAACCATTCAATCAATGAAATTTTAACGCGGCATCAACTTGGAAAGATTGATTTCATCGACAATTTTCACTTATTATAATAAATAAGAGGTCGATATTGAATGCGAATTGATTTCGCCAACTCCGTCAAGTGCGTCACAAAGGAGCGGTACACGTGCTACCCCTGAAGTCATCTTATCCACGTCGACCTACGCGAAAGATTAAAACAGACGGACCGTGTATAATTAAATGAAATCTGCGCAGTTTGTCGTGAAAACACATTTCGCAATTTGCTCGCACGTATATCATCGGGCTCGAGCTAATCAAGATTAACTTATTCCACGCCGGACGACGCTGCCGTCGCTGCTCGCTGAAGCGAAAAACGGAAATGTCGCGGTCTCCGCTTGTTTCCTGATTGGCCCGCGTTATTAAACAGCCATAAATTAAAAGCCGTTCCCGAGCAGGTTCCATTGAAAATGATGCAACGCTCGTTAACAGACCGCAATATTAGCGGCGCGGCGCACAAGGGATAGAAGCCGATAAGAAATAAGATCGATGGTAGACCACGTTGTCATCGCTATTAATCCCGTTTCCTCCAGTCTATATCCTCATGATCTGGATAGAAGGTTCTCGTAATTATAAGGCGCGCAGATTATAACGAGAGTATGCAAATGAAATTCAACCAGGTCGCGTAAATCATGCAGCACAACGTACAATAATACAAACGGACAGTAAGAACGGATGCCCTATTATCATTCTCTATTTCTGTGATTCTGCAAGAGTACTATAAGATAAATGTAATAATATTCTTAGCGATTGTAAAATAGAATTGATTATTTTTTAGATTAAAAATTAAACATGTATATAGATATACAAAAATGATTATAATATTTATATGTTGTATCGTCTTATTTTGTTTTTTTTTTAATTTTAGGGATTAAATAAGAATTAAATAATATGAAAAATAATATTTTACAAATATGTACCTAAATAAATATATTGTTTACGTACATAAATTTATAGTTATTTAAATAAGGAGATACATAATTCAAGCAGATTAGAGGGTAAAACACATAATTTTCTAAACGTTATGTTACGCTAATCGACTTCGGTTCTAAACATACCGGTTTTCTCACGGAATTCTCAGTTTTAGAAATCTTGATGAAACGTCAGTTCAAACTTCTAACGCCAATTCTGGGATATCTGCATTAATCGCATTGAATATTTAAGATTATAGATTATTATATAGATAGTTTCATGTCAAGTTTTCTAAACGTGATACTAGATGCTTTTAACAATCGTGGACACAATGACAANAATAATAATGATGACGAGGACGATACTGAAATCGTAAAATGCATAGCGGTACTATCTATACAAATTGATAATTGTTACGCGAACAGTTTCGGTTATTGCATCTGCTAATAATATTTACTCATGATTCCTTTTACCGCGAAGACTTTCTCCGGAGTCAGGCATTAAGAATTCCGGGCACGTTACGCGCTTTTTTAAGGGAGATTAAAAAAGAGACATAGAAAAAGTAGGTGAGAGAAGAGGGATCGGCGGAGGATGGCAGAACGTGAGTGAGGCCCGTTTCTTTCACCTGTGCCACCGCGAGCAATAAATAACCGCCAGCTTAGCTGATTTTACTGCCGTGTGTTTGGGTGATCCCAATAACGCCGCCCGAAGAGAAGGGACGAATAATGCGGAGAAAACCAATCTTCGCGCTAACTAGCCATTCAGACGGCACAACTGGCAGACGTGTACTCGAGGGACCCTGGTTAACCCCTGAAACGAAACGGTTTCAAGCCTATTTCGGTATTAAAGAATATCCGCGAGTGTAACGCGGCATAACCGCGTGGGCGGAAATGCTACATCGGAAATGCACGCGGGAAGATATTAGATTTACAGTCTATATCACTATCTGAATTTTCGCGACGCGCGGTAACGTACTAGTGACTGTCCATTAGGTATCTCATATTATTTTAGTTAGTCTTAGATCAGCAATAATTTCTACAGAGAATTTCCATAGAGTTTTCTCAATCACGTTTCATCATTGGAAATATTATTAACGACAAAGATACTTACCTCACATTTCACTTTGTCTTTAAATTATAATAATATAAATTCATATACGTGAAGTATTTTTACATAAACACTTGAAATTATACATGAAATATTTGCAAATAATACTAATTTAAATATTTACAAATCTAATAGTACATAAATCTAAGTATAAACACGAATATATAATATATACTCAATTGCGTAGCTTACGATACAATATAATTATTCGCACATCGCTGCGCGCATTCATTTTCCTTTGTAATATTTTTCGAGGAAAGATTCGGCGCAAACAAACGCGCGCGCATATGCTTCGTCGGTATCTCGCTCGTATATTTTTTTCAATATCGCGTATTCGATATCGCCGAATCTGGCGTTTCCGAGTTGGCAGAACGGCGCCGTTCCCCACGTATGAAAACAAACTTCAAAAATTGATATCGGGGAAAATGAAAATGTAAATCTCCGCGCGCGGGGCACCGTCGTCGCGGGTAAGCCATTACAATTTTTTTTTTTCGGCCGCGATATTGCCGTGGCAACGGAACGTGCTCGCTCGCATTTCAAGCGTCGAGAATGTGATGCGAACCTAAACCGCGCTCTTAACAAAAACGAGTCAATACAGTAGTTTTATCAGAGAACTATGGTATATTGACACGCACACGTATACATGCACACACATACACGCACGTCCGCGCACATACGGTTTAAAAGTAGCCATTGTCCAGATAGAATGGCAATTGTCCTCACATTCGAATTATAAAACTTTCAAATTTTTTTCTCATCGCACGTATTTTCTTTCGCAATATCGTGAATGAATGTTATATTAT
>JAJVSH010000118.1:176107-205653 GCA_021460005.1 Tetramorium alpestre | reverse complement strand
ATATATATATATGTATATATACAGGGTGTTTGGTAATTATTGACACAACGGTCGTGTGCAGGTAGGGTGAACTAAACTGAGTCGAAAAGTCCTTTATCATTTTGCACCTATCGCAATAGTTAACGAGTTATTAATTATTGAAATCTGGTTTAAAAAAATTTTTGTCTCTGTTACCTGACGTGCTAGGGACTTCAAACTAGGCTCAAATTAAGGCTTGAATTTTGCACTACAACATCCATATGAGAAATATTAAATAAAAATACGTAAACATTGTCTACATTCGTTTGCGCGCGGCGGTGCGCACGACTACAAGTAATACGTGGAAGATGACAACGCATTAACATTGACATCTAAATATCTATTTATTCTTCTCGATATGTACGGTGTAGTGTTATATTCAAGCTTTAATTTGAGCTTAGTTTGAAGTTCCTAGCACGTCAGGTAACAGAGAAAAAATTTTTTTAAATTTTTCAAAACCAGATTTCAATAATTAATAACTCGTCAACTATTGCGAAAGATGCAAAATGGTAGAGGACTTTTCGACTCAGTTTAGTCCACCCTACCTGCACACGACCGTTGTGTCAATAATTACCAAACACCCTGTATATATATATATATATATATATATATATATATATATATGTGTATGTACATATATAATATTATATGTATACATTATAATGAATCTCTTTTTGTCGATATATCTATTAAACGTGTGTGCTAAACTCTGTTTCAAATTCCCGATCCACGTATTTTTCATTCAAAAGTAAAAGATCTATTAGATGGTTAAAATTAGCTTAATTAGAAAAGCTCCCGTTCGTTTTATTACTCTGCTATATAAAATTTATCGCTTAAAGCTCAGAGCCACATCGCTCTCGGCGTTTCAGTTTTCTTTCCGCGTTTTTCGCGTTGCGCAAATGTAACGCGCGCGCGTTATAGTACCTTATATTATCCATTTGAGCGCGTTCCCGATCGAGCGTTCTCGCCTTCTGCGTGGGCAGCCACACCGCGCGCAACCAAGCAAACTTGGCACAACAATAATTGCTCCGGCATGGTAGCTATTAAAGCGCGCGATTTATCACCGCGGGCATCATAATTCAAACAAACACCGCGAGTCTATTGTCTTTAATGAAATTATATTGTCGGACATTAATTATCGGCGAAATTGGAGAGACAGTCGTTATTCCCGGTCCGGCGTATTCCTCCCTGCTGTCTTATTTTTCTCGTTACGCTCGTCCTCGCCGTTGCCGTGTCATTGATAAAATGCTTTTCGGTAGATGAATTTCGACGCACGACTGCCGTCGCATCTGCAACGAATTGTCCATCGTTCATCGTGTTCAATATATTTGCCGTCATGACACGGAGAAATTGTTTTCCCAGACGAATGTGTTTAATGCGCCACGTAAGTGTAATGTGTTACACAGATTAAAAGAAGCATATTTTATCATCTGGTAGTTATCATTGAATAAGCGATGAGGTGAAATCTCTAATAGCTATCTCTATTATATGTATAGAGAGAGACAGAGCGAGAGAGAGAGAGAGAGAGAAAATTGCCAAATTTCTTTTTCCGACTATTAAATCGATGAATTATCTTTTCAGCCGTAAATCTTTCATGTTGATACTAAACTCTACCGTTAATGAAGTTATTTCATTAGCGTACACGACAGGGAAGTGGATCATAAGGGAAGCGAAAATAAATTTCGTCCACGGACCGTGGTTCACGCGATCAGATAAATCACGCACACGCATGGCATTTACCTTACAGCTAACGTGATCGCGCAGTCTCAGCGTTTTTGCTTTAATAATCGGGTGCACGAGCAACGGGGCGAATAATTTTGGCAGAACGGTTCGCCATTTACCTCCGTTAACAAAATGGTTTAATTACTTGGCAAACAAGTGGATCAATATCATCGTCCGCCGACGGTGATTACGAGCATTGATATCGCGGTCGGAATTATCGTCATTACAATTTGTCATTGAGATTCCACTGTCCCAAGTATAACAAACGCTCTATTTGCGCTCTCTTCTTTGCATTCTCTTCTTCGCATGACGCATGCGAAGAAGGCATGCGCGACGAGGTACATCCCCTCGGATTTCAGAATTGGATTGAAATCAGAGTCGATCGAATCGGTCCATTTGCGCGCCATACCGTGGCGCGGGAAACCGTAAAATTATGTGAGCAGCGTGCAAACTTTGATTCCCTGTGACATAATTATTGACCTGCCGGGACGCTTCCCATGCAACGCCATGCCTCTCGAGAATCTAATTTCATGGAGCACGTTTTCTCTTAACGTGCCTATACAGCTCTCTCATAGAACGGCCGTATCTATATAATAACTGGTTAAATTCCGGTAGTGGCTATCCCTGACGAACGGTAGCCTCTAATCAACCTAATTTCGGGTTCCTTTTCTTCAATGCGGGCCAACATTGGAATTATTTGGTAATTGTAATGGATCGGAATGTTGCGCGTTCGCTCTTTAGGAGTCGGAGTCGGAGTCGACCCAACAAACTCGCCCGCGAGCATCCTACCGATCTCGATCTTGCGCGTTTTACTTTTTTTCCTCCTTTTCCATTCCACATCCGCCATTATCGAGCCTGTTATGAATTTGATTTTTTTAGACATATGATTATGATCCCCCATCGCATCTCGATGATCGTACATTGCTTTTGTGATGCATCGCACGTGAAAAGCTTATATATGGCCAAATAATAACTAAAAAAAATATATGTATATATATTGTTCTGTGCACGGTGATTGGAATTTATTTAAAAATATTTCACATCTTTCTCGTTCTTTTTTTTGTAGCTAACTTATTGATTTTGTACATTAGTAATAAAGATTATTATTCTCGTTTGTTTAAATAAATTGTGTGTCAATTTTTTCCCGTAACAAAAGTATTAGAGGAAAAAGAGATCGTTGTTTGTGATTACGTTTCAATTTCGAACATTAATCCTTTTTAACAAATAGACGTTATAAAATTATCGATAAAGACTTAAAAGTCAAATTTAAAAAATAAAAAGAGGGAAAGGAAGACATTATTAGAAGACACAGTTGACGATAACATCTACTTACGATAAAGTTATTCGTGAAACAATTGTTATCGCGCTTGTTCGTGTAATTTCGCTGTAGCAGTAATATGCGCCATCATTTCGGGAAATGTTCCTTTCCCCTCCGTCGCAAGCTGCCTTAAAAGTTTAGGAACCCAATACCCCAGGCGGAGCCCAATCTCCCAGACGCCCGACGCTCAACGCTCGGAGTACTCGAAGTAATAATCGGGCCAGAAGTAAACTAGGTCCACGCCATATCGGACAGAAGTAGGGAGCACCCGATGTAGTTCAGCCGGTCGATTTAGAAACGCCTTGGGGGAGTATAACCGGCGCGGCGTTACGCTCCTACAAGCTGAACCACTCGAGTCGCCTATTCGATATTCAATATACCGCGGTGAAATTGTCGCCGCTCTCTCGTACGCAATAAAGTACAGCGGAATAAGCGGGCGAGAGAGAGAGCCGCGACGGTTCGGCTCGGGATCGGAACACGCCACCGGTCGCGTGAATCATGTGCTAATTAAAAGCAATAACGACGACGCGCTACGTAACTATCATGGAAAGATTATCCCATGATTGCTCGCGAGCGTCGTACACTTAAACACACGATTCCGATCTTTTTCTTCTCTTTCTTTTCTACATAGCAGTTGCACGAGATGTCGCCTGATAGGCAAACTTGACTTCATTTTTGTTATCTGTTTTGGAAAATGCAACCGCACAATCGACAAAAGATATATTCATTCGTTCGAGAGCCCCGGTCTGATAATATTTCCAGGTTTGAATACAAGTTTTCGATTGTGTGCACTTTTCATTCATTTGCTATCGAAGCAAAAATGTTAGGAATCTCTATTCTTCTTATCAGATTTTCTCATGAATATCCTATTTTTTGTTTCATTCATCACATTTTTGTTTTATAATCTATCCATGTGCTTCGATCAACTGTTTTTATTGCAGATAGAAGCACACATATTTATTGCTTTATCTTTTAGATATATGTATATTTTTTTACATTCTTTGTAATTATTCGATTGGTTATAAACCAATCCTATATACACGCAATAAAGTTATTATTCTTATTATTACAAGTACCTACATTAATTGTTTTAACAGCTTTCTCCTACATATTATACCTACTGTAGTTAATGCTGTCCGAAATTTCGAAAACGTTTCATCCTTCCGTAAATTTTTCCATATAAAATTCTAAAATACATATTTCTGTAATATATTGATTATTTTTCAACAACAACAACAGAAACTTTCGCGATGATGTTTGTATCTTATTTGCCTTTCTTAGACAATATAATGTACAAAGGGAAAAAGTGAGATTAATTCGACGTTGCGATCGGATAACCGCCGTCTGTAATTATGCGCCTGAAATAAGAGGATGGTAGTGTACCGAATGAATAAGTAATAGAAAAGGTATAGGGTTCCGCGTATTAAATGAAGCCCGGGATAATGGCGGAATGTAATCGTCCCTTTCATCGGACTCATAAATCAGCGTCTCGCGATACGATGGTATCAACGAGCTATAAAACATATCGGTGAAATGCGCGTTTGCTTATTATCATCGTTAAATAATCGAGTGCCTTTCTATGATTTGTTACGATGTCCACTTAGCCTTCATAAATCGCTGGGCCAGCGTGAATGGAAGGATTATTCTGATAATGAACGGTTTATGCTTTGCCGCGCTAAACTGACACTGCGCCAAATGAATTTTGCATCCGCGTGACGCTCAGTTACGCCGCTATAATGATTATTCGATCTTGAATATTTACATGCCTGTCGACATTGCTTACTTTGCGGCAGATTTATCATTAATGACACAAATTTAATCATAACAGATAAATATATTTGAAAATTTAGAAGCATTATGAAGATTTTTATATCAATCATCTCGTTCAAAAGCATAAACTCGCAAATCAAGTCGAACAGTTGATAATTTTTTAATTTTACGATCCTAATAGAAGACGTGATGAATTCATTAAACTTGTTAAATAAGTCATCGAAATAGATCGTATTGACTGTCATTTTCTAAGGATACATCGAAAAGACTCGTTTCACGGAGGAACCTTCACCCTAAACGATTCGTCCGAGATTATCGAGAATGAACCGTTAAGATGTTTTTAACGACCGAAAGGATCGGTCACGGCATCGAGCTTCACGGGGCTTCGGTAAATTAGCGCGAGGAGCGCGACATTACGCTCCGAAAAAAAAAGAACGTTCGATGGTCTCATTGCGAAATGACTCGAGCCGGCTGGATGGATGGTGACCATCGCGAAAGCGTCCGCGGAAATGTCGCCGTTTCCCTAGAACGCCGCGCCGTTTGTGGTTTACCGATGGCGGGGCGAAACGATCGCGGCGGCTAGGAAATAGCTCGGCAAATAGCGCGGCTACCCTCGTTAACTCGATTTAATGGCACGTCGTTAGCAGTCGTATACGCCGTGGACGCCGCGCCGGGGCGCTGGTGACCATAAAAAAAGGTGGTGCACTCGGAATTTGGGATACGGGGAATCGTTAACGGCTCGGGACGGAATCGGGACGCGACCATGTTATTGTACCTTACGGTTCTCCGGAGCTGCGCGCGCGCGCGCAAGCGCGATGCCTATAAAGGATGATAACGCCGAGGATTGCCGGCGTAAAACTCCTCATTTCGGCCCCGGTACAACTCAGTTAATTCCAGTCTCCTTAATTGTTGCTCGCATGCGTTATGCTTACACCGAAGCATCTACATCAAACACAGTACTTTAATATGGAATTGATTGCACCAGCGGGGATCACTTTGCGCTAGAAAGAATAAGAAAGATTTTAATTTTCATTATCCGGAAGATCGGCAGGTGAAATTTTGTAGTATCGAAATTGATCGCGATCAATCAGTCTTTTGAACGTGATTATGCGGCACTTATATGTGGCGTGAATTTAATTTGTGCTGCCTTAAATGTCACTTGACGATAGCCCCAAAAGTCTTTTCTCAGTAAAATAAATGAAATAAGCGTTTTACGTAATATAAGTGGAAAGCAATAAACTGCAGGATCTAAAGTTTATTATTATACATTATATAGATATAATAACATATTATTATTCGAAATTAAAGATAATCGTTTTACAGTCCTTCGTGCATCCCATATCGAAGTATTGTACTGCATTGCATGAAGATGAATTTATATGTTACAATTGACTATTTCGCATAGTCAAGACTATGCTGTAACGGTATTTGCATCTCAATCGATGAATTCCAATCTTCGTTGCATAGCTCGTGGCGAGGTTACAGTAATTTCGAAATTGCGAGATGTATTTCAAAGGGATGCGATCATGTAACTAACCTTTCAAATATATCTCGTCTTTCTAAATTTTTAAACACATATATTTCTGTAGAAATTGGTTCGTGATGTTACAAGACACATAATATTAATTCTTACACGTTCTTACAACCATTTCTACCAGATTAAGAAGTAAAACATTAATTTTCGTTACTTTAAACAAATTTAGAAAACGAGGTGATTTTCTTTACTCTAAACTATATTTTTATCAAAGTAAGATTTTATTCCGTCACGTGACAGCCGGCAAGATACATTCGAATTCGAGGGAAAGAGATAGCGGATGGAAATGCGAATTGAAAAATCCCATCTCTTGGCGCAGTCGGCTTAAATCTCCATGAGTCGGCGCAAAAATTCTCCGCGCTTCAAACGCATCCCAGATTAAACCCGTCGCATAGCTTCGACGATTACACACCGTCGCGTCGCGTCGCGTCGCGTCGCCAGTAACATGGGAGACGAGGGGCGGCACCCTCGTGTCTTCGTCCTCGCCGGCGAAACGAGGCTTTCGAGGGATGAGCGAACACGATGAGGAGACCCGGGATGACGAGCCTCCTCTCCTGCCCCTTTACTTCTGTCCTCTTCCAAACGGCCCGTCAGTCCTTCCCGCGAAAGAGGGGTAGGCAACAGTTCCAATCTGGTGATTCAATTTTCGGGAGTCGCATGGAAACGCACGTCCGCATGCGTGCCGGCGTTTGCATTCGCGCTCGACATATGCATTTGATATTAGTCGGAGCAAGTATCGCGGCTCATTTCGTCGTCCAGCTGGTAGCTTCGTATTCCGAATGGCGCTCGCTCGCTCGCACGCTGCCATGTTAAGCTCGCAATCACATCGTGGCGACATTAGCGAAACAATAAAATCAACTCGACATCGATACATATATACGAAGGATACTTGAAAAATAAGAAAAGAGAAAAACGAAGAGAGAAAGATATATTACGAGCAAAGAAATTCTTAGCTCCTTTGAGGGTGAAGGGAATATCGCAGATTAATGCATACCTATATTTCATTCGGGAATTGCAATGCGATTACAAATTCATAATCATTCATTATTTATGTCTGAGAGAGTAAAAGAAATATGGAATTTTTGAAAATCACTTTGTGGTTGAAAGCCACATCACAGCGAGCGTATAACGTAGTCGCCTCGTGATTTTCGACATTGAATACATGAAAGCGCAATACAATTAAATTGAGCGTCTCTGACTATCGGCAATCCGCTGGCGGATGTGCTGGCCGTGCTTTCGTCTCGACTTGGCTACGCTTGCAAGCGCACGAGCCACGCGTGCAAGATGCAAGAGCATTGCAATCGCTCCACTCCGCGCCGCGGCCGCGCCGATGGAGCGCGCGCGTGCGCGGCATACGCCGGCCGAAACTCACGGACCGTATTCGTGGATCCTCATGCACGGACGGCATAGAGATTATGAATATTCAACCGGATATACCCGGCATGGCCGCACTCGAATCCATTATTCATTCCCGCAGCGACATCGGCCCGGGCTTCCGCGCCAAAATCGGGCTGGGCGCGGAGAACAGTGAAATTTCCCGATGCTCCTTTTTTTCATCTCGGACGGACTCGCTTTCCGATGAAAATATGGATGGCGAGACGGTTCGAATGAGTGAGAAACCGCGATGAGCTCTGGTAATCTTCAAGTATGAAAATTTCTGAGATTTCCTCGGAGAATTTCGCACAGTTGCTTTGGCGAGAACTTGCCGATAGTTAGAGCATGTTATTTACTTTGTATAATTAAAATAAATTGTGTAAAATAAAAAGTTGTTAATATTCTAATATCTTGACAAGTTTTAAGAAAATGAAAAAGTTTTATCGGATGAAATGTAAAAAGAGTGTATGGAGTTCGCTCCCCGGCTCTCTTTTTCCATCTCTTTTTCTCTCTTGTCGAGCCTCATCGGCGCGCCTGGCATCTTCTTCTACCGTCTCCTCTACTTCCTCCTACGGGCTCACTCAGGCCTATCCTCCTTTCTGTCGACATCCTCCTCCTCTTCTTTTACATCTCCTTTTCATTCTTTTGGTTCCTCCGGATATTCCTCATGGTCTTATTCGGACGCGCGAAAGAATGTGCTGCGCTCGGCCTAATAACCCCTTCGAAAGGGACGAGGGGAGAGCTCCGCTTACGCAACAGTCTGTGGCCGGATTTTTGGAATTCCTGACCGCGCGAAACGCGCCGTGGTCTCCCGCCGAATCTCGATTGCTTTTGGATTACTGACATTTCAAACGGGCGGATGGTGGAATCGCGGATCGACGTTGTCGTTTTATCGACGAGCGATGATATCGACGACGTGATCGAACTTTCCCAGATAATGCCGAATTTTTCTCAGATTTTTTTCATTTAAATCGATATTGTTTCGCTTTTAATTTTCGACAGCAAATATATAATCGCTCAATAACGCTGAACGTTTAAATTAAATTTCTGTCAAAATGAAATTATGATAAATATCACATTCATATTATTTAATGCTCATCAAAATTCACCAATGTTAAATAATTTTACACTGAAAAAAAAGTTCTAGGTAAACTTATTATAATATATAAGATTGCATTNNNNAATGCAATCTTATAAGTTTACCTAGAACTTTTCTTTCAGTGTATAAACACTATAATGCAACTATTGGTATGTTCTGACTATTAAAAGCAATCACCACTTTCTAGGTTACCGTCTAGTCACAGTTTATTTTTATTAACATGCGAAAGATTAATATAAAGAAATCAAGAGATCCAGGGAAAAATGCGCAAGCTCTCCAATTTCCTGCGATGGTTAACATATCGCGTGCTACTGAACGACGTATCGCCGTTGATCGCAGCCTCTCGTAATGTCCCGCAATAATCTCAATTTACTTCGTAAATGCAAGGGCGCTCGCTCAAAGGACAGACGCGTTCGCGCGCCTAATGAGCCTCGGATAATCGTCGCCCTTCCACGACGCACCCCACGCTTATCGTCGAGAGATCTTTTCGCTATCTGCGAAAGCAATCGCGAAGGGCGATCGCGCCGCCGCGCCGCGACTGGCAGACTCTTCGCTCCGCGAGTACGTGCGTGTATTCTGAGGCATCTGCATCGGCGTTATGCAGATTTGCTACGCCGGGAGATAATCGGCGAACGACGCGTTACCGATCACGCGTCTCGTGGGATGTGGATTACGCATGTAGGGTCTTGAAAGGATCGGAAACGTTGAAGAAGCGTTGCGTATGCGTTGATCGTAATATATGTAGAACGATTTCTCTGGCGCGAAAGACAGGGCCAGGGTATCTCGTGCGAAAAGAGGAGGAACGAGAAAGGGGAATTTTAAATCGTAATAAAACTCTCCATTTTCTTTCGTATATTATAATTCTAATTATAGTTCTAATTATATGAGATATAATTATAATTCTAATTATTTGAGATTACTACGACAGAGAGATGGTAGATTTATTTGATCGCTAACTAAGTGTTTCGCTTTGTTCTAGGTAAGTTGTGACCGGGGAATCGCACTCGACCTTTGGATAATAATTCGGCGGTAGAGCTCAGAATGACGTTCAGATGCATGCCGGCCTTTCAGACTCTCGGAGGAGGTGACTGCGGCGCATCTTGGGTGAGTGCGTTGCGCTTACGTAAAGATCGTTGCCGCAATCGCAGGCAATCACCAGCAGCAGATCGCGAACGCGCGGCTGATTACTCTTCTTGTGCGGATTCATGAAATACTTGGCGCTTCGCGTCGATATATTCCGCTGGTTTCGACGCTCTTTGACATCTTCGTCGTCGTTTCCCCTCTCTCTGTCCGCATGGCGTGCCACACCAAACGCCGAACGCCGAACGCCGATAAACTGCACGCGATACAAAGGACTCGTATCGACGATATTTGCGCGAGCGTTCATTTTTATTCAATTAATAGTCTGTCAAGTTTTTCAAAGCATTGCTACCGGCTTGGCGTATCGGGCCTTCGTAATTTTATCGAGATTTTCTCTGAAATGCGTAGCGATATATTTTTACGCGTCCGACGATACCAGAGTTTCTGCTATCAGAAACTCTCTGCTCACACATCGAAACTTTTTTAATCATACCGGAAATGTAAATTATTTAATTACCAGCGAATGGCCGAGGTAATGGAAGCACCTTTTGTATTTTTAATGACTCACGGTTGAATTAACGATGATACATTACAGTTTGAAAAACTGCGCCCTTTGCGCGCACAAACATTTGATTTCTTGAAAAGTCGCCACCAATTATCACCGTAAATTTATAATTGTACAGCAAGTGTTATTACTGTTAAAAGAATGGTACGGGCTAACAATTTTTACGAGTTGCAACGCTTTCAGATAATGTATGACTCAATTATGCTTTTGATATGTGAAAGCATTATAATTGTTAATACCACGAAATTATTTTTTCAAACTTCTCACAATATCGTCGATCGAATATTAACAATATTAACATAACAACTTCGATATTAAATCTTTTTAAAACGAATTCGTGAGATATCAATTACGAGAATTCAATCTTTCATTAATTTCAATTTACTGATAACGTACACTTCAGTTTATATTTAATGATATGACAATAATGAGAAATAGATCGAATATTATTTCGTGAAAAGCGAAATACAATATACAATACGTAATAAATAGGAAGCAAAGAGAACTGATAAGTATTAGTTTAAATATATTTCCAGGGATTCTTATATCCGGAAATCTGTAAAATCTTTGCGAAAGATTGGAAGAGCACGAATTTACAAACGTCCAACTCGCACTATAAAGTTTAGTACGTCTAGACGTATCGATTATATTACTCTCTCGCGTGAATTCGAGCTTTCCTCGAACTCTCTGGACTGATTTGTAAAGAAATAACATAGAATTGATGTTATAACAACAGCGGAAGTTGTCGGAAACGCGAAAACGGTATACACCGAGTCGCGAAGGGGTTAATTACTAAACGGCCTTTTAAAACAAACGCGTGACAACAACGTCTCGCGTTTCGTCGAAAATCGAATTTTTACACGTCCCGACGTAAACAGCAATTTTCTCCATCCTCCCCTCTTTCTCTGGTAGGCAGGATTTGTAATGTGTAATGTGAATGGTGAGATTGATAAAAGGGCACGAATGTCGGATGATCTCGCGTCCTCAAGTTGTCGCCGATCACGAACGAGCCGCCGCGGAACGCGGAACATATATCTCGTCACATGACGCTTAACAACATTGAGAACTTGGCTGCGAACGCATATTCCGGTTTTCTCGCGGAATCGGATGAGAAACGACGTCGACGGCGGAGGCCATTTGCTTTGGGTAATAACGCGGCGTTGAGCCGCCCCCCCTTTAATGCGCCTACGCGACTTCAAACTTGGTACCGCACCGCGGTGGATCCAAACCTTCCTTCTTATTCTCATTCCATTGTTATTACTTTGTTCCCTTTCTCCCCTCTTTCCGAGACAAGTAAATAACTCCTCGTCGTTTACTTACCCTACCCCCGAGTTTATAATGGAAATTATCTTATTTGTGCTGAAGTCTCGTTTTAGTCCTCGGTAAAATCCAAGCTCCGTCGACGGTAGAAATGATGTCGGGGTAAAAAAAAAGAGTGGGGGAGGAGGGGAAGAGGGAAAAAGGGGACAAGAAGAAAGATTCGCGCGATGGGAGTAAAAGAGAGAATAGAAAAATGCGAGGAAGTCACCGGCGGAGAGTGACGATGGAAGTAGAATAAAGGGAGGATAAGATGGCGAGAGCTCGGTAAAAAAAATCGTTATACTAATGCTCCGACTTTTCGCTTCATCCCGCGTTTTATTTCGGAAAGAGCGATTTCAAGGCGGAAATCCTAGAATATCCGAAGCACAAAGTATTACGGTAAAATTCGCTTCTTATATTGTTCATTCGCGATATAAAAACACGACAAAAAAGATTAGCTTAGAGTACATTTTCTCGTCGTGTCTTTAAAACGAGACTTCTCGTCGAAATCGTACTAGGCTCAAATCGTTGGTATAAATCGCGTATTGACGCGTTGCGCTACACTACATTCGGAAGATGAATTGTCGATCTGCGCGCCAGGACGTCGTGTGATTCGCAATACAAATGATCGTTATTATATATTAGTTTCATTCACTCAGCGAGGGGCTAACCAATATACCCCCCGTATGCCAATCGCTTATTACAAAACAGACGGCACAAAAGTGCCGATCCGTGCAGCCGCGTTTCTGACGTCCGATTTTTACGGAATGACACGCGGATCGTTAATTATACAGCGGTGGGATTTTTCATCGCTTCGTAACCAACAAACTTGCGGATTTCACCGAGATTTCGTGCACTCTTTATACATATATATATATATTTTTTTTTATAAATTGATCGCGCTTGCGCCTCTTCCTTCGTTTCGAGTTTCCGTCTCGTTCATGTTCGTCTCCGCGAGAGAAATTGTTTCGTCTCAAAACAATCATGCTGCAGTCGATTTTAATTTTCAAAGCAAACAAAGCGTTATCACCCATGGCGCGGATCGTCCTTTCCGCTTTATTCTTTCTTCGACTCGTGAACGTATTTAAGAGAGTTTTACGTGAGCAAGATTCTTCCATCCTAACATTTTATTTTATACATGCTTTATTGTTCACATACCTACCCAATCTTTACCTTAATTCTGAGCAATTTTTATGTTTATTCATTTATGATTGTTATAAGTAATATAAACGGTTATTCCTCACTTAATTTTTATGAAAGTCGAGCGAGCTGTATTTTGCTTCAAGCTCTTTCCTCTGAATAATCTAATCTTAGAGGAAACGACAATGTTTTTATTCGATTAGCATGAGAAACGTCGAGAAATGACAACTTTAAATTATATTTTAATAGGTCTCGCAACTCTCTACCATTCTAATGACGTATCTCAGGATACAAGATACATTGACATTATTAAAAGAAAATAAAATTTAATATATCGAGTTATAAATTTGCGTAACAGTATATGTTTTCGTTTAATCATTTCTTTCGCATTATAAAATCATTGAAATATCGTTTACAAGCTTTTTACCATCTAACAGACCATACATATTTCTTGTAAAAAAGATTACCATGTTTTTAAGCAAATTTCTCTGGCTATACATATATCGATCACATTTTATCAGCGAGACATTAATTCAATCCTTCAACTGTGAAAGACATAAAGATTCTAAAAAAATAGCTTCTTGTTTATAAGAAGCGTATTTATATGTTTACTTATGCAGATTCATGACTGTCCTATGTTTTTAATTATGAAAAGCACACAGTAGTTAAAAAGGCTCGAATCAAAAAAGAAAGAAAGATCTTCAAAGTAACGCGAGAAATTTCGAGTCACGTGCAAGATCGCGCTTTTAGATTAGATCATCAGCGAGCGCGCCTTGGACGTCGCGGGCGAGGCGTAACCACGCCGTGTTCCAGCACGCTAATGAATGGCCAAGCCACAGTTTCAGTTTGCTGCACGCGGGTATCTTGCTAACCATTCCCCGTTCACCGCTTCAATCGTTCCCTCTGTCGTTCCTCTACTTCCTCGCCTTTGCATCCACCATTCGCCGCCGCTCGGGCGAATCGCACGTAAAACAGCGCGTCCACACCTTGCAATTACGAGATACAAGGGGGGATCCCACCCACTCCGCCGCGATCCTTTCCAACCTAACGGGGCCGGCACTGGTTCTCCCCCACGAGTTTCATTATTAATTATCAGGTCGCGACTATGTTATTAGTGCACTAGAAGAATCCGCTCACCTCCCTCTCCGCAATCGCGACTCAAAATGCGACGTTTAACCCTTCGTGTCGTCACTGCCACTGCCGTCATCACCGCGTGCTAAGTCGTCACTGACAAACACGAATGCGTGTGTCATATTTTATTCAAAATAATTTCTATTTAAAGATTCACGTGTGCAATTATCATTATTACGTAGTCGCGAAAGTAGCGGTGTGTTTTAAGAGAAGCAAATAAAAAAAATGGAAATGTTTGCCGAGATCGTGTATAGATATGTGTATATTTCATCTATTATTTTTTATTTAAGAACGTGTATTATACACTCACAATTAGACATATTACAAGCGCTATCGGCGCTGCAGAGAGATTTTCAAGTCGTTAACTAAAGTACAATACTACCAAGTTTTTCTCGAAATCTAAAGTTTGAAAGATCAGTTTCAAATGTTCTGAAGACTTTCCTTAAATTGAAATCGTAAAGTGTAATTTAATTTTTCTTACGGATTTAAAATAAAAACTGTAAAATTTTTGTTTGAAATTTCTGTGTGAACAACTCTATTTAAATTTGCAAAAATTCCAAAGATCCGATAAAAATATAAGGATCTGCAGTTGCAACACAGAATAAAATAGATGTAAACGATTTATACGTATGCGTTATTAATTCCAATATGTTGTTAATGTTTACTATTAGTGTGCAAAGCTTGCGCTAAATAACATGAGATAACATTACATCGTGTTACCGAACAGACAAATAACTACAACACGATGCTTTCAAACTTTATCAATTAATTGTGTCTAATTGCGAGCTACAAAAATTGAAAATAAATCAAATTAATATTAATTGATAATGGATTAATTTAATTATGGTATAATTATGAGATAATTATGGTTTAATTATCAATATTAATATAATTCGTGGATTAAACCTTTTTTCATAACAAACATTCGTAAAGAGTATATATGAATTTTTATTTATAAATTATTATTTTTAGCATCAGTTTTCCTCTTCGCGTTCGACATCGGTTCACACGGTGTACGCGTAATATTTCGACAATAATTCAATCATTTTAATAAACTAGTGAGCAAATGTCTTATTAATAATATCGATGAATTATAGAAGAATGAGATGGTGCAATTTGTAGTTAACGTGGTACAAATTACATCTCGCAAATTATCGGGTTAATTAAGGGGAAAACAAGTGTAGAACAGCGCAAAATTCTTTCTGGATAGCAAACCCGTTGATGCGCATTCACATGTGCTCATTAATGTTTTTCCGCGACAAAAACGAATTGCGGCAGAGCGCAGCACGACGTCCGGGCAAAGGAAAAGCCGCGGCTCGCCCTCGTTTCTCCTTTGGCGAGACGGTCCGGCTTTGTGAGGCGTTTGCGACTGTTTGTGTACACGCTGCTGCGACAGTGCAAGAGTCGATCTCCGACTCGTATGGCCGTGAAACAAAGCGCTTTCGCTGGCAAACGAGCCGTCCGGGACCCCGAGGGGCGGCGAGTATTTCACCAGAATTTACGTTGCATTTCACGCTGCTAATACTCTCGTGGTATAATTATAATTAGCGGGCTACGCCCTTCACACCGCCCCATTCGAAAGTTCGTTGTGGATATATACCTGGCGTGTGCATCCTTCACCTTGATATCCACTTGGACCCGCTTGTGGGCACGCGTGCGTGTGTATGTGTGTACGTATATATACACATATATATATATATATGGACACGTAGGCTACATTAGTGTTATTGCTGTATTATTAAATAATGCCAAGACGAGCGCGATGCTCGGGGCAGTCTCGCTACGCAGCTACGTTGTTTTACTGCAATTTTTCTGCATATTTTATATACGTTTCTATATAAAATATACGGCTCAGCTAAACATCTGGACATTTCAAAAGTGCAAAGAAGCCTTAATAATTCAAATAATGAAAAATTTCCAATATTAGACGTAAATGTGTTTGAAGAAATAGTGACGTAAAATTTTACGAGCTTTGTTTTTTAGCCCAAATCCAACAAATTGAACGATAGTGCAGACTGTGGGAATTAATGTGAGGATCGGATTATAGAAATGATCAAATCTCGAATTGAAACGTAAGATTCTGGAGGGACTGCCATCTCTGGTCATGAGATCGCGACAGCTTCGCGTGCAGAGCGCAGCAAAGAGCCCCGGTAATAATCTAATATGAGCGTAATATGCGTTTCGGCCGTGATCTCTCCGACGAAGCGCGTCAAGCAACTCCGACATGCGGTCCCGCCGACGTTGCCGACCCGGCATTAAAGATCATAGGCAGAGATCCTGATCGTTCCAGAGGGGAACGACGAGGGGAGTAGAAAAGTAAAGTGGATGCAAAGCACAACCACTGTTCGTCTCTCCATCCGCCACTTAACGCGGTACATCATGCGGCGTATAGGCAGATTCGAGCTGCGCGCGGGCATGATACCAGCCAATCGCGCAGACTTACGTGGCGAGAGCGAGAGCGAGAAGAGCGGAAGGGCGCAAGGGTCCCCTCCTTCCCCTCGAGGGAGAAGAACAAGGGGAGAAAAAGAGGACAGGGGAACGGAGAGAGGGACGCGTACGAGAAGGGAGAGAAGTCTGCGCGTGCCTCGGGGCGAAGTCTTCTTGGGCCTCGCGTGCCCAGGCATGGCCTCGTCTCACTCTTCGCTCTTCACGGTCAGAGGTCATCCTCGAGCACGAGCCACCTTCGGGTTCTCAACCTCCTACCTCGCGAGAGTCGCCGACGCCGGATAAACCGCATTATTAACGACCATTTTCGTACTCCCTGTCCCTGCGCGACGCACCCCCGCGATTCGAAATTGGCGACGGCCGACGTTGATGAGCCCATAGGAACGCGCGAAGGCGTCGCTCAATTCGAACGAGTACATCCGAAAATCGACCGTTGAAGCGTAAAATTGTCTCTATTTCTCCAATTGCCGTTAACGCTTAATCAGTGAAATATTTATCTTATTGTTGTTGTTTATCTTCGCTATTAATGCTTTAGTTGTCCAACTATGTTTTATTCTGATACTTTTACGTCGTTACTAATGCGAATGAATAATAAAATGACGAATATTTGATTACAACAGTACCTTGACAAAACAAAGAAATCAAATCGTGATCATCGATGATGGTAAAGTGACATTTAAATTATAGAAATCCATTTAAATTTACTAAAAGAGCGATCAGATAACGGCCTATAAATAAATATTTAACCGTTTTATATTTATTCTATTGCGTGAACTGTAACACATACAAGCGCTTAAATTTTCGGTGTATATACGTAACATGATTTAATTATTTGCATTCATGCGTCAAAGCGATAAATTAATGAAACGTGCTAGAGTTACTATTTTGCAAAATCACAAATTTTGTAAAATTATAAGTCGAAATTAAATATATATGTATTTTTTTACATAATATTTATAAAGTATATAAATTGTTGTATATTTAAGAAATAAAAGATATTTCAGAAAAAATGTAAATATAAACATATGAAGTTAAATGCAATTATCGATTCGTTGATGCAATATCGTCGATTAGAAATTAAAATATGAAAAATTAATTAATTATTTAAACAAGTTCGTTAATCAAATGTCGTTGAGCAATCCCATATTGAAATTATCGAAATCATCGTCGGTCGAATTATTTCCTCCCGAGAATATAAACAACGAATCAGTCACGTATCGCGAAAAGAATTTTCTGCACGATCGTAATGGCAGTGACTGCCGCGCTAAATCGAATTAACGATCAGTTTGCCAGATACTCCTGGCATTTTCTGCCTCTCCACGTGAGAAACGGAAAACCTTTAGCTTCTGTCGCGAGCAGACGCGTGGTGGTCGTTCGCTACGGCACGGTGCGACGCGGCGGCCTTACTCGCGAAGGTGACAGCCAGCTCTTCTACACGCGCGCGTCACTACTTTCGCCTTGCGCGCACTTACTAATTGAGATGGATGCGGAATTTGCGTAATTACATGTTCCGAAAGGTCGAAAAAACCGCGGGCGGTGGGCCACTTTCGGGCATTCCCTTCGTGCGCCTCTCCAATTCGCGTCCGTTTATACGAATTGGTACGAACACGCCATGAGACCGAAAGCACACTCCGCCAGGACTCGAGAGTATTTCCTACAGGAAAATAGGTTTCATTTGTTTCACACGGCTAATATTCTTTTTTTTTATTCTTTATTTTCGCTAGAGTGATAATTATGTTTATATAATATTTAAATTCTATTTTAACTTTCAAATGTGTAAAAAAAGATTTTTTTTCTCATTTCCTTTTTAAAACGTTGCGTGTTGGAAGTGTCGGAAATCAAACAACTTATCTTATTTAGTGTCTCGTGCAAACATTATTAAAGTATAATTTATGATTTTTAATTAAGATGTTGATTATTGCATTTAATTATCACTTATTAATTCTGTGTTTTATTTTTTTCGAATAAAGATTGTATTTAATATAACAGATATGAAATAAATATTATTTCATTAAATGTAAAAGGCGATTGCAGATCTATGTACCTTTAATTATTATTGATCTTTGCAGGAAAGATAGTGAAAAATTCACAAAATGTTTTAAATGAAAATTTTATTCTCCAGGAATAAGTATACAATTTCTAACAAATACTAACTCTTTTGTCACATTTTTCCGTGCACAATTTTTACTTCACCGCATAACTAGCGGAGATGTAAAGTTATCGGGAGATCATAGCGATTGATAGACAGAAAGACAGAAATAATAGTAATTACGGCACGCTACAAAAGCGAGATTCTCGTGGCGAGCGCATTAAGCGATTTCGAAAGATCTGCGCGCAACAATCATTAACAAAAGTCTTTATAAGAGCCCGTTCGCGCAGGATCGAACGGCTCATTCATTTTGCTTAATAACCACAAATTATAGGTTATTGCGACTTCATGGCCTACAACTTCTATAGATTTAAGTGAGGTAATGTGGCATTCCGCAACCTTGACGGCATCTAACACGCGCGCTTCGAATTCTCGTCTCGATTTATATTCTGTCCGAAATAACAAAATTATGACTGCCACTTCACTCGATGTCAATTGAACAATCCAGATCGAAACGAAATTGATTATCGCGACAATCTTTCCTTGTAGCCTGAAAGTCTTTCTTTTAATTATGTTTAATTCCTTTAATTATTTATGTTGATTTGCGATCGTGCAAAATATATTAAAAAGACACTAATTTATAAGTTTATATCATTTATATTAATTTATAAATGTATAACATGTAATACGAAAATCATCCCTAGTAACACATTATATATAGTATTAACTTTTTATACGTTTCCTAAACATTTCTAATATTTTAAATACGTTTAGGAAATATATATGAAACGTATGTAAACCGTCATGTGCTACTTGGGATATATATTGTCGATTATGTTTTATTATCTTTAGATGTATAAAAATTAAGAAAACTAAAATCAACTTTTATAAATATTTAATTATTTTTCAGATATTCATAAATACATTTCGTAAACTATCTTTAATATAGATAGAACGTATACATTTTTCAAGAGCTATTTTGAAAGTTTTATACATATGTACTCTTAATATTAAGTAAGTCTTTTCCAATTTGATAGGCATCGGATTAAAAATGTTTTGAATCAATATAATAACACTTCACAAATACAAGTTTAACTATTTACATTGATAAACTAAAAATATAATACTTAAATCAAAAGTGCTACCGAAAAGCATCGCTTGCTGTAATATTCTACCTAACCGCCGCATATAATTTTTTTCTCGCCATGCATACACGTATACAGGAAAAAACAAACAAAAACGAAAACTTCACATTTTCTTCTACATATATCTAACACCATTCTTAAACCATCATAAATATTACTAAATCACGTTTTTACTCAAACGCAAGAGATGTACAGTAACATCTTGAAAATTTGTTTTTTATTAATTATTTAAAATGGTAATAAAAAGATACCTGAATATATATTGCTTCAATCTGTCAATATTAAATGTTATTTATTTAATTTTAATTATTTTTTTATCAACAATAAGAAAAAAATATTACAAAATTACACAAATGTGAGAGTAATGTGAGGAAATGATATATTGTTATATATATTTCAGCGTAGTTGCATTTTCTCTAAATACTATTTATTAATTCATAGATAATTGACGAGACGATGCGCATTATAACGTACTCTCGTATACTCGTACATGTAATTGTGATTTCCCGCGATGTCTTCCATAATGATAGAAGTCATGGTAAAGTTCTCGGAAACGATATTAAATCATAGATCCGGTTTGAAATGACGATAAAACACTGGGAAAGCTTAAACCGGTTGTTACATGATAGATATCTAGTTCTCGTTGGAAAGTCGATTTTCTCCATTGAGTTTCATTTATGAAGAAAATAATGTAAAGATCTAATTTCTTTATAAAATCGTAAAAATAATATGTATTAAGACATTAAAAATTTATTAACATTTCAATTAAAGTACAAAAAGAAGATGTAAATATGATATAAAAAAAAACATATTTTTTTATTAAATCACTCCTACGATCTTATAAAAGACCTTTATTTTTGAAAAATTATAGCATTATATTTATATATATAATTATATTTAATTTCCATTTATACATCTATGCTATTATTAACTTAAGATGAAAATGTTTAATCAATTTTAATAGATATTATTTTTAAATGCATATCGTACTTCTTTTTTCTGGATAAATGGTTATGCTATATTCGCATTTGCCCGCCGGATAATTCAGACGTTGAAGATAATAGAAGAACTCTATATCTTCACATCTCTCGGAAACTTACCGAATGATCCTTAGTAGTCGGTAATATAGTCGGTAAGTGAGGTCTCTATACAGTATAGGAAGATTCAACGGTAACAAGAGATATTATGCATTCAGATATTTCCCAGCAGGTGACTCTAGCATCTGCTGCGTTTAGAGTACATACTTTAGTATGTAAAGGTCCATGCACAATGAGAGGAATAAGATACAAGGAATTACACATAAGGAATTAGTAATATGGAATTAAATTTTGACCTATGATTTCTTTATTATGAACGCATGTGGAGAAGCATGGCTTTTCATCGAACAAAATTTAATTCCCTATTATTATTTAATTCCTAATTCTTTATGTTTAATTTCTTGTGTCTTATTCCTCTTATTGTGTATGAGCCCTAAGAGTATGAACATCGTCCGGCATTAATAAGGAACTTGTGGCGCACCTTTCAAATTCATTTCTATAATCTAAACAAAAATAATTTAAAAAATTAAGAAAAACTTTTATAAAAAAATTATTAAAAACCTAATATAGGGATTCTATCTAAAAATAAACTATCCAAGTCCTAAACAATTTTTTTAATTAAATAAGATTGAAATATAAATTCATTTATACGTATAGAAAAATGTATAAATGAACTGTCTGACAATCTACATCACACTATGCTTGTCACACAAAGAAATAACAAAATATAATAACTCAGTAGGATTCAATTTGGATCGACAACATACAAATCATACACTTGTCTTTTCAACAAACATAGAATATTGCAGCAACAATGTGACAATGTTGTAATGTTGCTGCGATGTTATAATGTTGCTGTAATGTTCTGTGTTTGCTAAATTTATACTATTTAAAATATTTTATTCTTATTAGATTTTAACTAATATGTATACGCACTTCGAGATGAAAATTTCTATATAAAACGCTTAAGAATAAAATATTTTAAATATATATATTTTAAAAAAGATTCTTTACATAAAATTGTTTATTAACTTATACCTAAAATTACGCGAATATTATTATTCAGTATACATAATAATAAGTTCATTTTTTCTTTTTTTATTTTCCTATTACAACTTCCTATTACATTTTCTTATGGCATCAATAAAAAATCGACCATATTCTTACTAGATGTAGATCTACTGCAGCGAATAGATGTGCTAATGATCGAAGCTATCTTTATCGACTATAAGAAGACATCGACTTTCGATTTATAGAATACATTCCATTGATTGCTTGCACCATTCTTAGAATCATTTCGTCCTTATTTAGCAAATGTAAACAAAGTGTACTTATTTTTATATTTGTCAGATACGTGGATATAATACTTTTACGTTTGCAAAATAAATACAAATATTTCGTTACTAAAAAGTACATCGCATATTGTTCTTTCATATATGAATTCTGATTAATAACACAGGCCCACAAAAAAGAAAAAGTAGATTGTGTTGGGGATCTGACTAAGCTATTCCTACGTATTTTGGGCCACTGAAACCGAATACTCCAGTTTTTTAAACTAACAAAAAAATTGTTAAAACATTAAAAAAGAACATAGGTCCTCAAAAAATGGTTACAGCTGAAATTGACCACGAGAGATCGTTAGAAAATTAAAAAACCTTTAATTTTAAAAAAATTGGTTATAATTCGACTAAAATTGAGGCCTCTACGCTAAAATCAAGTTCTGGAACACTGTGCACGCCGGCCGGCTCGAACCGCCTAGGCGCGCTCTGATGTCGCAGCGCCGCGCGCCGCGGCACAGTGCTACATACATATAATGGCGCAGAGAAATGTGTGTTGCTCTACGAATTAAAAAACTCGAGTTCAAATCTAATAAAAAAATTTATTCGATCAGCTACTCGATAGAATAGGCAAGTGTAGGCCGAGAATATCTTGCCACGAACATCTTTTCTATAGAAAAGCTGTGGAATCGGTGTTAAACTGTAGGTTTCATATATCTGACGCACAGATTTATGCAGAAAAGATTATATGGCACGATTGGCTAATTATCTATCTACTTTAAATTCTGCGATTTCGAAATCTTCGAAAGGAGGAAGTCAAGGTCCAACTTGGGTCATAATGTGCTATTGATGAATGAATGGAAATTAACTGTGCCATACAACTACTTTGTTATATAATACAGTAATAATATTTATGAAAATGAGTTGAGTATGCTGTTCCCAGATATATTTTTTTTGCTGTATTACCAAATCTGCTTATAATTAGATATACATTAAACTTGTGTAGCAATCTATAGCTTTGCAGAATCAACTAATTTATTTCTTCCATGTGAGCCTTCTTATCAAATTCTAATTTTAAATTAATTAATTTATCTTATATGTATCTTAGATTTCTATGACATATAATAAAATCTAAGCAAAATAATGAAAAAAATTAATAAATATAATTTATCAATATAAGATTAACTTAATTCTTGGAAATTTGAGATTGTATTTGTAAATTAATATTTTTAATGTGCAAAGAATAAGTTATGACATTTCAAACTTTTGGATATCCAATTTTATTTCAAATGTCATTGCGATAAAAATTCATCGAGGGCGAACGTTTAAATTATAAAAGCAATTATGTATTAAAGTAAATCGGTAATTAGGAATTGTTGCAATTTTTCTTCAATAAAATTGTAATAATGAATCCGATTGATTTTTGATTAAGCGCATTACGGCCGGCGTACTATTAGTAATCTACGATTACTGCATCAGCAGTAAGATGCTCAACATGCAAATCACTCTCGTGACTATTGTACCTCTTTGTAATCCGTCGTCGTTTCTTTTATCGTCGCGAACGCAGATACTAATATAGATGAAGTAAGATATCACAATTTTTATATGATCACGCGGCAATGATGGTCGATCAGCGGAGAGAGATACATGCGAAGTTAAGAGGCAAAACATTTAATGAGGCAATTCACTGTGCGTCGCGCGTCTCGCAAGACGGAACGATAAGAGCAATTATACATATATGTCGATCTAGCGTCTTTCTCTTCATATGTCTTTGTTCAAGTGAAGTTCATTAATTATCGCACAGAAATTGAGTTCTGTACTGCTTTTCTGTGTCTAAAACAAAGTAGTAGTTCCTTTGTTTTCAACCTGCAGGAGAAAATTTTTTTCAGAAAATCATAACTCATCTTACAGCTTGTATACGTATGAGGAATGAAGAAAACTAGTTTTACGCTTCTTTTTATAGTTTATATTATACTAATTTTATACATAGTTTCGAATTGCGCTTTCTAAATCTCGACTGGATTTTTTATTTATCATGAAAAGATGCATATATAATGTATATAATGTATCGTAAATGTCATCCTTCCGTTGATGAATCTTTTTTTCTCAAACTAAAGCACCTACTCGCGCGTTTATTCGAGATAAACGACGTTGGCTTTGGGATACACCCCAACGTACGATACATAGATACAAATGACGTATCGGCGTGTATATGTATATCGTAGTCGTACAGATTACGCGGACCTATCTCGGGACCCCTCGTTGCATTGTGTTCTCCATGCAGGAAGGAAAGGGCTCCCTCTCTTCGTACCTCACGGCGGATTCTTCGGTGCGTACAATGGCCAACTCAACGTGGATTGAGTTGCACCCCTTACCGGCGATACCAATGCACCGAAGAATGGCCAATTGTTGGACGACGTCGTAGCGGGCAGAGAGAAAGAGAGAAGGAGAAAGAGAGAGATTTGCAGATACTGGACGCCAGGCACCTTTTCCTCCTCGAAACTTTTTTCCGCGCGCGTTGCGATAAGGGGCAAAGACATTTTCTACCGTTACTGCAGCGATGCTATCTCTTTATTGATAGAGACCGCGCGCGGAGCAAGGAATTTTTAATTAGCCCGGAACCTTTCGATTAAATCTTGTCGTGTAATTATGATCTGGCAATGTTACGCGGTGAACGCGATGGACACCGCGTATTTACGGCGAGCAGTAAAATCGCGTCTATGCTCAAGCACGCGTCGCATCGACATAAGAATCGATTATCCGGAAAACGGAATTAAGAGAATTGTTTAAATGATTCAAATGATTCACTGGAATAATGATGACGCTCTCGTTTTGATGTTCAACTGCGTTATAAACTTATCGTCTTTTCAATCTCATAGAATTAATTCTTAAAGGCATCCACGAATTATTTAATTCGAAAATGATTTTGTACTTTTTTTTTACATGTTTAAATGCTTACAGACTTGCAATGTAATTTCGTAACGTATTGCCATAAAGTTAAAAATGTTACGATACAATATAATGTACGTAATTTAATTTGTTTGCTCATATCATTGTGACGCTGTATCATTCCCCATGTAAAAATTTATCCGGGCAGCCTATATTTAATCCTGACCCCTTATAGGCATTACTTAAGGTATCCAAAATAAAGGCTTGTCAAATTTAAACCTATTTAGGATCTAGTTAGGACAGTTTAATTTAGGTTTGCCCAGTTACAGCCCGTATATAATATATCGATATACTTAAAATTAACCTGCTTTTCTTGATTTATTGAGGGATCATTACTCATCGGATTTTACAGACTAAAATTTAATTAGGGCATTATATCTTTTATAATATTTTGGACCAATTTTTCTTACATATATGGGCATATATTGGGCCAATATAAAAATTGTAGTTTGAGTCAATATTGACACTGAGTTTACAGCCTAAGAAAAATTTCCACACGGGGCCAGACTAAAATTTTTATATTAGTCCAAGTTTGGAAAGCAATATGGGTCTTAGATAAAAAAGTGTGACAATCCTAATTTGGGCCTCAATTAAAATAAGGAAAGTTAACTTGGTCCCAATTACAGCCTAAAAAAAAATTCCACACTGGGTCATTAGTTTACTGTTGTTCATCGCCGATTGGGAGATTCAAGGGTGTGCAAGAACCCTTGTGAAAGCTCTGCTTGAACGAATTTGACGTAAAAAATTGATATAATATACGTAATGTACGAACACAAAATTCCTTCGAACCGAAAACCGGCTCGAATTGACATTCGACACGCCTGTGTCATATGTTAACGTATAAAATCATTAATAGTTCCTTCTGGAACTATTAATTTAGGATCTAACAATAAAAGTAAACCTCTAAATCAAAATACACAACGGCCTTTATCGCGTCCTTCCATCGCTATCAATCAGCGGATCAATTATGGAACCTCAATAACATTGAATAAATTAGCTTGCATTATTACGCGGGAAACAAGCGCACGATCATTTCTGACGTGTTATGATACTCGCGCACTGTTAAATATTAACCACAAAGAAGAACCACATAATTTCAATTAATTGATATACCCGAACGGAGCGAATTAACGTTTCGCCTCTCGTTGCGTGCATAAAGAGGACGGAAAGTACAAAACTAATTTACTTAAATTCCCACCGTGGAGAACTTTTACGAGGATGCCAACTACCTCCAATTATAAGAACGCATCGGAACTTACGGGTAGGCAATACCGGCGATGGCACGTCATTATAGGAAGCACGAGAGAGGGATGCGAGATGCAATCAACGAGTGTTGATTTGCACTTAATGGCGTGACCACTGATCCTTGATGATCTCTGGCACTCGAACGCCGTAGCCCGATAATTAATCCATCCGGCTTGATGATATGAGATTTATGAACTTCGTAGTGTGCTACTTGCGAAATACTCATATTACTTACAACGTAGAATATCGCCGCTCGAAGAATTGCATTACAAAGAAAATGCATTCCACTTCGATCTCTTCGTGCTAATTTGCTAATGATTTCAATACGAGTAAAGTTTTTTTTCAAGCGATAAATAAATATCCAGCGATAACGTGAATAAAATGGTGTAATATATTTCTTCAGAAATTATTCAAATTTGATTATTATTATCAATGTAGAAATTTATTAAGTAGATTATACTGTAGATCATACAAATATTAAAAAATGAACTTTCTGTACTACTTATTTCTCATTGTCAGAATTGCACATCAATTGTTTTCCATGGTTCTCCCGTGGCCATAGATTTTCGTCTTGCCTCGAATAAAGTAGAACCTAGTCATTCGAAATGAAGCAAAAAGAGGCGAAATAAATTAAGACTGTTCTGTTTGTGGGCAGCGGTGAATTAAGGCAGGGGAGTTGGCAGGGGAAGTTGAGCGCTTTCTTTTTCTTCTCTCCTTCCCCCTCCTCTCTCTCTCTCTCTCTCTCTCTCTCTCTCTCTCTTTCTCTCTCTCTTTCTTTCTCTCTCAACGTGTCACTTCTGTCGTCGATCACCGATCTTAAAAAGGAGCACGTACAATCAAATATTTCACGTTGTCAGTCGGTTAGAAAGTCCCTACCTGTCTACCGAGTGCGGCGTCAGTCTTCAAAAATGTCTCTCATGCATTAATCATGCCTGCTCGCGCGCGATTCTCCAACGACGTACGATTTCAATGGCTACCGCGTTATAAGCAAACCGAGTTTTGTATCCAGTCGGGCTCATTGAACGTGCCATTATAATTGCCGCAATGCCGCGGATGTAAAGCTCTCGAGAATCGATCTCGGAGCTACGAGGGAGCAACTGCAAAAGTGCTTTCTCAATCAACGGGGGACAAGCAATGATCGGTACACATCTGTCGACGAATGCAGACTAGCAGCTAGTCGCTTCTCGAACGTATTTTCGTAATGAATATCATTGGCAATTTCGATCCGTATTCATAACCCATATAACGCTAAACGCGATGCACCGCCTATGAGCTTGAGAAGTACACTTGTTAGAGCAGGGATACTACCTTTATTTGGTAGATGAATAGAGATGAAATCGGATTACAGCATTGTGTGTGAATACATTGTAAATTTTTAAAAGCAAATTTATTAACAATTTAAACATTGTTTGAACACAATATTTTCTGAGCCAAACATAATAAAGATCTGCGGTTATTTTTGTTTTGTTCATGTATAATTTTATATTTTAAAGAAGTTACGAAACTAAAAGCACCTAAATTTGTGAGAAGCAAACGAATAAATCTGATTTGGTGTACTAAAGGATACAAAAGATCGAGCTATTTCCAGGTTGAGCGGAACTTTATTAATAATTGTCAAAGAAAATAAAAGCAGACCTCGGGCTATTCGCAGCGTAATTAAATGTCACGCAAATAATTAAGTCGGTTTCATAACAACTCTTTACACTTTATTCCGTTCCGAGAGTTCAGATTTCAAGGGGCTTTGTGAATGTCCATTTAATTGCAATAAAAATACATAGTAATGGAATATTAATTGTACCATGCCACGTTTTCATACATCCAAAAAAAATGAGATAAAGAGACATGACAAGTAAGACCGCGAAAGAGATTTGTTTTTTCTACAGAGATCGGTGATGTGTAAAATAAAAGAATAATGCTTTAGTGAGTTTTGTAAAGTTATTAAAGTAATATTTATGTGTTTAGAAAAAGAATGTGCCTGTGAATATATATGTGTGTATGCGATACGTAAAAATGGATATAAACTCACGTTAATAAAGTTTATTTAATTAAAAGACGTAATGTAGAAAAATGAAGAGAAAGAGTGCAATTCAATAATTTATGATTTAACATTCGTGAGATTGATAGAATAAAATTTATACAGGCACAATATTTGTTTTTGTTTTATTCTTTCTTTTATTACTCTCTTAATATTTATTATTAATTAATTAATTTCTTTCAATATTCAAAAACATGTCAGCATAAGACAACGTATAATACAATGCTACACGAATTTATATTTTCCATCGATATGGCACTTTGAGTTGAAATCTCGCAGATTTTCTGAGTTTACATTCATGTTCATTCATATTATCCATTTATACAACGCAGACATGCCCCGACAAACCATATCATAGACATACCATAATTTCCCTAACCATAACGTTCCCCTTTTTCCGCTCGTCGAACCTCGGACGCGTGGGGTGGCCCTAATAACGCCGGGAAGTAATCGGTCAAGGTATGCGACGGGACGGGATCCCGGATATCTTCAAATCGCGGGGGAGCGGACGCGGCATACCGTTGAAATTAAAAGCCTTGAAGGAGTAAGATTCGCGCGGACACTAAACGACATAATTTCTATTTCTTCCCCTCCTCCTCACGGACCTCGCCTTTCCCGTGTGTCATTGTGAGACCGTGATCTCGTAATCGAATGATGCCACAGTAAATTTCATGCGATTATCTACATGCCCGATTGTGCGTGATCGACGTTAAGAATACGCTTGAAACATTTCGCACATTTTTGCCAACTCTTTTCACAGAGTACTTATATATCTTTTTCTACAGATTAATATAAATAGTATTGTGAGTACATTGAAAAAAAATTCTGGTTAAAAACGGACGAATCAGAAAAATTGTAGGATTGATCAAATATTCTGGTTATTATAAGTTATAAAGTATTGAGTTCTATTATAATAACCAGAATATTTGATCAATTCTATAAGGTTTTCGTCCGTTTTTAACCAGATTTGTTTTCAGTGTACACTTCATAATAAGTAATACACGAAAAATGTTTGCTTTTGCTTTGCTGTATTAAATGTAGTGAAAAGGACAGCAAATATAATAAAAAAGATTATATACTTATTCTTAATTGTTCTACTACCGCATTCGCGTGTTACTCAGGACTCATAATATTATTTCGAGCCGGTTTACCGCGCGTGTCAGGCGTGCAAGATAATATTCACATATATATGTATATGATGCATTTATCCACCACTCTCTCTAATCTTTCTCTCTTTCTCTCTCTCTCTCTCTCTCTCTCTCTCTCTCTCTCTC
>JAJVSH010000118.1:99626-174142 GCA_021460005.1 Tetramorium alpestre | reverse complement strand
AGAATTTATAAAAATCTTCCAAATTTTAGTTATCCCACGATTACCATGATTTTTAGGCTAAATTTTAAGAGAAAATTCTCTCCGTGTACATACATGCAGTTAAAGTAACTTGAAAGAAAATAAATCACTATAAGCTAAAAATGACGACAATTTGTATCAAAGAATTAACATAAGCAAAAATATTCTAGTTTAATTACGTGATTGCTTAAAGATGAGAGGCATCATGAGAACTTAATTTCGGCGACAATCCCGCATAGCCGTTATTAAATTTGCATGTTTAATTGAGCTTGGCCGAATGGGAAGTACTGGTCGACTTGTCCGGACAAGCCGGCTACGGATTCATAAATCTTCGACGATCGCGACGGTACTTCGGGCGGCAACGCTCGACTTTTTCGATCGGGACCTCGTTCGGTGTCCGATGCCGCAGGTAGATGAAGAAAAAGCCGCGTTCACCGGCATCTGCTCGCTTGCCCTAGATCGAGCCCTCGTACGCGATATACACACCGTTGTACATACGCACGCACGCGGAGGCGCAAGATCACGCATACTCTCGCACGGAGGACGATCCACACGCACGCGTTATGAACGGATGGAACGCGTAGGAACAAGGTGCGTTGGTCACTAGGGCGTTGACCTGATGCTGGGCCGGACCAAACGAGCGTGAGTCGAGCGGAATCTCGGCGCGGGGTGGAAGGGACGGATCAACGCGGACGGGGAAAAGGGGGAGGGTGAGGGGGGAAGAAGGAGGGATTGAGTAAAAGAGGATCGGTACACAGAAAGAAAGAGAAAAAAACCCGGATAGGTACGTGGAAGCTTATTTGTGCGACGTTTGCGATTGCACATGCGGAAGAATAGACGGAGAAAGGTGCTTGAAACGTACGGAAGATAAAAATGTTGATAAACATTAGGAAATATTTCTCGGAGAGACTGTTACGCGAACGTAAGCGCAGCACGAGGAGCATAATTAATCGAGGAAGATAGCGATCGAAGCGATCGTGCTGCACGCGGTATATTTACATGCGAAATTTAAAAATGAATACAGCTATCGCATGCATTTTCATTAATTTTTTGTTATTAATTGTAGATTAATGTTAAAGGTTGCGCGTTTTTTTTTTTAAGTTATGTCAAGTGATCGGAGAACTCTTGTGAACAAACAGATGAAAAGATAAGAGAACGTGACTTTTAGGAAAAAAACGTATTCTGAATTAATTGAATAATTTCTATCCTAGATATAATTATAAATCTGAGATTCAGTCATAAATTTAAGCTAAATTTTGTAAATTGTAACAATCAATTGTAAAATACGTCTAGATAACCGGATTAAAGAATCTCATTGTTTACTGAGAAAGTCGTCGCATCCGGAAACGTCGCGTTGGCGTTTTTACCACTGCTTCCTTTTTTCTGAAAGCGCGGCGAGCTTCGTTCGTTCGTTTTCGCTTTACCGCTGAAAACAGCGATGGCAATTGCCTCTGCTGGGTCGTACGCGGAGTCGCGTATACCCGTAAGAAGCCATCCGCGTTGTAAAATCGCATTAGCACGTAACCGGACATACCGCATTCACTGTGCGTCGGTTAATGTTTGTCCTGTCGTTCCGCCATTCTCCCGGGGCGTAACGCGCGCACTCGGGTGCTCGAGATGATTCCGACAATAAGTTTTACGCTCACTGTGCTGCCCCGCAATTTATTTTACCTTGCCCCGGCGCACGCAAATGTAAACGGCGCGGCGCGTTTATCGAGGAATTAATGCGGAATAAACCATTCCGACGTCCGCGTCGTGCCTCCATATCGGCAGGTGCCGCGAGTCACCGCAAATATTGATGTTGGAAATAAAATGACGAGTACGCGATCTGAGTCATAACGCGCACATGTGAATTATAGCACCTTCCGTGTTGTATACATTAATTAAGAGGCACTCGCTTCAACGCTGTAGCATCTGAGATAAAACGGTATATTATTATAAAGATCGCGTTATGAAGTTTTGAATCTCTTTAATAATCAAACTTCACAGATATAAATACAATATATATTGTATATATACTCAAATATAAACTAGTTTATTAAGTTCCCTAATGTCTTTCGATTGTCAATCGCCACTATTCTCTCATTATATTGATCTTCCGTTAACTCTTTCTTCCTCATTTCATTCTATATTTCATCCATTTGTCCACTTAGTTCCTCCGTTCCTTCGTCTTTTAGATGTTCATACTAACATTGGATAGTTTCTTATTTCCCATTTGTTGCACGTCCCTATATCGTTTAAGCTACTTTGTTTTTACGTTGAAATGCGATATTTTAATGATGCTAATAATAATAAGAATCCTCATCTAAAATTAATAGTAGACATTTTATCCGTTGGATCTCTTATTGTCCCCTCTTATTGCCTCCCCTTGTAGGGGTGCAGAAGAGGTAAGAAAAATCGTCCCGCACTTGTAGCTGAACAAATTTTAGCATATTTCTTATAGCATATTCTTTAGCATACTTTGGTGTACAGCTGATGAAATTTCGTACGTCAGTGGGTTCCATTCTGTCATGATGACAGGCGCTTTCTTGTCATTATTATCATGTTCCTGAAAAGGAGACATGCGTCATGTTTAATAACTTACAAATACGTACCTGTCACACATTCGTCACGCCTGATCGTCGACCTATCAAGCTTTATGAAATAGGTCGTGATGGTCAACGACCGCGAGGTCTCGAGGACTCCCTATGCAAATCAAGAAGCCGACGATCTCTTGCGACATTGTGAATCGTTTTCCTTATCGTGAATCATCTCCAATGACAGATTCATTTTTGCGTCCAATCGATTCGCCGTCTTAAAGGGGAGCCTATCAAGGCACGTGCACGTACTACGAGCGATTACATTGAAATGCAAGGAGAGTAACTGATAATAACGAGAAAACGAGGGACGCGTCACGAGTGAGCGCTTGATAGCGCTAATCTCGCTCGCAAAACCGCAAATAGTCCACTCGGGATGGAGTCCGATCTCGGACGATGCTGCATACCTTAATAGCCATAGTGTATCCCGAACGTATTCGTCGCTTTTTACGGCACGCCTGCGCTGGGTCGCCACATATGTAACAAAATATCATTGTAAATCTACAATACCACCGAGACTTTACTTTGCAGATTAACGAGTTTGATAAGATGAAAAAATTCCTCAACATTTGCGACTCTAAATTAAGCTTATTATTCGTTTTCAGATATATTTTTTCGTAATTAATCTGCGTTGTATTAAAAATGCAAAATGCCCGTTTAAAAATCGGTGAGTTTCAAATTCATCAGTCAGGGTTAAAAAATGTATTTAGATGCGACGTCGGGTAATATTACAAATATAAAACATCACTTAAAACGGAGCAAAGCCTCTTGGATTCAATTATACGCGACACCGCTTCGTGCAGAATGAAGGAGAATGATCCGGATCGTCCCGAGAGCGATATTATATAAACCGGTTAATGAAATTTCAATCCCCGGCTGTGATTTAATATTTCGTTTTTGTGGCGTGTCAACGTGGACGACAGCAAGCGCATTTTGCGAGCGCTACAACGTTAACAACGCGAAGAAGTATAACACGATAGAGTTAATAACGATTAGCGTGCGCGATCTAATTGCAGGAGATATAGTGCTGGCAATTTGTGTCGTTCTCCATGGAATCTGGAATGTAAATGGATGTTCCGAGGGACGCATTTTATACACACGGTACATCGATCGCGTGACCGGTCTCGTTATGTTAACATGCAGTATTGGCGAGTGGCGGCTGAAGCCGCCGCGCCGCATCGCAAGCCTTTACTCTAGCTTATTGCCTCCGTAGGTGCTACCTCTCTATATCTCCGCCGTCAAAGATTTTTCAGTGCTTATGTTTAACTATTTTCATTTCAACGTATCAATAATTGCCTGTATCGAAAAGTGTGCGCGATGAGAAAATTATTGAAAGATTTTTTTACGAAATAAATTGAAATCGTGTAGTAAACATTTTGTAATAATTAAATAGCAACGAATACGCGAGGAAGGATGTATGTCGGATTTTATTATGTAGCTTGTGTTAGGAGAAATAATTCGCAATACTTGCGTATTCTAATCAACTCGTCGATGTGTAAAATATTTAGAAAAGTGGATGTAAAATTGTCAAATTAAAATGTTGGAGATCAGCTTAGGTATTGTACAAAAATATTTCTTAAAACTTAAATTACTATTTCTTAAAACTAAAAATTACTATTTCTTAAAAAGTTTCTTTATCAATGAGTAATATATGAATTTAATAATGTCTAAATGAAAGAAAACTTGTCGTAGTAAAGCATAGAAGCAATCGATCTCAATTTATTTTGACAGCATCTCAGAGGAAATGGTAAGTGAATGTCGAGCGTATACCATGTAACGGAAATAAGCGCGACTGCTTGTCCGCGGCGGCGCGGCGATGAAGTCGGCCGGCNGGCCAGGCACAACAACATGAACGCGTCACCGTCGATTTCGCAATTGACGCAATCGTCAAGCGGCAGTGGCGGGTCTAAATCGCGTGATCAAAGACGCGATTGTAATAACAGGCCACGCCTATCTGCCATTATCATTGGCTGAGCTTGCGGGATAAGGAGCGAAATAGGTATGGACGGAGCGGCCCGTCGTTGCTGATTGCGATCGCGATGTCGACAACGACACGCAATTGGCAGTGCAATTTCTAGTAGTCGACGCTCACGTTTATCTCGGCCTATCTATCGCTCCCCGTTCGAAGCGCGCCATACTGGCTCGTTTAATCCACGGAATCTCATCTGTCTCGTAATTCACGCGGCGCGGCGCGGCGTAAGGGAGAGTCCAGTGCCCTATTTCGACAAACTCGACAGGTTGTCTAGCGCGCCGGTGGATCCTGACAGCCTTCCAAGAAATTATATTAATGGATTTAACAACATGACGCAAGTGCAACACGGTGCGCGTTACTCAACAACCTCGCTCCGCACACGTTATTACTCCCTTCGAACGTAACGACGCGAAGCAAGTACCCTCGGCGCGTCGGAAGACGGACCGCGGCCAATTGCTATTTTAGATAACGAATCGGCCCGGCGCGGCGCGAGATACGCGCGTCGTTTCTCCGTTCGCAACTTTGCCCCGCGCTAATTTTGCGCTCGAGCGACGTCGAGCCGACGTCGAGCTGACGTCGAGCTGGCGAGGACGACGACACGCCGTCGCCGTCGTCGGCGCGAAAATCGAGCGGAGATAAGCGGAGGATGAGAGCGCAGGTACGTGCGCGGCGGGACGCGGCGCGACGGGCCGTAGCGCCATTTGTACAGCAATATATTATCCCGGCGAGTGTATTACGTCGTATCGTGCAGGTTGGATGGCCTTTACCATCAGGGGGATATTGTGCGCCACCCATACGTGGCCACACATCCCGCGACACGGCCGCCGCTATCTGCATCCGGCAGAGACGCGCCCTCAGAATAGACGTGAAAATATGCTCAAAGATTTCTCTCGGGAATGCCAGGCACTGTTACGAGGGCTCTAGTCGTTCGTCCTCCCTTTCGGCGCCACCGACGTACTCGCATTATCGAGAACGGGTCGGTTATAATCTGAAAAATGTATCTTGCTCCTCGCCCCTTCCTCGCACCGCACCGCATAACTTGACGGGGCGCTTCCCCCCCTCCCCCCCTTTGCTCCTTCTCTATTCCTCACGACGCTTTTTTCGCACGTGGTCGACGATCGTAGCTCTTCTCGGTAGTGATCTTCTCAACACGTAGGTGGCAGCAAGGAATTCTTAGTATACGACGATAAGGATTCGGCTCCTCTATAAGAATAAGAACCGGTGAATGGAGAAAGAGAGAGATAGTCAAATAAAAGATGGAGAAAGAGGGGGAGACAGAAAAATAGAGAAAGAGAAAATTACTTAAACATGTATACGAAATAGGCATTGTAGAATCTTGGTAATCTACACCTTGTACGAGTAAGATGTTTGTAGACACTTCAGAAATTATCGCTGCTATAAATTACTATTTCTTTTTCAGAATGAAATATAAATTTTATTTTAATTACTCTCAGAAATTCCAATTTCATATTGTTAGATAATAATGCAATTTAGATTCTAATCTTAATCGTGATTTTAAATAATATACAAAAATTTTCGTTTCAAAATTAATATTTTTTAATATATTAAGAAAAGTGTGTAAAATATGTATTCTTTATATGTATAACTTATGTAATATGTCATAATTTCAATTAAGATAATTTTATTATGTATATACATATATATTTATTTATTTAAAAGTTTTGTTTAAAAATAACTTTAATTTTATCGTTACGATCAAGAAAGGATGGGTAAAATAGGCCGATTTTGGCTTTCGAAGTGTAGCGAAAGGTATACATGTATTCTTACGTTTCTTGAGTCACTGAATACAATAGTAATATTTTTATTCATCTCTAAACTCGTGGGAAAGTGGTCAAAATTCGCTTTAAAGAGGTCAACATGAGTCATTTCTCAGCTAGAACAAAAATTACAATGATGTATTGACGTCAAAATAACGCCAAAACAGCGATAAAATGACATAATAATGAATTTTGAAATCATTTTGACATTTTTGTGATTACATAATAAGTAGTATGGGACTCCAGTACTTTAAAAAATTTAATGCTTTTAAGTGAAATCTCTATGGTGTGGAACCATTTAACATTCCATCATTTTCCAACATTTTTAAAATTGCTTAAGGGGTTACACTATGTATTGACGTGTTGAAAAATGAGGCTTTTTTGGGAATTTTTTTTGACACTATTAATAAAGCAACAAAAATATGGTTTTGAGGATTTATTGTACATGTCATAAGATATACAAAAGAATTTTTTTTATTTAGGATACAAAATGACGACGTGACAGGTAGAACGTGAGAACGCCTTTTTTTCCGTGGCTAGCAGCAGAACAATTTTTAATCAGCATCTAGAGCAAAATAAAAAATTTTTTTCATTATCTACATTAGTTTTGCTATCGCAGTACACACGATTTTTAAGAAATATTAATTTTTCGCAAAACAAGAGCTTTGGCAACAGTTTGACCAAAATTTTTGGCAACAGTTTGACCAAAAATTTTCAATTTTGACCGAAAAATCGACCATAATTTGTTTATCTATAAAAATTTGTTTATCTAAATAATTTATTTATCTAAAAAAAAATTATCAATCAATCATAACAATTCTTTTAAGATTCTAGAAATTCACTATTTTCTTTAATTTTTATATTATATTGATTTTGTCATTAGATTGTTATTAGATTTTGTATTACTGAAATGTTTCATTTTGAAGTGTTTCCTTAGTTTTCAGTAAAGAAAATTATAAAACGAAAATATAATACAAGTAATTAAATAATTGAAGAAAAATCGTCACTATAAATCGAATTTCCATTCCGAAACCCAGGTAGAACAAAAAATTACAAAAATATAAAAATGAATTCAAATATTTCATTTCATCGCTATTTTAGCGTTATTTTGACATCAACACATCATTATATTTTTTATTCTACCTGAGAAATGATTTATTTTGACCATTTCTCTTATTTTTGACCATCTCCGGATTTAGACGGATAAAAATATTACCATCGTATTCAGCGACTCAAAAAACATAAGAATACATGTATAACTTACGTTATACTTTGGGAGCCAAAATCGGCCTATTTTACTTATCGTTCTTTTCACACTTAATTTTATTTTTTTAAATCGAGATTTTCTTACAACTTTATAGAAATATTATAAATTATGATAATCATATTACTGGAAAATAATATGCTTATGAGGAAAATACGTGTGCGCGAGTCGTCTATCGCACGTTCAATATAAAGAAGAAAAGAGTCAAGTTTACTTACATAAACCAAGCTCAGAATACCGTCCACTCAATCTGGACAGGTGCTTATATAGCAGAGGAGAGCAAAAGAGAGCAGAAGGAAGAGGAGAAGGAAGGAGGAAGAAATGATCTGTCTTGGTATGCCGAGAGAGCCAGTCTCTTGTGAATCGTCGCCACCACCCATCGGATCCGTTGTCGCCGATCGCTGTTCACCTGACCCGAATATTTTTGTTCATTAAAGCGATATTAATCGCCGCAACGAATTCCGCGTAATTATAGCGTGATTACAGAAACGATTCGCGTGATGGTGCTTTCGTTGGCGTGACGCAATCGACACCGATTGCGCAACTTGATCAACGCGGATCCGCTTTTATGGAATTAGTCCCATCCAACTCGTCTATCTACAACTTTTAATCTCCTCGCGCTTGGCGAATGTTGTAAAAACGAGCGAGGTCATAAAACCGAGTAACTATTTAAACGATTTCTAACGATAAAAAGAGTAAAAGCAGCGTTAAAGGAAACAAGCAGCAAGTCATTAATTAAAAGGTCATCCATCTGATGACAAAGTCCAATAGTTGGATTTACGAATTGATAGCCAATTATTAAAACTAAAATGCACAGAAAACTGTTAACGCAGAATGTGATTATGTTTATTGCGCATAATAAGAGTATTGAAATAAAGTGGCCTTAATAAAAAAAAAAATCACTTATTATTTGCGAATACGCATGCAGCTTATACTCGGCAAGAGACATTTTTTCTACTTTACAGATTTTTTTATTAATCAAATTTTAATGATATCAAATTAATTGAATATCAGCGATGCTCCTCTTGTGATCGATCTATATGATGACAAATCGTGCTTTAAAATCATCAACGTCATTTTTATATTTTATATTCCTTTATTCAGAGAGTATATTGTTTCCTAAATATTGCATGCAGGATATCGCTAAGAAAACATAATATATCTCAATTAAAAAAATAAAATTGAATTCTGAATATATGTATATTATTTATTGTTAGTTTTGACGGTAAAAATTCATTTTTTTGTACTCGAAATAAAGTTGTATTTTAAATTGAAAGCCTCATAGAAGCTTTTTCATAACACGTCATTCATTATGCAGATCATATACAAGGTATTTCTTGAAGACTGCCCACTAATCTTGAATTATTTTTTTTCTATGATGCTTAATAAAGTAATTACTAAGTAAAGTAATAATTAATAAGAATAAAGTTAGTCCAATCAGTATTGTTCTTTAGACAGATACCAATCAATGAGCTGCACGTCTAATAGTGTGCGTGGCAAACCTAGCAGCGCACACCTATACTACCAGGCGTGTGACTTGCTGACATAAGTATGTCTGTTTAAAGAACGATACTGATTGCATTAACTTTATTCAATAACTACTGTTTTATTAAGCAGTATAAACGGGAAAAAATGGTACAGAACATTTCGATTCTATTTTTGATAAAGATAACGCTATGTAATTAGTAGGTAGTCTTTAATAAACTCTTTATATAAAATGATATGTTATATATATATTTCTATTTTTAAAAATATATTTTAATATACTTTAAAAATATTTACGAGAAAATGTAGGGAATATTATTATTTCGCTTTTTATGCTCAATCACGTGAACCCAACACGAGTCGCATGGGAGAGATTTATCCTAAATGAGTTTATTGCAGTTATTTAGGATCATATAGTGCCATTCATATCGTCGTTGCATTCTTTCCTAATAAGTGACTCATTTCGCCCTCGTTGCCGCTCACATTTGGGCCAACGTGGAGGAATTCGCTCAATTCGCGTACGCGAGCCGCATCCCGCGTGCATTCGCGCACACTCGTGGATAATCCCGTTGACATTTGCCGCTAATTTAATCCGTCTGGGTCAATCGGCACGACCCAACCTGTCGGTTTTGTTATATTTACCGCCATTGATTTAAACATGCTTTAATGACCTGGTATCAATCGGAATCAATTATCTCACTGACTCTCGCGTATAAATAATCAATTACCGTGGAAGGTGTGGTGCATGGGGATGGAGCGAGTCGATCCTTCTATAGTGCGAGTTTCGCATAAGTCACGCGTCTCGACGCACTGTGTAATCGCGTTTTATCGATTACACATTGAACAGAACGCACCGAGCAGATGTCAGGTGTATCAGTTTCGATACTGGAAAGAAGCGTGTATGAGAATATGACTGATTGTACACTTATTATCTTCCTCTGATTACAGTTGCGCCTATCAATTATGTACATATACATCAGTTTAATTTCTTTATCTTCATCTTTAATTTTCTATAGTTGGCGGTATATACCGTTATGACACGTACTTATACATACATTTGTTTTGCTTTTATCGTCATATATGCAATTATTTTCTTTATTCTTTATTCCTATTTGTAAATATATGGATAAATGGGTAATAAACTTTCGAGTTTTTCTTAATTTTGTTGCCGTCTTTTTTAACTTCGCTCATCTCAAAAGACTTCTCGCCAGTCAATCTCGATCGAAATAAATCGATTACTAAATTACGTCTAACTACGACGCCACTAGATTTAGGCTATTAGTTGAGTCTTCTGTTCGCGCAACATCGAGAACCGTGCGTGCATTACGTGCGCGAAGCTAATTGGTAGAGCAGATAACGAAGGTAGCGAGAGAGAAAGAGAGAGACCGGTCCAAAGGGATCCAGCGTTAGATCGGATCGGCGTGGATCGCGCGAGAGTAGCCGACAGATCATACGTCGTTAATAACGATCTGCGACAGGGGAAAGACAAGGAGCCGATATTTGTTGCGAAGATACGCACCGACGTAAACCGATGACACACAGAACGAACATATCTTAAATGAGAGAATGAGAGAAAGAAAAGATGAAAGAAAAAAAGAAAGGATAGCGTTACGAATACCTGCCGTAGTATAATACGGCAAGAGGAGTACCACTCGATATCATAAGGAAGAAATTAATTGTAATCAGACTTTGATTTATTGCAGTATAATAAAACAAAGATTCGTGTTGTGGGATAAATTTGAAAAATTACACTAGTTTATAAAAAAAATTTTTTTTTATTTAGAACCTGCCAAGGTGTTTTTTATAGATTTTTGAGTGCTGAAAACAATGTTGTAAACTAAATTTCATCGGCACGTCAAAATAATTGCGGTTTAACGTGTAAAAAATGGTTTTTTTGTGATATTTGAGATTTTTTTTGTAAAAAAGTTAAACGTTATATAAAAATTTTGATTAGCTGTCATGAATGTATTGTCCATTCCCTGTAAAATGCATTTTTTTTATTTCGATATGTTACTTTATAGCCATGAAGTATAAAGTATGAAAAATTAAAGCTGAGACTTATCCTATATGAGGGTACGAGAAGTAATTCCCAGTTTTAATCTTTAAAATAATTTTTACAGTAAACTAGTATTATTAATGAAGCTTAAACTAAATGGCCGTATGTTTATTTACCACCGCGCGCGAAAAAAAGACGATTAAAGACATAAATGGGTTAGAGTATTCTCTATGTTTTTCTGCAAGAGAAAAAAATTAAAAAATAGAATAGAAATAATTACAATTTACAAAGAAACCGGAATTTATTGAAATTGTTATAAAATTCTAATGCCAAGTACGATCGGATTAGTTTAAGTTTACGGCACAGATTTGATCTTATACTAAGATTATATAGTTGAATGTAATAATAATCATGGTAATTATACACTTATTTCCATCACGCGATGTATGCAGCATGTAATAAAAGGATTTTGCCTGTGAATTACATGCGTCGGTAATTAGATGCTCGGTAGAAAAGAGAAATACAAGAGAAGACTTTTACGTATAGAACCGGTCTAACAAATTCAAAAAGATTCGGATATCCGATAAATTGATCTAACCAGATCTCGGCATGTCCTCGCACGCAGCACGGCCGTCATGCGTCGCGAAGGAAGCGACCCGAGATAAGTATACACTCGAGTTCATTGACAAGCACGTCCCCGCGGGATCGTTTCCCTCGCGATGTCCCGGCGACCAGGAAGACGAGAGGAGCAACGAGACGTACGAGAGGAAACATCAAACGTCCGACCGAAAGGAAAATGTTAAATCCGCGTCCTCCCTCCGTCCTCCACCTCGTTCAAGTTGCGCGACGATTCTTCTCGATTCGCAACTCTCGGGACATATCGCGTACTCTCGTCTGACGAGAGATGCGAGAGAAGGAGAGACACCGAGCGGTCTAGTCTCTCCGACTGCGGTCGAACGGAGACGACGCTCGCGAGATCGAAGAGGAGGAACGCCGCGGTGGAGGAAACGACGCGGAAGGGGGCTGGCAGGGCAGAGCGGGAGGATGGAGCTTGAGAGGCGTTCGTCGGCGCGGAAGCAGCGCCGACGAGGCCATGAGATCGCGATGAAGCGAGACGGCGAGTGCGACAGCTGGCATCGTTGATGGTGTTGGTTGCCTGCGGACGCACCGATACCAGCGGCTCGCCGATGGTAGCGTGTGACGGTGATGGTCGCCGACGATGGTGATGGTGGTGGTCCACCGAGCATATCGTGTGGAGCACCAACTCCAACACTTGCTCCACGCATGAGGGAGCGAGGGAAAGAGAGAAAGAGAGAGAGAGAGAGAGAGAGACACTTGCCCCCTCCTGCCGCGGGCGGCGCCACTCGAGGAGATCCTTTCCTCTTTTCGCCTCTAGGCCATTCTCGAGAGGCGCGCGCGCCAACGCGGTGTCGCCCGATCGGTCCTCGTCGACCTTCGACCAATACACGGGCGTCCAAAAGAGTGCGTACCGCGACTTTCCACCGGGTGACTTTTCCGAAAGTGATTTCGCGCAACGCGGATTGGTTCGGTGCTCCTTTCCCGCCGATCATCCCTTCCGAGTTCTCGTTAATTGTCAGCGTCGTCATCATCGTCGCCGTCACCGTTGCCGTCGTTATCATCGTCGTCGTCTCCTCCTCTCCGCCCCCACGTGACAGTGCACGACCACGTGGTCTACGATTGATCGATCGCGCCCCTCGCTGCGGGCGACCATCGTCTCCCGCTACAAAGTGAGACAAATTCCGGAAAGTGGTAATGATCGCCGTTTGTAGTGCTTTCAGAATGGAATTATGTAAGCCATAACGATAAGGTTCGTAATGCGTGACTCAACCACGCCATTGACGGCGAACATCTTTGAGACTCGGATTTCGTGATTGCCGGCGAAGAATTTGAAGATTCGCGTAATGCGCATACGCGTGATTCATCACGCAGGATCGAACAACAAAATCGGTCTCGCGCTAAGCTGAGAGAGCGAGAGCGAGAGAGAGAGAGAGAGAGAGAGAGAGAGAGAGAGAGAGAGAGAGAGAGAGAGAGAGAGAGAGAGAGAGATCGGCATGCCTGCGTGCCATGCGCGTTGATCGATCGAGGACGGTGTATCTCGCCACCGACCACCGTCCACATCTCGATTCCGCGGTGAAATCGGGCCGGGTCGAGCGGCCAGGCCGTCGCGTGTGAGAACGGTAAGCCGGCACCGACTCGCACCGCGGAACCGGCCTGCCACGTGACTTTTGGCTGCTCGCGGCTTCTGCGTCGTTCGACACGCGAGCATACGTTATTGAATGCCGTTGCGAGAGGCCAATAATCCCGCGTCGATCGAATCGAAAGATTCCAGAGATACGGCCAAAAAACTCGCAAATAGATCGCTACTCGATCGCCTCTGTGATCTTCCGTCATTTTCTCAAATTCATTAGTCATTCTGTTGATGGTGGAAAAAGAAAAAAAGGCCTGAATGACGGACTGCGTCCGTATAGGAGGAAAATCCGTGCTTGACGACGGGATGTTGCTTAATTACGCGTTGACGTATCCGATCGATCGAAGGTGCTTCAGCGGCTCGGGCGGGAAAAACACGGAACGGGAGAGATCACGCGTATCGCCCGCGGAGCCGGAGAGTTGAATGCGCGCACAGGCAGGCACGAGGTCGTCCCCCTCGACGATCGTCTCGAAACAAGCCTCATCGAAACTCGTTCGAAAGCTGACGCATCGCGTGAACGCGAGACGCGGTCCGGAGGCGATAGGTGACACAAGATCGAGGCATTGAACTGTCCTCGCATATGTGTTAACGCGACAAAATTTTACGTTCGACAGATTTTCACGTAACGAGCGCGGCTCGAGATTCCGCGGCAGCGTGACGGCGGCTCAGTTTCAGATAAAAATTACAATAATATCCTGCAGTTTATTATCGTCCGCTCTGCGTGATTGACAGGCGCCCGATCGCATGCCAAGCACGAATCTTGCCTTGCGTTACCTCGCTGTATTGTCAACGTCTTGCTAAAACGACTTGCTCCACGTGCGATTCCTCGTCGTGCGATCGAGATGTCGAAGCTCCGGCGAACGTCACGCTGACAGCTGTTCGCAAATACCGTTGACGTTTGAGCTCTCTTAATTGAGTGGGACATAACGCGCGTCAAGAATAGCGTAGTTTCCTCCCGACATGACTCTTCAACGGTAGTGAAAGTTACGTTTGACAGCAAATTTGCATACAATTATAGCAGTGCCATTGTAACTCGTCGCTATGGATACTCCGAAGCTTCATGCCATAATAGTGATATAGAATTCTCTCTGCAACAATTTTTCTTTAGGAAGACGTTGCGCACATGTATGTACGTTTCGCAGCATGAAGCGTGCCACTGATTTGTGCCACTTATTATAAAACTGGCGTATGAGCAAACGCTCGTATAATGGTGTTGGCGCGTGTCTGAAATTGGACATCATCAAACGGTGATCGCAAGAAGCGCATCGCCACGATTAATGATAGTTTTAATCGTGTATGGAAATTTAAATCGTGGAGTCAAGGCGAAACCCAATAAAAAACTTATGAGATGAGTCCTCAGAAACGTTTCGCTAACGACATGCAACTCTGCGGTTTGAACCACGTGAGCGCTTGTTGATATTTCTCTTAAATAAACCAAGTTTATCCGGTTAATGGACGATCATTATGCCATCAAGGAATAATCAGAGGAGATTGCCGCCGACGATGCGACTCGACAAATACGTGGATATTACTGACAATCGGATCTTGGTAATTGGCCAAAGTTTAACGGCGATAGCGAATCCATGCGCATTCCTCTTTCATTAAACAATCATTACGGATGATGCGCCGACCGTAACGACAAGCATATACAAAGATGTATCGATCGAATTGAAATTTAACACAAGACTCTCATGTCATTATCGAAGCATCCTTACATCATTGTCGTCGGAATTAGCAACAACGAACTGGCATAGATTTGAAAGATCCTTCCTTTGGAGTTCTTACCAATTGACGATGGCGAGCTCATTGAAATTCCAGGATTAAGTAACTGATATCTCCGGTGACTTCTGATAATTGGCCGCGGAACGAACGAGATTTTACGGTGAAAGGAAGCTCTATGTGCTCGCGTTCGTACTCACTTGGCCACTGTCGGTGTCTCGCTGTTACCTATCAGCGACTGGCGACTATCTCGTCGGATCTGCGCGAGTCCCGGCGAACGAGGTAGCGGGTATCACCAACGGACTTCGGAGTCCATCATGTCCGTCTTGGAGGCCGGCGAAGCCGACCGCACGACGACGATGTCACCATTGGATGAGGTCGTATCCCCGACGAGCGTCGAGTCAGAACTGATGGTCACCGACATGTTGGACGAGCACGAAGCCGCGCTTAACGAGCATGGCAAACGCAAGAAAGACACGGACGGCGACGAATTGACGCCGAGGAAGCTGCCGTCGCTCACGAGGAACAACAATGAGGTTGGGTTCGTCCTCGAGGGAAGCCCCGACGACGAGCTTCGGGAAGATAGGGATGACGTGAGTCTGTCTTTTTCTTTCCCCAATGTCAAATCGCACGACGAATGGAATTCCGAATTGATTGATGATATAATAGATATCGCAATTGCAAAAATAATCCTCATTGGTATATTTTCATCTAACAATAAGATGTAAAAAATATTTAACGGAATCGAAGATATATAATCATTAAAAGTTATTTCTTCATTTAGTGGAATTCATGGAAAATATTCCCAGCTCACATATTTGAATATTCGTGTTTTAATTAGTTCGGAAATTAAATATCTCGTAACGTATCTACATGGCTGTTGTTTTTTTTTTAAGTTAACCGGCGGATGCAGTTTACCGATATTTTTAATAATTATGGAAACATTATTAATCGGAGTCTTATTAGGCCCATCAGTTGAACGACTTTAAAAGTATAATGTGGTATTAAAAAATTTCAATATTTCGAAAAAAAATATTGAGTAGTGGGGGAATTCGAAAAAAGTTTTTTGTTTTAGTTATAACTTTAGTATTTTTGAAACCATTATACTTATGTTTAAACAATTTTTTTCTATCTTTTATACTTTTGACAATATTCGTCACGAAAGGAAAAAACTGATTTTTTTCAAAAGGGTGTTTCACCCTTAAACATGCAATTGGGCACATATAAAAAATACGTATCCCTTATTTTGAGCTAGAAAACAACATATTGAAAGCTCATCAAAATCAGAAGAGGATATCTACGTGGGTTTCCTGGTTGGATCTTATTGGGCCCAACGTGGATTCTGGACTCAAAATCTAGTAGACTAATCATATAACTCTCTCGATACTCGAAAACTTTTGTATTTAACATTTTTTCCACCTATTGCCCTTGAAATATTTTAGGATTTCGGTATTTTTTCCGCATCCTATATATCTTATCATCACATTGGCGAACAGATTTTCAACCATGTTGCACGGAGACGGAATTCTCACGTGGTAGAAGAGAGAGAAGAAGAGAGAGAGAGAGAGAGCAGCTGTCGAGTGATGTGCCCGCCTACGCACGGTTATACCTGTTTCAGAGTCCGCGAACGTATCCTATTCTGACACTCGGCAACAAATCAGATGCTCGGATCCACAGCTACAATAACGTGGCTATTAATGCGTGCTCTTTCGCGCTTTAGGAGATCTGCATCGTTGGTTGTGCCCTTCTCGCGCGATTATTATTCGCATTACATATTCCCATTGTGAAGTCTTGACATGATTCAAAACGCGATGCGCATTTCTACTGTTTGCCTAAGCTTTTCTCTCGGCGCTATAAATTTAATGACTTTATTGTCTATGCGCTTTGTTCCGTGTTCTACAGAATATGTTATTAAAGAAAAGTTGCATTTATCAGACTGAAGACAGCTACTATTTTAATTACGGCATTTAAGGGGATGCTGTCGTCAATTTTACCGACTGAATGAGTCTTTTTTTAAATTGGCTTTACAGATTTTAAAATGCTTCTCCAAAGTTAATGCATATACGCTAATGCGTACCCCAAAAATGATTTAATGCCGAAAAATAAAATAATTTTAAAAATTCATGATAAAACAAATTTGATTTTATTTAATATAATTGAAAACACTTTTTTTGTACATTTGAAATTGGTTATCTCAAAACCTATGAACGTATTATAATCATTTTAGTCTCATTTGAAAGATAATTTAATTTCTTACAACTTTTGTTTCGTCACTTTTTGTTAAAAAATGCATACTTTCCCAGATATTTGTAAAAATGTACAAAATAACCGTAATTTCAGACTTTTTAAAGGCGCTAACTTTTTAAGAAAGCGTTTTTCGACTCATGTTTATCGGAAACTTTTTGTTCAGAATTAAATTTCCTATCAGATCACAAAGTCTGGTTGAAATGTTTGAGGCCACTATGTATATTAGATACATATATATTAGATACATTACATAACACTCATCATTTTTACTAAAAATTAAAAATTATCATTGAAAGATTATCGGTTCAATGAGACTATCATGCAATTTCTAATTGTTACAAGTTGCGTCAAACGAGTGCACCGCTCATCTCTCGCTCATCGTTTGCTATTATGATCCCTACTAAAAGATCAAGAGAGAGAGAGAGAGAGAGAATGAGAACGTGCGGGTCGATTCGTACGATAAGCCTCATAGGCAACGTCGTAGGATAAGAGCCTGAGACGAAGTCGCGATGCCGCGCGCAAAACAAGCTTCAGGAAAAATCCGAGTGCGGTCCTGAGATGTGACGGGTACCGCACATCGCGGCGCATTCGATGTAGCATGTGGTGGCTACGCCGATGATACCACTGTCCGTGGAACAGCATCGAGTATTCCATTAACCGCGTTTGCGAGTCGGCGGCGCGCAGCCGCGCAAGCGTGAGCGAAAAAAAAAAATTATCCCTCGCTACCGACTCGAGCTCGTGTCGTTAATTATATCCTCGGAATCGGCGCTTTCGCGGTGTCTAACGATGCCGTGAGTTACCTTAGGTAGCTTCACGCTTTTCGTGTACATGATGAGGAAAGATTAGCTCGACATTCTTTCGGCCAGCATTTCGTGATCGACGTTTGGGAAATAGTCTCTTTTCTCGGGAAAGAGAATTGAGCATCTAGTTTTAATTATCACCGTTAATCTTTCACGGATGGAAATCGATATATTATTTATACTTAGCAAAGTAAAGTGTTTTGTTTTTAATCTAAAATTCTAAATTAATCTAAATCAATGTAAATTAACTTAAATTAATCTAAATTAGTGAAATTAATGAACGTTATATAAAAGATAACTACCAAAGCGATTAAACATAGAAACTGAACAGTTAATTAAATTAAAATCGTGTACAGATCACATAGGAAAGGGAAAGTCATTCCACGCGAAATGTTAATATTTTTTCTACCGATTGCTACACGAAGAGGCAATAATACATAAATACGCTATATGTATATTGACAAATTATCAACGATAAATTTCTTCAGATACTTTGTACTGAGCTCTTAAATGTAACCAACTTTACTTAACTTTGATAATTCAACGTAGCAACGTAGCAGCGTAGCGTTATCGCGCAATCTTAATGCCAGTGTGCACAAAGGTATAATGATAAATCATAGTTAATAATGTAATTGGACAGCAAGATTAATAACGTATAATGAAATAATGCAGATTCGTACGATTAGGCCACCATAGCGCAGTGCAGCTTGACATGATGCGCCGTTGAAAAAATTATACTATATTATATAATTATTAATTTTATATTATTATATAATTATTAACCTTTAATAAATTTTTTGGAAAAATAAGAATAACCGTCATCAAGATACTTGTGTGCAAACGTGTCGAGAAAGCTGTCGCATCGAATGTCACAGGTGACGTAACGGTGAACGCATCGATCATCGTTATCGCAGGCTCTAGAACACGCAAATCATTTCAATTTTGCGTTGTTCGAATGTTGGCGGAACGTAGGAGGTGAAAGCACCGAAAAGTACAGCGTGCTAAAAATCGGCCCGTTGAGCCTTCTGCTCGCTGAATGGATAATGCCGTCTCGTTAAGAGGCTAGTAAACACCACGATTGATCGCCGAAAGATCCCTCGTATGACAGTTTTAATGGCCTGCAGGTAATCGCCATCGTCGACAACTTGCGAGCGATTAAAGGTGAGGCTAATGCGCCTTTCACGAAGGCGTGTGTACAGCGTGGAAGGTGTATACAGTGCGGCGAACAGTCTTTTCTGTGTACATGCGACCCTCTCTCATGATGGGTCGAACCGCACAACTTCTCGCAACGAGATGCCACTTTAATTTGTGAGAAACAAGAAACACGGCCGCGCGTACGCGCGCGCGCAATAAAACTTCAATAATTCATATCTTGTGACTAGATTCCAAAACGGGATCTCGGTAATTAATACGCTTGGGCAAATAATTCAGCAGGGTTCACTCGAGTTTTGTTGGGTAATGGTGTGTACATTAAGACAATTATCGTGCGTTTACATGTTTTTATTTGTCTGCTTTGCTTTATAATTGCGCGGTGAAGGCAAAAAGAGCATTTCAATAACGATGTTTTCTATCGCAACGATAAATGTATAATATTAAATATTGAATATAAATCAGCGATAATCAACGTATTTATCAACGTTAATATATACGAAAAAGTTTTAATTAATTACTGATATATTTGATATCACAATTTCCTTGATTTAATAAATAATTTAATAATGCGATCTATATCCACATGCGATTTGTTTCTGCAAAACCAAGCTGGATTTAATACTCTGTTTGCAAAGATTCATAAACATAATTATACAAGACAATTAAAATCAAAGAATAAAAAATTTAAGTGAAACACTATTTGGATAAAAAGATTTATTTTGTTCTTCGACTAAATTTAATTTTATTTAATCCAATTTAAGATTTTGATAAAATCTTAACGTTATATATTTAATTACCGTTGCTTAACGTTAAAGGATCATTAAAAAAATCAAAATAGAGATTCTGCTTGATTTTTCCTTTCATTGAGAAAAGGTTGTTTCGAGATCACCAAAAAGTATGCTTTTCAAATCTAATGTAAACTTTTTAAAATATTATGTACGCATTTCAACTATTTTTTTTTTTATTTCCTGGATATTATTACCAGCTACCGATTATAATGGCCACAGAAGAGTGCCGTTATCTTGTTCCATTAAGAGGAGAAACCGCCGCATAACATCGTCCAGAACGTAACCTATAAAATTAAAATTGGACATTCTCTTGTAATGTACATCATAATAAACATGCCGTTGATCTTTAGCTTGTCACGTTTCATATTATCGTGCGTCCTAATTTCCCGCGATAATTATCTACGCATCCATACGTATAAGATGCTTCGGATTTCACGTTCATATTAACACATTCGACAAATATAAAATAAACTATTTTTAAAGTCCTTAAAAAGAAGAAGTCTTTCGTTGCGACATTTAATGTTAAAAATTTGAAATTTATTAGCGCGACGTTTCAGTTGAAGAAAGCTCGAAAATCACCGTTAAGATTGAGATCGTAGATCTCGAAACACTCTGTATGTACTCTGCATGCGGTGAGTCAAGTGCCAAGATTCTTCCTGAAAGCCATTTAAAATCAGAGATCAATCTTCGTAAATCTTAAATGTTCCACGCTCGGTGACTGTCGCTATGAACTTTCGCGTTTCGCGCAATAATGACCGCCTGCGGGAAAAATTCAAGCACGAAACGCAGTAGTTTAAAGACCGGAAGATAAATCATTCCCAGCATCGCGGATAATGATAGGTGGTGCGAAACGATCGCGCGCATCGCGCCTGTGATATATTGTTCGCAACTCCTTGAAGATAACGCTTGAAATCCCCGGTGAGTGATAATCCGGCTTGCCGCCGATGCGCGTGCGATTTCCGGTGCGGGGATAGACGGTTACGGTAACACTGTACGCTGTAAAGACGGTCGATCAGCGAAATTACGGAGCTTCCGGTTATCGACGTCGGTCGCGTCCCGGAGAAGGCAAAAAAAAGCGGACGCTTATAATCGCACCGTGATATTTGTTGGCGAAAACAATTTGCCAATCTTTATTACGTAACGCTTACATAACGGGCAACTCTTAAAGAAGCTTTGTTACACAGGTCTGACCCTTACGATCATCGCGACGTAATATCCAAGCTTTGATTTTTCATTACGCGTTTTCCGATGCGGTTGATGCCTGTAACCTTATCTCGATATTCACGTGATCTTTCTTGCAACATAATTCATCGTATAATGCGCGTTCCAGGCTAAGTATCATTTATATAACTTGGTTTACATACATTTTATAGTATAATGTTAGTGTAGTTTCATTTCACGTGTTTCTGTATCATTGCAATGGAAATGAAAATGACAGATCTGCGAATATGAGTATATCGAGTATACATTGTCTCGTGCACAATTTTTCTATTTTAATACTGTATTAGAATGCAATAAATTATCCGTGATTATGACATAACGTCGGGAATCGTGTGTGCGTGTGTGTGTGAGAGAGAGAGAGAGACTCGTGACTTTATCTATGCGTAATGAATTTTTATTTATAGGCGCGTCACATACCTATCACTGTAGACAAGGTCACAAGGCTTCATCTCCGTTAATTCATCTTTTCATCCCATCGCTGTGACCCGCGGTTTCCGATGAAGCGAGCTCCGGGTACAGACGGCAAATCTGACAAAATTAATATCCCATATCGCTGCGTCCCATACGCTACGGTCTTTTTTGTAAATCATTTAACCGAGAGTCACTATTACTCAGTCGAATATAAAATGTTCCTCGTACATCATACACATGTATATATCTCTGTCTGAAAATGTTTTTGCATTTATCATCGGAAAATTTATATTGTTTCTATGATTTGTAAGATTATTATTTGTTGCCCGATCAGTTTGTCATCCTCGTGCACTTTTATTTATCTTTCTTTATTGTTTATAATATTGGATCAATAAATGCATATTAAATTTTATTTGAAATTTATTCATAATACATAAATACTTTATAATGAATAACAGTATTGTTTTCCTTTATATAAATTCATTTTTTCCAATTACTTCGACCTTTGAAATAATCTATGTAAAGGTATCGCGCGCATATATTTGTAAATTCTTTCCCAGCGAGGATTGAGTTATTACAAAGTCTTTTGCCGATGTAGATACGCATCACGAAGGCAACAATGAAGTTATAGATGAATATCTACGCAGGATCAGAGATGGTTGTTTAATAATACTTTTAAAGTCCCGCGTGAATTATCGCAATTTCAACTTTATGTATACAAGGAGAATGGTGTGCCAGCGGTTATTGCGAGCGATTATCGAAATTGCCGCGTTGCGTTCAACTTCTCACGTGGCAACCAGGAAACTTGCTGAGGGGAAAACACTATATAACGTATAAGCGATAATAAAAAGTGCATAATCATTGGTTGGTTTTCGCTACTAAGGGATTCTTTCCGCAGGCTTGAAACTCTCGATGACGTTAAAGATCGTATCATATTTTACCGACACGCTATTGGAACTCGAACTCATTTGCGCTGTGTTCCATTCTATTTATAATAAAAGTAGTTTTTTTCGTAGAAAAAAAATTTGTAAAATACTTATGTAAAAAGGAGAAATATACATATAAGAAAAAGGATACAAATCTTGCGTAAAGAAAATGTAAATATTGAACTTGTGAAAGAGACACTTGCATATCTTTACAAAAAAAATTAGACGTGTGTAATTAATTAATAAATTATACATATGTATACCTTTCGAATTTTATTCGAACTCAATTTACCTTGTGAATTTTGAAATTTTGTCGACAATTATTTCTTGCCAGTCGACGATAGATAATGTACGCCCTAAGTAATTCCAACGCATGCGATGCCAGATAATCCAAAGCGATCAGCTGATTTAGCTGTTTAGCTGAATATTTCGCAAGGCTTTCGAATGGCGCGATTTTCGCAAATCCTCTTAGAGGCTGAGGGAAAAGAACTCGGGAGTATCGAGCGCGTTTCGTTCGGCAGCAGGGAAGGGTGAGAGGAGTTCCGGCGTTCGAAGAGACGCGGGGCATTCTTAACGACTCTTTGTCGCATCCGTTTGTGCATCTCTCCGCCCCTGTACTTTTGAGATAAGTTTTTTTTCTTCCGCGAGGTAATAAAGATCTGGATTAAATCCCATTCGCGTAGGGCGCGCAAATACACCCGCGGCTCGGCAACCTCCGGCGAACCCAATAAACAACTGCGCGGCCGGCAAATTTATCCGCGTAACAGGCGGTTTACTCCGGGCGCCATATATTATTACGATCGTCGGTTTATCTCCGCCACGATTATGCGCTAGAGTCCGGTAGCTAGTGCCGGCTGCTCCACTTGGCTCGCCTTTTTGTGCTTAAACCAGTGAGAGCAACACACAGTTGGCCGCTGTTTATCTCTCGATAGTGAATTTCGATAGCGCAAGATGAATTTTAATCCTTTGCATTTGAAATACGACGAGCATGGTTATCTACGATAAGGGTAGCAGAGTTTCGAGCTACGCATTAAGATCTGTCGCCTTAATGCCAACCAAGTCGAGAACCTAACGCTTACGTTGATGCTGATTGTGAAAAGCCATTAGAGATTTCTGTTGCCAAGCAAGTCAGTTATTTTTCTTATGGATATTGCTAGGACAGATAGGTATCAAGAAATTTTAAACAGACTTCTCAAGTGTTTCAAAACTAATTTCATCTTCTCATATTAATGTTTTATTATTTGAAATATTTGTTTTATATATATATATATATATATAAAATATGAGAAAATGAAATCAATTTCCAAACTTTAAAAGTTTTTTCTAAAATGTCTTATAAATAAAGAATTATATTATGTATACATATATGTGCACACACACACATCGTGTACACATATACAAAAGAAAGATTTCATTTATTATTAAATCAAAGTTTTATAGTTCCTGCCCTTAAGTTTCATCTAAACACAACACGAAGCGCAGTAGTGAAGGACCGTTATTTATTGACACTCTTCACATATCATCACAAACGAATGACTCGTTTAACATGAATCAACATCCATCTCAAGATAGCTAATACAGGGGGAATGTAGTACATAAATTATTCACTTCTAATCGTAATGAATACTTAAACCGGTCTTCAAAACTTTTGAAAAGCTTGGAATGTCTTTTTTCGCATTAGCTCATTGAACGTAGGTGTCGTCGTGTCGTGAACGTATACAAAACACACAGATGCCCGTGGATGTCTCATTGACATAACAATAACTTGCTGATCTGTGAAAAACTCAGTTGCATTCTGCATCTTATCGTTGCATCCGGTATCACTCGTCGACCGCGACCGCGACCGCGACCGTTCCGTCCGCAACCGCAGCATCAGTTAAACGCAACGTGGACGTACAATAAAATACGCGGTGATTGCAGCGCGTGTCGCTTATATTACATTCGTGGTAAGATCTACGGACGGAATTAGGTACACATGATCATGTAGAAGAAGCGGCGGCGGCAGCGAAGATAAATGAAGAGGAAGAGCGGCGATATATTCCGTATGATGCACATCTCGTTCCGCTCGACAAAACCGGAGCGCGCCGTTTCTAAGCACTAAGGAGATATTAACGAAACGTAAAATACGTCGCTTATATTACCGATCCACTCTCGCTCGGTTACTCTATAGAGCGGAGCGACCGCGGAATATTCGTCCCCATTTAAAAAACCCCTCGCAGAGATGCAAGGCAGTCGAGACTAAGGTGAATTTTTTTCTCCGACAAGCGAGTGAGATAATCCGATGTTTATCGATGCGAGGGATTTGCATCGATTACACTGTGGACTCTGCTATACAGTTTTTAATAAAATTCTTTTTGCATTAGCTCATGTAGAGAGAAGTAATCGGCGACACGTCGGAATAGCCATGGATTTTCGTTTTGCTTCCCTGAGGGGGCAGCTTGATGGGTGGCAGCGAAAAGGTCACCCGTTTAACTTCGCATGATCTTTAGGGAGTTACTTGAATCTCTCGGCCGTCGTTGCGCGCATATGAAAGATATTCCGCCATTTTGCCGAGCGATTGCAACTGCTCGGTCTGCGACCGCGCGCGGGGAGTTTTAACTAGACGTAACTTCGGCCGCTCAAGTATGCGCGAGTGGAGGATAATAAACGTGGGTAAGAGTCGTCGTAAAAACCTTTCTTGCAGTCCTACGTTTCTTCGCCGTCCCGCCGCCGCCATCGCCGCGGTCATTTTATTAGCGCATTTGCGCTTTGCCCTCCATCCTTGTCGAAACGCGGCTAACCCGTACTTTTTGCATTCCGCTGTGCGAAACGAGAGCACGCGACTGACACTCATGTTTACGAGGGAGTGAAGGCTCTGTTAAAATGGGACAGCGAGATCGAGCGCGTTAAAGCGCGCGATAAACTGTGCGCGGCTGTTTTTGGCTGTAAAACGGCAAAGCGATTACTCCTGCGGCTACTGCGATCTGCGCCTTTGATATGCAAATCACGCGAAAGATGTCTTCCTCTCTTTCCTAATTGTTGCATCGTTTTTTGCACGACTTCTTCTTAAAGTAAATTTAAATTTGCTCAAACTTGTTGTAGTATTTGTTTATGTCAAGTTTTAGGTATGTCGAAACATCTTGAGACTTCTTGCTAAATATATTCGGCAACGCAGCAAGGCATTGTAGTATTGACGTATAAAAATTCCGTGGGCGGCATGAAACAAAAAAGGCTATGTTTACCATGAGATTTTAAGCAGTCGTTTCACCATGATGACGCTGTGCTCGTCTCCTGAGCGCTCTTCAGTGTTTGGCGAAATCTGGTTTTGTCAATTTTTTGCTTTCCAAGATTATGCTGTGAGAGAGCTTTGCAAATTTTTAATTTATAACGGAATTAATATTGTATTGAGAATGAATTGAAATATTATATAGTGGAAATACCTTATTTTTTTATTATCACATAAAAGAAAGAATGAAAAATTTTTGTAATTAAGTATTAATTGTAAAATATAGAGCGGATCATAATTCTTACACGCAGTATCTTAATGTAATTTGCAAAATTTCTTAAAATTTATGATGTCATCGTGTTATGCAACGTATGCACGACTCGATTCACGCTTAGAGGTCTGCGACAGCATCTTCTCTTGAAACATACCAAGATTGCCAGATTAAAAGCCTGCCGGAAGGAAAATATCACAGAAACATTTTGCTCAGCGTTATTTGATCTTCTTGGTACCCTCTTCGCATCAAGTATTATTTTGCTTTATAATTTGCCGTTGTCCACGAACATTTATCAAAGCATTAGCAATTTTTCGACAAACGACTAACTTTATTTACCGTCACTGCACCGTAATTCCAAAGGGCCACTCCCGATAACTTGCAAATTACACCCACACGTACGAACCAATTTGGCAGACACATTCATGTGCCTGGTATGCGGTAACAAGCACGAAATAAGACGCATACATTACGACCTTAATAAAGCGAGGGCCGATTTACATAGTAATTACTAAGTTTTCTGGATCCAAATTACCTACGTAGCGAGCCGTCAAAGAAAAGACGGGCGCCTGACAACGCGTTCAGATAATGAGCGAGCCGGTGAAACAATAATAAACATCTGCGAATATTAGTAAGTTAGAAATTGCAAAGTTGTATTACTTTCTGGTGAAATACAATATTTGTCATTTTAACTCACTAAACTATTATATAATTATTTTATAATATCTTTTGTTTTCAGTATAAGCTTGAGTGTTGTAGTTTGAATTGTTACTAAAAAATTCTCGCGTATTACATTTCAAGTTTTGACGAAACGCTATCAACAGCCGCGATTCATATCTGTCATGTATATTTGCTGCGATTATTTTTTCTGTCACGATGAGACTCGATACCTTAGATCACGATAAGTTTAATTTTATCTCATTTTATGTATTTCAAACTTTCACGTAATAAACTAGATTGAATTTTTTCAAAGCTCGTTATCAAGAGATTTTACATATTAAGCTTATATGTACATAGGCCTTCTTTAAAAACTTTATATAAAGTTAAATATTGAATCAATGATCAAACTATTGCTTCCGTAAACTTTTCTTTAAATGAATTTTTCTAATCTCTAATTTTGCGATCAGTAATCTCTTCTATATACTGTTATTTCTAAACTGTTACGAATTCATCGTACAATTTATTTACGATTGTAGGTACAGTTGGCACTGAATCAGTTTCGCTATAGTTTCGCACTTTGATTAACCCTGAACAGCAAGTATTGTTTCAGACGGATCCTCAATTCGAGTATCGATAATCTAACTTATACACGCGGATACAACCGTTAACCTTTTGACGTCCTACTTCGATCGCGAGGATTGTACAGGGTAGATGTGTGCGTCCTGAACATGACTCATAGATTCGTGTAAGTAATATGAATTATAAATCGCGAGGGTTCTCGTGAGAGCCTACGAAATTACCGTTCAGACAGTTAAGACAATATTTTTCAAGACGACGAAAGAAGAGAGAAAACGGTAAAGAGATGGAGATTATACAGATAGGCAGAGAAAGCGCGTAAAGTGCAACAAAGCCAGAAATCGCGCAATTCTAACTACGATTTTCACTGCAGAAGGCGACGCTTTTTACAATTGACAGTTTTGATAAGGCAGTATATGGAAATAGAAATACGGAAATCGGAATATACGACATATCATCGGAATATTAAGTCTTTTAATATTCCGAGGAGGATCATGGAAATGATTAAGGAAAAATCAGCTTCGTCGCTGATTAAAAACGCCGCAGACGAAAGAATCTTTATATAAAACGTGACGTATCGCACGAACACACGTGTCACGTTCACACGGAAGTATAAGAGGTGTCCCGCTTGCCCTGAAAAAAAAATGCTCTTTCACCTTCGGGAGTGCCTCGCTGATATATTTTATGCGTTACTGCAAGCGCCTGAAAGGCACCTGCACTCTTGTCGGCGTATATACCCGTCGGCGTATTACGCACCGCGCAAATTTAAGTAGCTCCAATATATGTCGGGCCTCACACGTAAATTCACGAAACCAACGAACGGAGTGTGTGCAAGAGAGCCTGGATTGTTTCTAATTTGTTTCTCAATGTATCGTAAAATTCATCTGGCGATACGGATACTATGGCTTTCATCACCACTCCAAATTTTAGTTCAGTTTTAATCCGATTTTAGCTTACAATTATATCAGAAATTGAGAAGAGAAGAGCAAGAGAGAAAGAGAAAGAGAGAGATTAATTCCGATCATTAATATCCGTATTACATATCTACTATATCCTCATTCCGCAAACAAAATACGTTTATGTATTAAACGTGTTTGCTTGTTTTGTTTGGACTACGTTCGCGGTAATGTGGAACGTACGGCGGTGAGCGGACTCGGCCAAACTGATTTTTAACGCCTGATAACAGACTCGCGCAATTGCGGAGCATGCATCTGTCTCGTCCGTAATGCGGAAGCAACGCCAGAAGTCTGCGCCGTCCGCGGCCAGAAGCCGAAAGGCGCCCCTTCACCTTCGAGGGTGTCTCGCGCGTTTTATGTATCGCCGCGAGCACTTGCTGGAAAGCACCTGCGCAAGTCGGCCTATACCCGTCGGCATGTTTCATAGATAACCTGCCTGTGTTTCGCCGCATGTATTTAAACATAAGGCCTGTCCTCGTGCGTCGCGTCCACGTGCACGTTCAATCGCGCGTGCACACGATCGAGTTCGCTTCGGCGGCGAACACGATCAGGTGCGTGAATGTTTAAATATTGTCCGCTATGTTATACGACAGGGCGCGGAACCTGTTACCGGTTTGAGTGGGCGGGTTCTCCGCATCGGTCAAAACCGATCGATCGAGGCCTTCGACGGAGGCGCTGCAACGTGTAATTTCGCGCTCTGTGAACGACGTACTCGCGCGTGCGAGTCGCTACGCGTACGCGCTAATTCTGCTGAAAACTACTGACTCGATTTAATGCGAATAATTTGCTTTAATTTGATTTAATCCGCCGATTAATTATTAGTCGCTTCCTTCTGAAGGAGCATTATACTTCAAGTAGGAAGACATATATCTCGAAACTTGTTGCGCCATTCATTGACAGCTTATGGAATACGATGATGATTAAAAACTTTATTCGTTCAAAGCTATTACAGCTATTTCCCTTCTAATCTATATAATTTCTTATCGCTGCGTTCTCGTACTCGCTAATATTTCTTTTTTACTCGCGCCTTTCCTCATCTTGCTTCTTGCGTTAGTACGAAATTACTTTTCGCCGGCGAAGTGTTATTATTCGGGACGAACGGAATCAAGCGTGACTGGGCAACGGTAAGAAATATCGATGCACTCCGCGATCCGTTCTTCGATTTAACAATACGCGCCTCTCGCTGTACTTCCGCAATATCGCGGAGATGAATATGCAGCCATAACTGTCCGCAGTTCAAGAACATCCGCCATTCGATTTAACTTATATTGCGAAAACGAGACGTTGGCGTTTCACAGAATGTTCGACTATTATTACGGAATACGGAATTTAGAAAAAATCATTGCAGCCAGCACGCGCGACCGACGTAAATCTTCTAATAAACATTATTTAAAGAGAAAGATAAGAACAATGAATTTTATTGTAAGAAAGGAATTTAGCTCAAGAAATTCCGTGTAAGTTTATATTCTTTCCTGTCAACTTTGCATGGCATGTGAAGTAGCGGTAGTTAGAAATATTATATAATATTTTATAAAGTCACAGAGAAATGTGTGTACAAAGCAAAAATTTTGTAAAAAATCTTTCTAACGTTTTATCTCTCTTTTTTTATCGTTTCTTAAATAACTCTTTAAAAGAGAATTATTACAAATATACAATATAAATATATCATATATCTCTTACGAATGTGAAATACTAACAATTTTACAGTTTTTTACAATTGCATGAATGCGTCGGCGAGATAAGCTATTTAAAGGAAATTTTATTATGTTAATACCGGACGACGCGCGCGCGTGCTGAATTAATTGACGCGAGACCTACATAAATTATTCACCAAGTTCAATAAATATTTTTACACTGCATATATAAAACGCCATCCGGAGCGATTCAATTATTGATATGACTCGAGCACTCTCATCAACACGAAAAATCGAGAGCAATTTCGATCACTGTCATCGGAGATAGCGCATGTCTGTTTTTTCGACGCATTGTTTCATTTGTCTTTGTGATTACGGACTTGTCTGGTCTCGCGTATTTGCCGAAACGGACGTGTCGTGTAACGGGGAGTAAAGTAACGGGGAGAGAGTGCGAAAGAAATTCTACAACATTGTTGATCTGAAATATGTTAACGATTACATCCGAGATACTCGGTCTCGTTCGCAAATTATAGGTACTGTATATATTTGCACATTCCGATGCACTCGCCCGTCGATCACGCCACGATAGAACACATGTATTACCGATACAAACTAGAGACGCGCCCTGTACGAGCGAGATGATATTACACCGCAGCGCGATCGACTTTATTAGCATACTTTGTTAGCACGCAGTTCCTGCGATCCGCACGTCCTTCAATCCGATCTTTGCAACGTAATTCTGTTTTCCGCTGTTCTTCCCTCCTAATATATGTACACATGCTTCTCGAGTTAACATACTCAAGAAGCGTGTGTACATATATCAAGAATTTGCCTGATATGGTACTGCGGAAGTGAACGCGCACGGATTCCCGCAATCATTATTAATAAGGCATCGATCGATGTTAACAAAAACTTTCCAAGCGGCATAACGCGACTTAATTAATCGTCCGCGCGATAATTAATAAATGCAGAAAATTAATAAATAGCGCGGACTAATTAATTTATCTTTCTTTATCTAATTATATAATATATATAATTGGGCGCGATTAATCTCGCGGCACGTGCTTCAATACGAGGCGCTTACGCTGCGGGTCCCGCTGGCATTTCGCAACGGTATTCCGCGAACGTTATCACGATTAAAAGAAAAAGCACTAGCCGTGAACTTTCGCCCGTCCCGCTCCTCCTTCGATATTCATCTTGACAGCGAGCAGTGTTCCCTCTCGCGTCTATCCTGATCGCCGCGAGCTCTCCCAACGGTGAGTCGACAGTCAAGACTGACGAAAGCATCTTGGAAAAGCTTAGATGAAACCTTCTATCGTTTTAGACATATTCTTAATTATTACAAAATTACCTTGAACGAACGATAAGTGCATAATCAAAGTCTTCTGTTATTTTTCTGCGTGCTGTGATATTATTAAAATTACTAATTATTTATATTTTTCATGGAAAATGATTTTCTTTTGATTCAGCAAGAACATTGAATTTTTTAAATAATTTATTCCCAGTCTGGAGTAAATTGAATTTCGTTCCGAGTAAAGAATTTTGATTAGTTCAATGTTCTAACATCTATTATCGATTTTGCTTATTTTATCTTATCTAAAAAGGCGTTATCATACAAGTAGCACTTATATGATGCTATTTTACGCAAGTATTTAGCAAATTTGACTAATACTTATATCTGTTAACTTTGTTAAAATACATCCGAGCTATCTGCGCGCAATAAGACAATAAAGTACCAGATTCAAACTGTATTTTGGCAAGGATTCAGTTTAACAGTGAATCGCTAATTTTCAGAACAATGTTACTTGCTGCACACAAATCCTCAAATCTAATGCACCTGCCACATATCTCTCTCTCTCTCTCTCTCTCTCTCTCTCTCTCTCTCTCTCTCTCTCTCTCTCGTTCACTCGCTCGCTCTCTTATTCTTACTCTCACTTACTCTCACTCTCTCGTTTCGTCTCGTCCCAAACAGCCATCCACTCCGGATTATGGTAATCAACCGCCTACAAGATCCCGTAACTGCGATATGATTGGTCGCTAGTACGTATGTACGCATGATATTAACATAACACGATATAATTGATGCTGGTCGGATTATGCGACTTTATCCTGTTGGCTCTTGCTACAATATTCTGTAGATTAAAGCTAGAAGTACACGCATGATTTGGTGAATGTACATTGTTCGCGACTAAATTTTGGTGCACAGTGCGGAAATGATCCGAGCAACGACATTAATTTATAAATTTTCATTGATCCTCTCTTTATATCTAATTCTAGATCTAAATTAATAATTATATAAATAAATTCTCATGCGTGAAATATCTGTTTTAAATGATATAATAAATGATATAAGACGATTGAACAGGTTCATAATTACATTTTGCATGTCAAGTAAAATGTTAATTTTACTTATGTATTTACATATATTTATATATATTGTAATTTAATGCTTTAATATTAAAAAGCCAACAAGAAATCAGAACATATTGAATATAAAAACGATAACAAAGTTAGTTTAATGGAGGAGTAAAAATATTTGATATTATCTTGTCATCAAATGTTGATAATTATGATCGATTATTTAAAATAAACACATTGATAGTTATGCCAACGATGATCGCCGTGAACATTAAATAATTGCACGTTTTCTTTCTTTTTCTCTCGTTCTTTTTTCGCAGTATGCTTGCACTACGCAATCGAACAAGTGCACGTTAACATAATACGATCTAATTAACGGTTGAGAAATCGCTGAGGAACATTGTCATAATGAAAGCATCGACAAAACCAACCATCGAGAAACTTGTCTACGCGCTATGAATCAATACCAGATAGACGATAAAATCGATTGAAGGAACTGGACCAACATGCGCGTCCAACAGACTTGCTGTCTATCTAATTGTAAATAACAGCGGTTTTGTTTTTTGCCAACGCTCATAGCGGTATATTATCGTCTTTTTTGTTATAAAATGAAACAGCGAACCATACAGTGACTTTACTTAAATTATATCGATGCCAATCGTAATATACGCCGTGTTCGTCGAGACATTATTAGAATGACAATTATAGAAAAGGAACAGTACCTAAAAATTTTACTTGAAAAGCAACAATAATTGCGAGAAATTAACTTTATTTTGTACGTGTATTTGAATTGTGTTGGAGACTCCACTGCTCCAAAATCTTTACCTCTCGAAAAATAAACAAATGGCTTTATGTCATTTCGAGCTCGATGGATTGCAACGTCCGCGTCGGGAGATTATGTCTGGTCTTACCAGATATAATCCTAACGTAATTTCTAACAATCACTACGATGCAACAGTTGCTACGAAGCATATTATGTATAACAATATCACGCTTGTACGCGCCAATTGTTAAATGCCAAGCCACTGGTAAATTTGCATTCTCATGTATCTCGATAATCGCATCTCGACAAACTCAAAGCTAATGCACTCGTCATAGAAAAGTGTAATTACGTTTTGTATGTCGCATGAAATATTGCAAAAGAACACTTTCGAGGTAATTATAAACGTCATATTAGAATTAAAACAATAGCCTATAATCATTAATATAATCGTATTGAATAATATTTCATTATAAACAAATATAATTGATTAAATATAATATGATCCGTTTTTTAATTCCGTTTTTACTGTCGTAATTTTTTTTATGCTTCTCCCATTAATGCGGCGCATCCGATAAATTTGAGAAATATGTTCGATATCTTGACACATTTTTAATAGAACAGCTAAGTAGATGATAGAAAATTTTAAGATTTTTGAAGCAAATATTTCCTTTTTTTTTTAAGAATTAAGGAGACTCGCTTATGATTCACGTGTGTCTCACGTGCAGACGCGAGCCCATGCGCGTGTGAACACTTACACAAGTGTAATCACAATCGACTTTAGTCCCGTTAGCTTGAACCCTCTGGACCGGACTCCTGCCTCTGCCTCCTGCCACATACACGTGAGTTTAATACGCGCGTATACATATGTAGTGCCACGAAAAAACGGACACACACACACACACACACACACACACACACACACACACACACACACACACACACACACACACACACACACACACACATATATATAAGTGCGCGCTCGCGCGTTCAACGTTGTCCATTAACGTCGTCATCGAATTAACGGTGAATATCATTGTTGAATGCCGCGAAGAATGATCAAAGCCCAAAGTGCATGTGAAAAATCTTGCAAGGAGGCACGCCTGTAATTGAAATGCGGTTTCGATGCTCGAAATGTCAATTAATAAACGAAAGCACAATTCAGAAGGAAACAACAATCGAAACGAAATTTCACTTTCTAACATTGTGAAAAATCTTTCGACAGAATCGTAATATAAATACAGGTTTCAATGAAATCCCGACTAAAAATTAATACGGAATGTGTTATTTCCCTTGAATTCCATCCTTTCTAAATTGGCCTAATTTGCCTCGATTAAATATTTTATTAACTGTCAAATGAATTGAATTGAAGAATTACAAAGGACTCCGCATATTACAAATATATCTACTGCAGCATCTTTAATTTAACTATTAAAAATTTGACTTTTGGCGTCACATTTCTCAGAAAAAGTCTAAAATCTTTGCTTTTCGTCTAAAACGACGAAAGATGCTAGAGTAATTCCGGTTTTGCGCCAAAAAAAATATTCACACGGAAAAGATTTCGTGCATTTAAGAGGATATAAAATTCACGAGGTGTTACTCATTTATATCCGTCATAAAGGCAGGATGCCGAACGAGCGACAGTTTGGCGGCGCGGTAGCTTCGCGACACCATCCTCGTCATTCGTAGACGATCCGTTAACTGAGGTAGAGGCGAGGAAAAGCGCGGTAACGCGTGGTAAGATAAGGGCGTCATGCGTTGGTTACCGTTGGGTGGCGTTGGATGGTCCGCTTGGAATGCCGTTTAGCGACTTCCCTCTCCTACCGTCATCATCTATAACTCTTTCTCTTTCCTTCCTTTCTTTCGCTTCTTCTCTCTCTCTCTCTCTCTCTCTCTCTCTCTCTCTCTCTCGCTTTCTCTCTTTCTCTCTTCACCTTTTCTTCCTGCCTCTTTTCTTTCTCTCTCTCTTGCGTGTCTTTCATACTTGCACACGCAAGTGCGTACTCTCGTAGTCGCCGATCGTCGTCGAAGTTCTGATCCTCCTCCTCCCGATCGAAACTTTGGCACGGCGATGTTCGACTTTATTCGCTGAAGTAATTAATCAAGGTGTTCCTTCTGAAATTTATGTCCTTGCTGAAAATTTCACGTGAAATATTTTTATTTGCCAATCATGTAGAAAGCATTTTACAATCTCTCTGTCACTTAACAATTGAGTGCAATATTGTTTTGCTTGTTCAATAATTCTTCCTCCTATTAGAGTACGGAGCGTGCTTGGAATTGTCAATGAAACGCGCAGTCTGCGGATCTCGGATTCTCGATTAATGCGCGCCACAAATCCGCCGTTAATTCCTAATGAGGAAGGAAAGCTCGGGTGAAGGTGCAAAAATTGTAGAGAGACATAAATCTCTCTATGGAAATCTTTTGTCGTTCGGGGGGTGTACGACTAGAAACGCGCGAACACACCCATCTAGAAATTTCCTCGAGAAAGGCCTCGAGCACGAGTGATTATCGAAAGTTCATGATAGAGTGGGATAAACTCAACGATCGCTATCGGCGAAACTGGGATGAAAAATCAGCGCGTACGACAACCGCATAGTGGCCTATAAATTTATAATAAATAGTAGGATGTGAGTAACATCGATATGAAGCGATATAAAACGTAGATGCGACAAGACAGTTTGCGTTTCCTTTATTTTTCAATTAGAAGACGACTTAAAGGCAACTTTGTATGGCTTTGCGCTACACGAGTTATGTGTTATGTGTACGTGAATTTAAATGAGATCGCTTTTGTCGTTATTGATCTATCTTAATTCTACAGCATTATCTCGCGATAATCGACAAATCTAATTTGTAATTTAAACATATCATTAATAACATGTAATAATTGAAAAAAAACATGTAAAAAACAATTATTTCAATTACTACTTCTCTAGAAAGTCGCTGGACTTATTGCGATTGCTCGAGTTGAGTAAACATAATTAAGAAGTTCCGAATTATATATTTCTACATTCATGAGAGAGATTCCCAGAAACACGTTATTCGATCGGATTGATTTATTGATCCGTCTACTTATGCGATATCCGGAGTCCATCGATCGGAATGAAATCAAAAAGAAAAAAAAAAAAGAATTTCTTACGGAAACTCGCCGGACAAACTGGTTCCAAGTGCTCCAGGAAGACATTTTTATAACGAACGACAACACTGTGTTCGATCACGACTCCGCACTGACAGTCTATCGATATTACGACGTTTCGCCGTTCGGCCGCGCGCGAGGCGCGTTTCTTTTCGTTACTGATTTATATTCATGACTTTTTAGCCGCCGAAACGAAAGGCGTGATTAATCGAGAACGGCCGTACGTCAAATCGAATACCCATCAGCGATCGCTCGGTGATTAACTACCGATAGAAGTATCAAGTTTCTATCTTTCAATTACGAAAAAATAAGACTCGCGGGCTGGCAGGGAGGGAGGAAAGGGAACGAGATTCACGCAACGGTATGAACGTATCATAATTAATATGAGATGCATTTCTTTGCTATCGCGCCGATAAGAAGATACATCATCGAAATTACATCCTAGTCTCGATTATTCTGCTTCGTAGATAAATAACGATGATCATTCATTACAGTTGCGAGACGAACGTATATAGATTTATTCTGAGAAGAATTTGTCGGGGGACATAGACACGAAAAGTATCTTTATTCGTGTTTCCCCGGATATCGTGGATCGCTGGTGGTGTAATTCGTGTCGAAAATTACAAACGCTCTTACGGACATTTGTCGACGGTTGCGCGCGACACTGCCGCGAGAGACGATGCACAGATTCACGCGGATATTCTTCTCAGATGTTGCGAGGGGCATCCGGGTTTCGCGGCAGAAAGAACGCGATGCACCGCTTGCCGGACGTTTAACTTCGGCGTATAACATCGTGTGAATGGCGCATCGCCCCGTAATTACGCTGCAGAATTTACGCCGGCATAAATTACGCCCAGTATGTCGACGACCCGGCGAGCAACGCCGTACCCCAACGTTGACGGCCGTTTTCACCTTGCAAATTAATAGCGACTCCTACCGCGAGTCTCTCTCTTCTCGTTCTTTATTCCGCTTTTATCTTTTTCTCTCTCCCCCTCTCCCTCTCTCTTCTCTCGTCGCGCGGACGTGAATGAGCGTCAACGGGACATTTTTGCGCGCCTCCGAGTCGCACGATCGTTCATTCGCATGAGCCATCAATTTAAATAATTTGTTCGGTGGCGAACATTAATCTTGAATCTAATAAACAGCGGTATTGGCAGCGCCCGCTCCAATTCCTCCTCTCGCTATGCGAGTTAATAAATGTGACGTTTACATGATAACGAGCGCAACGATCGCGCGGATAAAGTCTACGTTTCTTATCTCGCACGACATACCATTAATATTATTGACACAAGGTGATTTAATAAACAAATTTATTAGTGGCACTAGGCTCGATGAGAAATAGCGCATTTTTGCAAATATTTCCGCAAATACGCAGTGCGAGAAACGGTCTTATGTAATGTTCACAGTCGCGCGATACGCAACTTTTGTTTTTTAAATCTCATTCACCACCTTTTGAATTTCTTAAGCGAGAGTTCTCAATGTACTTGACGAAGAAAAAAAAATGAATGATTTATATCTGTTGCAATGTTAGTTCAATATTTTTAAGCTCACCTCAAGTGATTTATAAGTTGCGATTATAATTCAGATTTCAGAACAGAATGTTATTCATTGTGTTTTATATGTCGTATATTTTAATAAGTAAGTATTTTGATGTATATTTTTATATATTCAGAGATATTCTCTGATTCTTTAAATGCTTCTTTGTGCGGTGCTTAAAATTACAAGTGGGATTCTGAATTTCGACGTGAATTGTAGGTTGTTCAAAATGGGTTTTATTTTCTTGTTGTTACAATATTGTGTAACGTGCCATCTGGTGTAGTGGACGACCGCCACTCGGAATGATGTGTTAATGAGCCTTCACGAAATAATGGTGAAATAAGGCGGTGATGTATTCGCATGTGAGAATTGACCAAACGCGAGTCATGCTAATCTCGATACGGCGAGCGACAGGGATCTCAAAAGTCGACAGGTTTGAGAACTCGGAATCTTGGCACCTTTAATTTCCCGCGGCGGATGACAGGCCAGTAAATCAGTAAATCAGTTATCCGAAATCTCGCCACTTTATTCTCTACAGATTTAGATGTCTGCGATAATTAATAGATACACATTTTATTTTGTACTTTAAAAAGATGGTCCATACATCATTATATCCGAGGATATACAGCATCAAAATTAAAGCCTCTCGGAAACGCGTCAAAAGTAGAAAACAAACGAGATTATTTGATTATTTAATTTCAAGTTGGCTTTAATAAAAATTTAATTTCAAAGTTTTATTATCAAAAGTAAAAAATATCCCGATAAATGCTTCCAATTAATTGATTTCGTAAACGCAACTCTATCACACATTTCTCAGCAGCCTGCCATTAAAAGTCGTCGAGAAATCAACGAATCAACGAATTAAATTAATTCTGCCATTAAGCCGCGCTAATATTCGTTATACTTCAAGACATTTCATCGGCTTCTGCACTTTCGGGGGTAAAAAGGCACAGCAACCCTGTTGAGGTATCCTTACGAGAAGCACGCGGCGCAAGACGCGGGCACGAGGCCGCGCGCTCGCCGACTCGGCGAGGGTCGGCGAGCATCGTACAGCACCGCTCCATTACTCCTATTCGCTCGATCGTGGGACGTCCCATCGTCCATCGACTGGTAGGAGGGGGGTCTCGCTGATGCTAGGTCTAGGTGCCACGTGGTGGCGCGTACCCCGGGGCGAAATTTCGGTCGTCGTCAGTAAGCGTGCACAAACGAGAGATCTCTCTCTCTCCCGCTCCATCCACCACACGGCGCACCTTCTCTCCTCCCTGTGCGTACCTCCTTCTGTCTCGCTCCGTCGCTCCTTCGCCGGCGTTTGCCGGGACACCCGGCCGGATGGTAGGGCAAGGATACTAAGGTGGTGTATCGCGCTGGTGGTAGTAGTAGTAGTAGCTCTCGGTAAGAGCGCACCGTAGCACCTCCCGTTTCGTCCGCGGCCACACGGCTCTCTTAGGCTTTACTTTCGTACGTCTCGCCGACGTCCTCGTCGTTCAGTCGGTCGACCGCGACACGGAGGCCACGATCAGCTGTTACGCTCCGACCTCCTCGAAGGACCGTGCAAACGCCGCACCGTCCTCGGTTATCCCTTTCGAGGACCCATTTCCTTCCTCCTTCGCCCGTCGTTTTCCCAAATTTCCGGACTAACCGGCCACTCGGGGTGAAAGATAGTTTTTCGATAGCACGTCCCGAGGAATAGATCCTTGAGCCGCTCGCTGCAGCCCCTTGATCGAGATTAATCGATCTATCTTTTATTTTATCTGCAAGAAATACAAGGGCAGATCGGTTAATGTTCAATTGCAATTGAAATAGATTTAAGTGTGACAGTTGGAGATATGTGTCTGGGAGATATGAAAAATGACATCGGCCGAAGGAGTATTGCGGCCGCGAGACTGTTGCGATATTGCGTGAACTACAGGAGCAATAGTGGTCACCGATAAATGAGGTGTCGCGCGACTCATTCTGACCATATTTTTGTCTTGCCTCTTGTCTATTTTTAATTTTGAAATAATCTCTTTCCCCATCTCTTTCTTCATCTGCTTTCTGGAATTTTACTAGAATTTCTTTCAAATGCTTTGTAAGTCCCACGCATAGAAAAATATTCTTTCTTGGAAGAACTCTTTTGTAATCCATTATCTTCTTTCCCTCCACTTCCACCGCAGCCTCTTATTCGAGCTCGAAAATAGTAGTAGTCTCGCGAGCAAAAAACGGGTGGTGCTCCCCGTCATTAGTGTGACTTGATGTGCTCGTCCCGACGTGGTGTGCAGTGTATTATCGCGCGCGCGAATGCGACGGCCGACGAGGAAGCGGGTGTAGCACGACCGGACGGGATTCCGCTTGCGGTCGTGTCATGTGTACGACGAAGAAGGACCCGAGTTGAGGTGGCTCCCGAGACGCGCGAATTTCCACGCGGAGAGTGCCGATCGTGCATCACCGTTGACTCACGGAACCGGCAAACTGGAGATCCTGGGGATGTTCCCGCCGCGCACGGAGGCGCCGACAGCCGACAAGCTGACGTTCTGCTACGCGCCCCACGTCGACATGGCCACGGTCATCGAGGTCGAGGTGCGACATTCCCCGGTTTCGTTTATCGCCATCCCAGTCCCTGTCTCCCGAGTATTTCTCGATCATAAGCGCCGCACAATTACGTGCAATTACGTGCGACTTGAACGTTCCCGCTGGAGCAAACTCCGCACGAAATTAAACCAGGGGAACATTTCGTCATCTACGTGCGCGCGGGTTTACTTGTGTGTACTGATCTGCGCGAAAGGTTCTCTATGTGTTACCGTAACGTATCGGCTGTTGCACGAATATGGGTCAAAGTGCGTAAATGTATGCGGCAATTACCTCTTCACTATGACGACTATGCAGATACGGCGGTTACGTATTTTTAATCGTACGCGCGTTCAACGGTAATGGGTACCCTGTCAAACTTTAACTGATATTAATGCAAAGTTAGCGGTAATTATTGTGTGCTCTTTCTTGAGGGTATTTTGCCATTAATTTCTTTCTCCCTTTACTTGTCTCACGTTACTTCTCGCTTGTGCCGCGTAAAATTTACACATCCTTCAAATTTGCGACACAATTACTTCATGTAATTTCCAACTTGTGTCTTTACGCATCTTCCATGGAGAAACTGCAGGAACATTTACACCTTCGCAGCGGCGTGCATTTTTATATTTTATATAATTCTCATACAATAATATGAAGAGGAGTTAGAAGAGGAATATAATAATAATTCTAATCTGTCAGGTCGTTTTAACATAGGCGATTACAGTTATGTGCAACTATACTCATGTTGCCTTCCTTAATATTAGAATTATCAAAGCAGTCAAAATAACTGATTTGTAATTTTTTAATAAATTTGTTACGGTATTTCTAAGATTTTCCACTGAGATTTTGTTACAATATACACTGAACTGAATTGGAATCCCATTTTATTGAATCAAACGAAAAATTTAATTAAATTTTGTTTGAAAAATTTGATTACTCACTTTTTGTTCGTACAACAAAATAGAATTTTCAATGTATAAATAATTAAGTTCATCAATTTATTTTCGCTCTTATCTCTTTTTAAAGATATATGTATACTTATATATTTAAATGGCAAAAACATAGATATATTATTAATCATTCTGACATTATATTCGCCGTACCAATGATCGACAATTTCAACATACACGAAAGCGCTAAATCTTCTTTAGATTTAATTGCCATCTTATATATTCAGCACACGAAATATGGTCTGACATCTCTGATAAATTTTATTTCCCTGACGGAAACAAATTTTTCATTAACGAATTAAGATAAAAATTTTAAATTTAGGATGACGGGGATGGTGACGAAATCGACACGCATAATTCATAAGTACGTTAATGAGAATGTAACATTTATTTTATTATATTTTCAATGCCGCTATGTTTGATAATTATATAGCGCTATAAAATTCCTAGTCACATTTTCGAAATACTTTGTGTCGACATATATATATATAGCGTGCCATTAGCTTAAACACATCGATTGGGACGTTTGTCCGTGACCGTATACCTTGTATATTTTTCTTCGAAATTATTTACGCCTAATCTTCCATCGCGCAATTTCGCCATGCGCGAGGCCGGTTTATTGGTTATTAATTGTACACGTGTCGTGTATGCGTGTGTAGCGACGCTTTCTCCAATCTTATCACCGGCGATCTCAGCAGGAAAGTTTGGCCGTACTCTTTGTGAAGGGGGCTGCCGCTTTTGCGGATTGTTCAGCTTAAAATATCACACATGCCCGTTACCGATATCACCGATACAGAATTCCCACGTCATGCTCATACACCAACGATTTCTCCTCCTCCCTCTTCCTTCTTTTCGCGCAACGGTATTACGATTGGTATCGGTTTATTTGGCAATGATCCTGGGAGCGTACGTTACAATACGCTTTAACTTTGTAGGCGTAAGAAAGTGCGTCGTCGTTCGGCAACGATTCGGCACACCTGATTAAGAGCGCGTACAAGACAAATACATATCCGACATTTAAAATACGCGTTTTCGACTCTCGACTTTCCTTCCTATACTTAAGTTTATTTTGAATCATGAGTATCCGTGCCATATATGCGTGAGCAGCGCATAAATAATTACATATGACCACCTACGATTTATTATAATTTGCATTTTTACATTTTAGAACACATAAAATTTACTCTTTGGAAAATTTGAAGTCTGCAATCTTCAAAGCAACACATTTTCGTAATGCGAAAAATTATTAAAACATTGCACAACAATTTATGTCATTTCTTTTTAGTACACATACGAAGACAGTGCTCTTTCAATACATTTTAACTGTCAATAACAATATTTATATAAAAACCAACAAATTGCAATTTATATCTTGAACGTACAGTAAACTGTTTTTCATTAGCACACATCCTCCGCAATATTTTGTTTCAAGCTACAATCTCAAAAATCTAATTTAAAAGACGATTGAATAATATAATAACGATAAATTTTACTTCCTGTTGATTAGAAGTCACCTGTTTACCTTGAAAGAGAAAATTTTATAGCGTAGCATACATTTCTGGAAATTTTATGCAATTAGTAAAAACATCTTTAGAAATTAATGATCAATAAATGACGAGTTTAATTATATGATACATTAATTATACAACACTGCAGCATTGCACACTTTACACACATAGAACGAAGCAAATATAAAACCTGTACAAGGATAGAAAATCTACTAATAAATATAAATGAATATGACAAATATGATGAAAATGTAAAAGATTATTTTGCGAAAGAGATACTTTTCAAAATTTATCTTGATACATTCGTATTTACATATACAATGAAAGATTAATAAAAATTTGGAACATCTCCTTTCACTTTTAACATCCATAATCATTTATCATACATCCATAAATAAATCGATAAAACATATGGAATAATTCGTGAATGGTCGTTCTTTTTCGTCGTCCTTTTATTTTCGTCGGCAAGCATGTAGCCGCGGGTCTGAATGTTTCGAAAAATTCGTATTTTCGAGCATTAGTTACGCCATGAGATCACAATCGATTTCTACGGCGAGTGTTTAGTTCCACGGCAATATTCAAAGGTCAATCGGAAAGGATAGATGCAACGTATCTCCGAGTTCCATCATCCTCGACTAATGCTGAAGGATTCGATTCTCTACGGAAGTACGAGGGTTCGCGTATATTTCTAACAAATTCGAAGAAATCCGATGCGCAGGGCACGCGCCCTTCAGGTAATACACGTGGGATGAGACTAGCGATCCGGCCTTTTCGCGGTCGTCTATAAAGTCGTTCGAGATCTTATCGCGACGAGCGAAGACCTAATGGCTCACGCGAGATGATGCGCGCCGCGGCAAAAAACCTCCCCGATATCCAGATATACACCCTGAGTGATACTATCTACGTGAATAACACCGTGCAATCGAGAGCTTGTATCGCGGAGATCACACGGGCCAGATTATGCGGCATCGCTGGACCGCGCGCGAGAAGGTGTCGATGGATCCGGTAAATCGAGATCTATGGCTCTCGATCTTATGCACGAAACTTGAGTTAAGTTACGGGAAGATATCATCCAGTTTCCTTTTTTTCTGTCGAATGTCTAGATCTCTAAACTGATTTTTTCCGCCGAATTCGCTCTGCTGTTGAAATATAGATGGCATTTTCATTTAGTAATGCACAATCTTTTTGAACACAAAGTAGGATTACGATATATAGAACAATAGAAATTTTAGAAAACTACAAGCGGAAGAAAAAACAAGATATATATAAACTATGTATGTGATTATAAATATTTTGTGCAAATATACGCATAGGTACATATAATTATTAAAACTTACTAAAATATGTAAAATATATTCAACTATAGAAAATTATTATATACAATTATATAAAAACAATTAAAATATAAAGAAATTTTAAACATGGTTGATGATGATGAAATTAAATATGATTAGTACCTAAGTGAAAAATTCGCGTTATTTAAAATAAAGAGAATAGAAACACTGGCAGCTGCCACAAATGGCAGCTATAAAATTATCTGTTTCTATCAGCGATTTGAGTAGTGAAGACTACTAAAACAACATGTTATAATAAATAATTTAAACAAAATACCATAAGCTTTCCCAGCTTTGATTTTGTATTTTTTATCAAGCTATCAGTTTCAACAACACGATCACTATTATTAGTAGTAGTTTAAAGATTATATTCCTCAATCCACTGAATTGTCAGGACTTGCGTTTTACCTTTAAGCTGTTTATGCACGCGCCGATTACTGCGAGATTTGCATAGTTTCCGCCTACTTACGTACACCTCTTCTTGCTATAATAATCACTATCCTTGTTGTTATATTGCAAATTTTAGAACCGATTTATCCCGACTGCACTGCATATTAGAATTAGGGCTGATTTGTGAGTAGAATAGGTAAACCGATTAACTATATTATGAGAATTGAAAATTTCAATTGTATTTTTTCTTATTATATTATCATTGGTTTTATAATATTATTAGTTTGTAATAATAATGATATAATAATCTACGTTATATGAGACGAAAGCCAGGAAGTTAATCTGGAAGCTATCCAAAATTATTGAAACAGGTGTTTTCTAAATGAGTCACAATATTACGTGTAGATTTAATCCGATAGAGGAAATTTCCGTGCGTTACTCTCTCACTGTGTCTGTTGCTATGTTGGTTACCATGTAATTTCGGTCCGCTCTGGCTAATGTGCGATGCTTAACCCTTTCGCATCAGACGCAACACGTGATGTGTGTGACGTATCTCTTATCTCGGATAGATCGGATGTACGTTGTACATAGTCTATAATTACCGCCATGAGAAGTGAATCCTTCACCGGGCGACTGTGCGTGGATCTTGTAAATGGAAGGAGATTCATTTTCTTCTGTTTCTCCGAAGCTAATTGATTAACCTTTTGGGGGCTTTCCTAGTAGCAAAACTTAACACGATATTACAACCCATTTTAGTACACCTATAAACAGAAACGAGAACTCTTATCTCACGCTAGATATCTTTCGCGCTAAATGAGAAATTTAGCCTCGCCGAATACCGATGCTTCTGCAAAAGATATTCCGAAATATATAAAAAAAAACAATGTTTATTTAGAATCGAAAATATCCGTGAGACAAAATGCTTATCTGTGAATCTGTATCAGTGAATCGTGCAATAGATTGAAAAAAATAAGACAAAGTTTTAAAGATTCAGAGTATAATGTTCATCTGAAGAAACTTTACGTCCACATCTGGTGGATTAATACTCATAGAAATTGAAGCTTCCTCGTTTCTTCATGCGTTATATATTTTTAACTTTTCAAATACTCTTTTAACATTTAAAAAAGTTTTACAATAATGGTCTTTATCGCAAAATATTAATTGTATCCTCGAAATGAAATGCATCTATTCGATAAATATGTTTCCTGCGATAATTAAATATATCGTTTTCTTTTTTTTTGTAGGACCGTCTGACTGGTCATGGGGGCATTTCCTCGCTGGGCGGCGGAAATTCGTCGCCCTATTCCGGTGCCCATCACCACGGACATCGGGGAAACGGAAACGGGGGCGGCATGCCCCACCACGGGGGCGCTTCGCTGCCGACCGCCTCCGATTTCCAACCCCCTTACTTTCCACCCCCGTTTCCCTCGCATCACCACGCGCCCGCTAGCCCCCAGCATCCTGGTCTTGGCCAACCGCAACACCTGGATTACCTCGTCGGCGATCCTTATACGCAAACGCTCAACACGTTGCACCAGCACCACTACAACCACCTGAGCGCTGCCGTCACCGCGGGCCAAAGGAGTGGCGATCTCAGGAGAGACACCGAGGGGATTCATGTGGTAAGTGCTAAGATATGTTTCCCCGGAGAAAATGCGTTAAGGATAAACAGGATTTCCACAGAAATCATCTAAATCAATTATAATGTTCGATCTTTGCTTCATAATAAATAGCCAGTATTATTTTAACCCTTAAAGAGTACCCTGGGTCAGATTGACCCGAGCGAAAGTTTACAATTAAATATCTGTAAGAAAATATTTAAAATTGAGACTTATAGCACTATCTGTTGTTGGTTTGACTCTCCTACTTTATGACTGTATAGCATTTTTTAATTACATTTTTCAATGAGAAATGTTGTTAAATTTTTATTTAAAAAATCCAAATTCCAAAAAAATTTTTTTAAACATTCATACTTGCAGTCATTTTTATCTTAAAGTGTAGGATTTCCAGAGTATCAGGTTAAATTTTTACGAAAAAATATTGATAAATGAAAAAGTTATCAAATTTGAAGTGAAAAGTCACCGGTTTTCCGATTTCTCTTAAAATTATAATTTTTTTTAAATATTTAAAATTCTTTTTTTCACATTCTAATGATTGTATCTTATTTTTGTATATCTAAGTTATATACTTGAATTTTTTAATTAAAAAAAATGAATAGGAATTTTGTAACAACCGATTGAAACTGCTCGGGGTCAAATTGATTCAGGGTGCCCTTTATGTTTCACTTAGGAGATATGCCCTTTAAGGGTTGATAATGCATTTGTCGCATTATAATACGCGATTTAGAAAATTTTAAAATATTCTCAAGAGTCAACTTTTATATTTTGGAAAAAACTACTTAATTCTACAATTCTACATTATTCGCGTGAGTTTTTAAAAATATAATTCATATCACATAGAGTATATTTTATATTCCAACATTATATCTCAATTTTCATTATTCTCTTTAAAGATTTAAATAAAAGTTGATAATATTTTATATATCTTTTAGATAAGGATAAATGCAAAAGCAAATTTTCTTTAATTATGAAACAATTTATGTAGTATTCAATTGGTAGTAGATTTCTAAGGTTAGAATATATTTTACATTCCATTAGAGTAACGTAGGGTTAAAGATATACAATCGTAAACATATATAATTGTATGGGATACTTGTTTTAAAATTGTAACAAACGTGTTACGCGAATCTAATGAGAGAGATGATAAAACAAAAATTGTTACGATTGGTAATAATGTCTTATAGAAAGGAAAGTAAATTCATCATATCATCCATGTAAATTGAAAACATTTTATATAAAACAAGCGCAATGTATTTCGCGGTTGAATTAAACACTTAATGATGTCTCAATGAGTGTAAAGAATCAGTATGAATAACTTAATGACTAATAAGGCACGCGCTACAAGGCTATCAGTATAATTAACACTAAAATGTAGTCGACTGCAAAAAAGGGATTATAATATATACGACCGATTCGTAAGTGAGTTTTACATTCTTTAATCCTTTGACCCAACATAACTATTTGTTCAACGGCTTACGCAATCCATACATAATCAATCTTATGCGCTCTTCCGACAGACGCCAATATCATGTGTTACATTAAACATTCGAGTTTTTTATGTTCATATGTCTGTAACTTTTTTGATTTTTTTTTTAATTGTTTCGTAGTGCAAGGATCGCGACAGTTTTATGGCTCATTGCCAGTACTCCGTATAACTGCACAAGCGAGTGTCCTCCGAATTTAAAAAAATTAGATATCCAGTATATTTTTTATTGCAAACTTGCACAAAGACTCGGTCGTATCAGAAAGACCATCAGTTAATTAATACATTTGTTCCAAAAAAAAGAGACAGCTTTACGTTTTTTTCCAAAATTGTTTGCTAATTACGGATTCTAAAGTTTGCAACGCTGCTGATCGTGAAAAACCTACAGATCTTAGCGTGCATTTAGAATTATTTTTTAGTATTATATTTTACAAACACTCCGTATTATAAATTATAAGCACTGCAAATCCTACATATCATGAATAGTGAGTGTCTAAAAACAACTAAATACGCTTAGACATGCAATAAAAAAACCAGATTTCTCGAGCGCATTGCTGAATAATCTGTAGAACCTAATTCATGTAATATTCAGATTCATGTCGTTAATTAAAATAACGATCATTGCTAATGACGCTGTAAATTTAATTTGGTCACAAAAAATCCTCAATGAATTTATTTAGATATTAAATCTACAATGCTAGAAAAAAATTAATACAATAGAAAAGAAAAATTGCAAACGGTGAATGCAAACTAAAATTCAACTTGCTGTACGTAAAGTTGCAATGTAAAATATTTAATACGCATTGTTTCATTAACAATTACATTATATGACAATTATATATGAAATATATTTACGCATATTATTGATCTAATCACATAATGTATTTCTAATTTATTAGATACTACTATTCTCTTTTTTATTCAAATACATATATTCCGAAACAATTTGAAAGGTATAAGAAATTCACCTCTTTATCATATACATGATAATAAAGTATGAGTTCTAACATATTTCCTTTATATGTTACGCTTTTTGTAAATACATTATGTAATTAATTTTAATTTTCGACTTTGTCAAGGCACAACCGTAGTCGCTCATTACCGCGAAGAAAGCTCGTGTTCACAAACGCAGCGTAAATGGCGTGTAATTTTAGATTATGCGATCCTTTCTCCGTGGATCCCGGGAGGTATCCTGGATAGCGCGCTCGCGGGCGCGCGGAAGCATGCAAATGGTGGCACTGCATGCCGGTACCACGTTCACGGAGAAGGGAATGAAAACCAGCGGAGATCCGGTCACGTGTATCGTCGGTATCCGGTCAGTCGGATACCTCATTAGCGAAGCACCCGGCGTGTTATTTGTAGGACGCCGCGCGACGTTCCGCGAGATGGACGTAATGACGGGCGTGGTATCGATCTATCAGGGGAGTCGCGGCCAATAAGTCGTCGTCCCCGTGACATCGGTGATTGCGATCGTCGATCTCCCGCGAGCACGAAGGGGGCCCGGACTTCGCGAGCCGCGGTATCCGCGCGACATTTGCATTTGCCACGGTGCGGAGTCGTCCGCCCCGTGTAATGTGCCCTACGTGGCTGGAAATCGAGCCGGACGAATCCCGGCCTTCGTAAACCTACAGTCCTTTGAATACCTCTCGCGTACCGCAAATTGTACAGGACAATAAACGTGTTTTACTCTTCGGGGACACTCGAATCAATTGTCGCATGCATCACTAATTTCATTTACCATTGCCATTATACACGCCATTGTGACATTTGTTCATTTATATTGTCCATTTCTTGAATAATTCAGTTTCAAACTGTACTCTTGCAAAAAATATAGAGAATATAGCGAAAAAATATAGGCTGCCGTAACTTGTTTTTTTTTCTTATTTCATTGCAAAAGTCATAGGTTTTTAAACAATTCGATTCATATAATTCAAAGCGGTGACTGAGTAATCTTAAAATTATACATTTCTTTGCAAAAAAAGCCATCTTACGTGCATATCTTAGATATGTAGATACAATATTTTGTGAAATTAGATATAAATAAATGTAAGATATAAAGCAAAAGTACACCATGCTTAAAAACTCGTCGCAAAGGTCGATTTTATGCATGATCTCGTGTATTATGGCATTATACCCAGATGTCAGGCGCGATCGGCTTTGGATCCCAACGATCATTATAGCAATAGTGTTTGTGGTCCACCTTGCATGCTCTCGGTATTCACGAAGGCACCACCCTAATTACCGCGTCGGCACACGCTACCACCGTTATTTCTATCGCGGATTACATTCGTGCCCGATTTCCGGCAAAGGTGTCGTGTGACGTTGGTGCGCGGGGTGGAGGGGAAAAAAAAAAGAGAAATACGTTCGACGAAATTCGACACGGAGGTGTGCGACGGACGGCTTGGCGGTCTCGCTCGAGCCCATGCCCGGTTCGCGCGTCTCGGAGTTGAGAGTGGTGCGGAAGAGCGGTCCGTTGCGGAGAGCATCTGTCCGCGCCATATGCAGGCTCGAGTTGCCGAGTCGGCGTTTTATCGAGGACCGTGATATTATTTTCCGTCCGCGTGATTGAGGACCGGACGTGCGACGTGTATATTGCTACTGTAATTTGTATGTCGAACGAGTTGCCCAATAACGCGCTAACAAAAACACATCGCACACACAGACGTTACGGATCGCAGCAAAGTTAAATTTTCTTTCAACGTCGACTTTACTTAAAATCTGACAAAATCTTCACCGTTTCCGGGATTCAAGTGATCACAAATAACTGATAACTGTTTCGCGAATTAATTTTTAGATATAATTTAGATATATAGACAGACGAGATGTTATCTAATTTTAAGTGGACTTTAGCTTGACGGAATTTTTATCAAAATTTAGATATTTAATGTTAACAATCAAGACAACAGCATCGAAATGATTTATAATTGTACTTAATATAAAGGTATAAAAAGTGTTCCAGTCATATAACTGCTTGCCATACAAAGGCGACTTTGAAAGGCGTTCTACCCTCCCGCGATCAAATGCGTGCGTTATCGATTATCCCAAACATCGCATCCCTTCGATGCTACTTCTTTCTAGCCGACGGGCATTCCTGTAGGTAGGGTGGATATCTTGGATTTTAATGAAATCTCAAAACGCCATGTTCCTATACTCTCGATTTCCTGCGATATTAAATTAGGTTACGGAATAACGCACTTTTACACCGTTTGCCTAACGTTCGCATAGTTTGTTTTTCCCTCCCCCTCGCCCCATACGGAAGCTAGCGCGAGCATATAACGTTACTTACACAAGTTTTAATTCCGAGAAATTAACTTACAAGAGGATATTGAGAAAAGCTTACTTAACAGCCAACAAAAAATGTGCATATCTCAAACAGGTGTAAATAAGTCGCGCGAGTTCTTAATAGCCATTTTTATTTACCATAATTCTTTAATGCATGAAGTCGGTAATAATTAATCAGCCTGAACAAGGATTGCCAAGTTACAAAAAAGTGAAAAAATCTGCTATCATTACGCGTTGAAAAGAGATAATATCGATACCTTTAAAGCCAAGAAAAAAGGCATAAAAGGCATAAAGACGTCACAAAAAATATAATTACTATATTATGATACTATATTGTTTGTGTATAATATCACGATTGCATGAATTAATATCTAAAATGTCAATACTTGTTCATAAACTTGTTAGTGCAGTATTTATTAGTGGTATGTACCTAGGTAATTAATTGATTATTTATAATTGCGAATAAATTAACGTATCAAAATAATTGTACTATAAATGACACTTAAGATTTAACGTATCCTTGCTAAATTTAAGATAACTTTAATAACTAAAAGATATGTTTTCTAATGCAAAAAATAAGGATTTTTTTTTTAGATATTGATATGATCACGAATATTAATAGGTATATCAACATTTCTATATATTTGATGTGAAAAATTCATAAACCTTGATGGAAAAAAAGTTTAAAATAATTTTTAACTATTTAAATGTAGTATTTAGATGTTTATAATATATATGACAGAAAATAAGAGAAAACATGATATTTAATTTAAATATCATATTGCTCATTGAGATTGCGATAGAATTTTCATAGCTGTTTAGATAAAAATTAATAAATCGCGCCAAAGATCTTCTGCACAATTGTGTACAAGAGTATTACTTTTAATCTAACTAACAAGACATCTCGATATCTCTCAGAATTGGACGAACGGCTGTGGAAATGAAACTGTATAGATAAGCGCAACGTTCGCGACGGATAGACGACAATGAGTAGCACGACGCGGTTTATCGTGCCAGCGTTGGGTCTTTAACGATGGGGAATGCGAGGATCCACGGATCGCTCCGTGCCCGTCGTCGTAAGACGTGACTTTCGGATGCGCTCGGAGGCAAGAAGACACTCGGGTTATTCGAGCGGGACGCGAAGTCTTGGGCCCCCAAAGCTTGCGGAATTACACAGCCATACGGCGCCTTTGCATAGTTCGCCATAGTTAGGGAAACTTGGGCGTTCTCGAATGTTAAGCGCCTCTTGGTCGCGTCCGCGCGTCTTTCCAGGGTCGCTCCAGTGTCTCCGCATCGTTAATACCGACGCGATAACTAGACCAGCGACGCGACGAACAAACCCCTGCGACAATTCAAATAAGAAATTTCCGCGCGCTGCTGCAATCGGCACCGATGTATACCTATCGTGCGCGTCGTTCTGATATAATTCGCGCCGCATAATAGCCAGCCTTCATCGTTGATTAGATCACGCAGTTAATGAACAGTCGTAATTAGATGTAAATAAATGATGCAATCAGCGCGATGCAAATTTGTACCAGACATTTTTTTCCCTTGTCTGTTCTTCTGTCGCGCATTTTCCTTAGCGCGAAATTTATGCGAAATTTAATTCTAAGTTTTTCTTTTTTTTTACACAATATAAATTTCTTATATCTTTGCAATATAAACTCTCTTCGATACGGTTAGATTAATGTTTTATGAGCAGCTAGTAATTATGTAAAATAACAATATCAATGTGTGATAATACATGTTAATTTTGCAAAGTTAAACTTGTTTGTTAGTAAAGATTTATTATAATGATTTATTACGACTATTTTAAAGGTTAGCGCGTAAAAAAAATCAATATTAAGATATTAATTGGTTTAGTTTGCAGCTAAAAATCGCTCTATACTTTACAAGACAAGTTTCTGCACAGATTCGACAATTTCGCAAAATTCCGCAATATCTCTACGAAATAAACTAACCCTTGTACGATGCTTCGTTCGCTGCACCCCGTTAAGTAATTTACTTATTAAATTTTGGGCTGACCTTTGGCATTCCCTCGGGGAGAATGCCAGGGACGTTTGCTTTGAAGCAAATATGCTAAGCAGTGCGATGCCTAAGATGATGCCAAAGGTATCCCTAAAGGGTGAACAAACCCACGTCTTGCGTTATTAGCAAATCGCAGATGATTTTATACGCGCACAAAATCATGTATGATTTTAATCCAAAATTCAGACGAAAATTCAAATAAATCTAGCTCGCCTCGATATTTTATTTGTTACGGATATTTGTTACGGATTATTTGTTAAGGATATAAAATTTATGTAGAAACATTTTTATAACAGTATTTTTATAAAAGTATTTATTTCACAAATATTTCATAAATATACAATAAAACGTTCGACATCCCCAATACGATAATGTTTTGATATAAATTTTTCTATATATTAAAAAAAATATATTGTATCTGGTTTAAACGATTTGGAAATTTAACCGTGATTTTTACAATAATTGTTGAAATTAATGTAAAAATAAAACTATATTTCTTTTTTGTGAAAAGAATATTACAGAGTTATAGATGTACAAAAAATGTACTTACGGATCTCTACAGTCTTTTTCCGTCTCCTCAACGCGACATGGATGAAACGAGCGTGCTTCTGGAAGCGACCACAATGCCAATAATCAACCGAGTGGATCGACCAATTCCAATAGCTTTATCCTTGAGAACGTGATGCTCCGTCGTGTCCTCCCCTTGCGTTTCATTGTGTGCAACTCGGGACCCCTTTAACGTCCTTTAGCATTTATGCTCGGGAGAGTAGCGTTTGTGACAGCCTCTCGGCTAAAGGGGTTCGGATTCGAAAAATCGGCATTATTGTTGCGCCTTCGCTGCTAGAAAGAGTTAAGCGCCATGCCGTTTAATCAGCCGACGCGAACAAAGCGAAGTCGGATTAGAATTGTACGGAGTAAATTTATGTTGTTTTAAGTACGAAGAATAGAAGTGATTTGAGCGAATTTTACATGCTAAAAGCTATGCTAAGCATTGCACGATGTACAAAATGTCAAGAGGGTTTTCAATTGTTGGAGTTCTCGCTCTTAAATTCTTAGATCTTCTGTTACTTTGTCCATTAGCTGACTAGTCTAATAATAATGATAGACATATTAAAGCCGATGACTTGTAAAAACCGGTTGTTGACGAAGAGAGGAGCGCGAAATATTGTTTTATATTTATATTACAACCAAATGATTCAAAATAAAATTTTGCTCCTCATATTGCAAGAATAAAAACTACTCTACACTTCTTACATTATATATATAAATAATAAAAATCGTTTTCATAATTATCATAACGATCTTCTTCGTATTGAGTCATCCGTTCCTTTCCGTGAATGACTTAAAGAGACAATTACGAGCGGATTCAGCAAATTTCTAGCACAGAAAAAAATTCTATTTATTGTTACAGTGTTCTACTACCCAGATAAGAACGCTCGCAGAAAAATTTTAGCCTTATTTTAATTTTAAAATATAACGTATGATATATTGCGTAATAATTCTACATCTAAATGTTAAAATCAATAATTCTAAATTTAATTATTGCAATATGTAGCAATTTTTGAAAAATTAATGCCTAAAATAAATTCCTATATAATTGTAACATTAATGAGAACACACGTATTACTGAATACATTTCAAAAATTAATTTTGTAATTATTATAAAAATCATCGCAGCATAAAATTGTACAATTATTATTCAAGTACGGATAGTAATAGTAATAGTAAAAAATTCTTTTTACTTTTTATTTTTACATATAACTTACATATAACTTTACATCATTATTTTGTAAATATTCAGAACTTATAATTGTAAAATTCCATTTCAGCAAAAGATATGCGTTTTGCAGAATCATCTAAGACACGTATTGCGAAATGCGATAAATGGAAGGATGCAATAATTGTGCATTTATTGCAAAAATTTCCTACCTGGGTATATCGTCGCGCATCCTTTACGACAATACGGAATCCGAAAAAAAATTCAATATTCACATTAGCATTCTTTTAATAATAATTTTACATATTTACGACACGTTCCGCTCTCTTCGGAGCAAATGTGTACAAATTTCTCTACGAAAGCTTGTCCGAACGTTCGCAACGCGCTTCTTACGTTCCCGCGACGTAAATAATATACATTTATAACTGTATCCTGGTACTCCGTAATGCGAAGAAATTACGTAATAAGATATATATATCGGCGTACAAGAATGCAAGTAAGCATATTATCGCCGTTGTCCGTCCCGTTGTGATTCGATCCGATCGACGCCATCATTTATCAGTATCGACGTTACCGCGACGTTACGGCGCGACGTGATTTTATTTCACTGGAGCGTTTAACGAGAGAAAGGCGATCACATTTCATCTCATTAGCCGGCACGGCACGGTTACATCAATGTATAACTATCGCGAACTCGTCAATATAAGCCCAGAAAGCGGTCCCAAGCACGTTAATTAGCGCCGTGCGCCTTTTTTCGTTCCCGTGAAAGTTCCTGGATGGAGTCGGCCGCCTTGGACGCGACATAAAGCGTATAATTTTCGACCTCCTAATCACGACTCGGATTCGGACAGTCATGACCTTAATGCTCTCTCGCATCTGCCGAACGATTTCCCACCGCGAGCGCAAAATAGCGACGCTATCGATCATATCGAGCTCATTAGGCATATTTGCTAATCCACACACGCAACATTCCCCCGTATGTTAGGAATGATGAATCGATCGAGTAGCCTCGATCTCGTGAAAACGGCAGACCTAAAACGAACGCGCGATAGCCACCTTCTTCCCGATGGTTAAACGTGATGTTCGGTCGGCGCGTCTTTAAAAAGCAAGCGCAGTGATTGTGCCGCGCTGAGATGTCCCGCTTCTCCGGATTATAATTCACCGGACGCCCGAGTCACAACAGCGTGCAGCAGCGTTCCGGGCATCAATTTTCAATCAAGTGAAATCCGCTTAATCTCGCTAATCCGCGAAAAAGGAAAAGTTAAACTTCCCGCGACGATAACCATCAAATAATGGCCGTGTCTCTCAATTGTAATTATTGTACATGCCGCAGTCATTGCAACAGTATTTTTCCCGCATGCGCCGAGGTGTTCCTTAAATCAGCCAGTCATAATTAGGACGTACGTTACATGCCGAGTGGCAGAATGCACAGAATGTACGATGGACATAAAGCACAACGAAGTAGCGATGTCCATCGATCGAGGAATTCAGTACCGTTCGTGAGCTTTTTTCTTCCCTTTTTTATCGTATATATGTCGCACGTCGATCTAAACGATCATGACAGGGCAGAGGATTACTACGACGAGGGAGAGGTGAAAGGGAGGAGAAACAATCTAGCAAAGAAATCGGAGAAACTCGCTCGCGGTGATTTCTTCTGCGTTGCGACGCTCGCGTAGGAAAGATGTAGAACAATAATGGCAAGGGCTTGTGATATAACCGTATTTGTGACACGGAGCGACTCGCAGTCTGGATAAAATCACCAGTTTTTTCCCCCCCTGGCGGTCGTGATTAAGATTCCGAGCATATATCCGCCTTGTTTCTCGATTTCCTGGAACACTCGCACTTGGTCCCACTGTATCCGCTTATCGTTCCTCGTGTCGTACTTCTATAAGCGCGTTTATACATATGTCAAAGAAGTCTCTCTATATTATCATTAAATAGCAACATTTTTTGCCCTCATTTGCTCTGAAGCGAAATCACCTAATTGAAATTTCTATTTTTGCATCTAATGAATTATTATTCCAATAAATTGTGTCACAAGAAACAAAAGTATTGTGAGTTATGGTGGTTTGACGAAAGTATGTATACGATTCCTAAAAGCTAAAATTCGGAATTATCTGAATACTTTCAAATTTCTTATAATTATAATACAATATATAAGAATAGGAGCGTATACACAAGAAACTTGGTCAATTAAAAATGGAAACAACTGTTCAATTAAATTATTATGAAACAAATATTTATACAAGCAAGAAATAAAAGAGATAGAAAAAGTTTAGCTCCTTTAATGCAACACAATCAGTAGTAGAGATGAAGGTAACTATTGGGAAAAATTCCATCCAATCAAGTTGCTACGTAGGAAGAGCATCACCTCGAAGTCGAAGGGAATTTAAGCTCGCGATTTCTTCCGAAGCACTTGGCACACGTCATATAGGCGTATCTGCTTTAAAAAGCGACTTTAAACAGCCGCCTATGTTCATCGCGGAGAATAACGCGAGTAATTATGCGATCGGCGAGATCCATTAAAGCCTCGCTCGTCTTTATCGATGACATAAGAGAACTTTTATAGCGCGAGGATTCCTGCCGTCATCCTTTACGCGCGTTCGCTTCGCGCGCGACTATCCCCTCGCCTCTCATTAAAAACCCAGTTACATGCCGCGACTTGGTGCGGCGCAGCGCGGCGTGGCGCGGCACGGCGCGAGGTAAATTGCGCTTGCTTTACGGGACGAAAGCTACAAATGAAGACCGATGAAGAATTCGCTGCGAGCCTAGAGAGATAGAATCTTCCCGGATCGGAGAGCTGCCACTTGTTCGTAATTTGCCGACACGCGCGACAGAGGTGCCGCGATATCGCCGATCATTTTCACCGTGGGTACCGTTTAATGGAGCACACATTGAGCTCGCGAGCTCAAGCACGACAATGCGGCGGCGTACCTGCAGTACGCGGTACGCGTTGTTTCGACGAGTCATCGTCATCCGCCTCTCCTTGACAAGAGTAAGCAGCGAATGTTGAAATACAAATGTATGGGATGGTAATTCCGTTACCTGAAAGGGTAGATTAATATCTTCCTGTTATTTCAACAGCGAAACAGCTCCGACCTTATAAAACGGAAAAATACGATTTTAATCTGTTTATTCACTTTTATCATTTACCAAACTCACCGGATTTTACGACGAGGACATTAAGATAACTGCAAAGAGGCAGTCATTAATTCATCGATATTTGACTTGATATTTCTTCAAATTACTTTTTTACGAGAACCTTCATAAAATATCCGCTTGTAAATATACACATAAAAATATACATACATTTAAATGAATAAAAAACAGTTGCAATTTTCAAACTCGATATTTACTTCATGGATCTCTCGCATTAAAAATGTAAAACTACATTATATAAATAACATTGTCAAGACTGACATGTTTGGCAATACAACATAAACCAACAAAAAATCGTTGATTCGCAAAGTCACGTACATCAATATTCTTTATGTTAACGGCAGTTGTTTTTTATAATTTCGTATGGGCTGTGTAAATGTATGCGCGTAATCAAAATAAATAATCATATTTCGTGTCGTGCAACAAAAACAAACGCAAACAGTATAATCGCACATGCCTCGTTATTATTACTAACTGTTACGCGGACATTACGCAGAAATACGACTGCGCATCATTCAATAATAAATATGAATAAGAATGTAAATATTCAATAGACATGTAATTTATACGCCGTGCCTAGGAGCTAATTGCGGATGATGTTTCGCTAACGGCGGCGCGATTATAGCTCACTGTTTTTCCTCTCATTATCATCCTAAATACAGTACAAAATCATCACGCAGGACGTCGAGGATTCCTGGCCGTCACGGATCCGTTATGTACCGGTAATCGAGGCAATTTTTCTCCTCGTAGACACGGCAACCTTTTACTTCGTTGCCGACCTCCGGCCTTTATCTATTTACCACCTATCACCGCGTCATGCGGCCACCCGCGATACTAAATTAACAGCCATCGAATTAGATCCCGTCCACGTTTAGCTTCACTTTAAGCTTCCTCGCACGCTTTTATTATTTCCACATCATACAAATATGTTGCATAATTGCGTCCGCATTCACTTCTCATCAATTTGACTATCTAATTTGACTTTAGCTTTAGCTTTAACTTTAACTTCAGTTATATCTTCAACTTCAGCCTTTTACATATCGAAAATGCTACGTTTCGAAACGACTTTCTCCGAAAATAAACCGCATCTCGCGTTTTCGCATGTGAAATTATCATGAAATTTTGTTTCAAGCTTAATTCAACGTAAAAAGGATTCCAAAAATTTATACGCTTGACACACATTTACAACCTGAGAGATACAACACATCGTTACGCTGTTACGTTTGTACCTTTAATCTAAACAAACAATTTTATTATATTGTTTCTAAAATATGTGCGTCTGTAAGCAGAGAAAAATTAGCATTTTTTTAAATATTTTTCTACAAGATATAATAAGTCGAGAGAATCCCAAATAGCACAGGTGATTGTTATGACTTAAAAAAGATTTACCTTTTTAAATTCTTTATAAAGTTTAATCTATTCAAAGTGAATTCAAAAGAATTCCTTTTCGATAATTACAAACGGATTCCATAGAAGTATATCTTTTAACTTCTTATAGAATTCTTCTTATATCTGAAAAAGGAAATCACTCAGAATTGGTGACATAAAAGCATATTCTTTCTGAACTCTTAAGAACATTTTTAAAACAGAAACGGGATGAAAAAAGAATTTATTTCATAATTCGAGAATTCAACAAAATTTTTCTTTGAATTCTTTATGCTGCTTAGAATGTCAGGCTAAAGGTTTAACTCTTTGAATTCTACAAGTAGAACGTAATACTTCGCGCGACAGTTTATCGCATAATATTCCAAATATTCGAATCAATGTGGGATTGATAATCAGCAAATTGCACTTTTGGAACTTTACAAATTCTCGTGAATAGCAAAAAATCCTCGATTCCCGTTAGACTGGCCAATTAAATGAAATCGAGCATGAGATTTTTTATTCTCTCTTTGCGAGAACCAAATTTGTACTGCGAAGAGTTAAGAGTACGCTGATTGAAACGTCGTTCCTGATTTCAGACGAACATGCACGCGTCGTTCCCGTATGACGGCGGACGCAGTAGTGGCGGAGGTGGCGGTGGCGGGGGCGGCGGCGGCGGCGGCGGTGGCAGCGGTGGAAGGGGCGTCGAGTATGGCGTACGTCGTCCTGACGCCCTCCTACCGCCTCCAGGCCTCGACCAGACCGACCTCGTTCTGCACAGCAGCCTCGTTGACGACCCCCAGGTGAGCGACGATGTACGTAATCGCAACATATTTTCTCTATTATCATCCCTCTGACGACGCCTTCTCGCCCGCCGAGGATAAACCGCGTGATGTTTCTGCAAACGGAAGGGCTACGATTACTGCAAATCTGTTCCGAGACTGCCTGTACTTTTGCACGGGGTGGTAAACGTCGCAGTGACGTTTCAAGCGTTTCTCGTCTCGGGAACACTTGGAAGATAAAAATAATAATTGACAAAATGAGACGGTAGCATCAACATCATATTTCCTTCTTTTCTTTTAATCTCAGGCGGGGTTTATAATGATAGACTTTAAACTTACAATTAATTGTCAAAATTAAAACAGAAAGTAGAGGAAAAAGATTGAAGGTTCTCTAGCTTTTCAAATTATCTCTCGTGGTTAATTCCGTGGAATAAACGTTTGTCGATTTCTTTTGGATTACCTTTTTTGTGCAGAACGTACAAAAGCAGTTATGTTAACATCAAAAGTTTCAGCGTCCGTTAAATAGAATGTCAGACGCTTGTTACAACGCGGGACGGAATGCTGCGAAACATACCATACTTTGCTGTGGTCGAAAACATTTTTCCTTGTCTTAAACAAACGCATACCGGATAGTCGATTTATTGTACGCGAAAATATTCATGAAAAAGGATTAACTAGTAGTATTTCTCGACACAGTTAAATTTTCATATCTACGTTTTTATTTTTATCATAAACTTTTTAAACGTCTGCTGGAAATGTACATATATTGGACGTATCGAAAATGGTGTGCACTTTTCCTGAATCACAATATATCAGATTTTTTTTGTAGTTCAATATTAAATAAATAATGCTGTGATGAAAAAGATTTAATATTAAAAAATTCTGAAAAGAAAAATTAGATTCTAAAACTAGATATAAATTCACTTTTCTTTTTAAAAGAATTATATGCCATAATTATTTAGCATTAAACATTATAAAATAATTTGATATTATGCTAAGATGTTTAATTTCATGTAAAAACATACGAGTTTCATTAATTTTTATTTAAAAATTATTTCAAAATTTATTTATATATTTATAGATGAAATGTGAAGAAGTTTGATACATTGGATTTAATATGAATTATTTTTTATGTTTTAGAACACAAATGTGGACGATGGAGGGTTCATGAACGATCTGCCATTATTAAAAAGTAAGTAATTGCGAAAAAAAATACTTATTAATATTTAATAAAATATCTTCTTTAGATCTTGACAGAAACAGAAATTCGTGCAATCGTGAAATTATCAGTGCCGATTATTTATCGAAAGTTTAGGAGACAAGAAGTCCGATGCTGCTTTATGCAGACGCATATCTCGCGATAACAGTCTAACTTCTTGCAGAGATGCCCTTCGAATTTCGACTCGTAACTTTACGCCGCACGTAACACAAAGCCCGTGCCTCGCGATCATGGGATCGTTCGATTCGGAATTTATTCAAGGGGGTGAATTTACGCGTTGCATAAAATGCAACGCCCGCCACCTCGTAATAGCGAGGCGCCGGCGATAATCCCGACGTGAAACGGCCACTGCGCGGCCGGAAATATAAAGTAACCGCACCAGCGGGACTTGTCGCCCTTAATTAGAATTTATCTCTCTCTTGCTCTGCGTCGTGTCAAGGGCAGGCGATCAGATTTCTAACCGTTTACGAAAATAAACCTACGGCTCTATCTCTCTGCTCTTATGTAAAGGTGACGCGACGGTGGAGCCTTATCCGAGCGACCGTTCTCCACTCGTAATACCGATCGATGAACGAGAACCCGTAAATGGCAGAATTATCGAAGAGCGTCGTATTGAATCGCATGAATTATCTGCAGATTCGCGTGCACAGTCAAGTTTAACTCCCGGTTCCTTTTCTGTAATATAATAGGATTATGCTCTATACCTACTTGTAAAAAATAATCATCGAGATGAAAATCTGAATATTGAGTTTCATGTCCAATTTCTATTCTATGTTGCAAAATATTGTCTAATACTAGGTAGTAAAATAAAGTTCTTATTCGCTCTACACTGTTAAACTCGTAGTGTCAAATTATACTCATTTTTAACTATTCCATAGATCGCCACTGCTCCTACTCAATATTTCATTAATTTTTACTAAAAGCTAGGAAGGTAAAATTTTAACGAACATGAAAGTTAAATTAGATAAATTAACAACATATTGAGTAAGATTTACTCAATATGTCGCTAATTTTATCTCATTGTTTTAGTCAAATTAACCGAATATTCAGCAAGAGTAGTGGCAACCCATAGGAGTTTACAGTGTATATATTTACATTTGAATCAAATAATTTTCTCGATTTTTATGGAAGTTACACTCGCGGTGGATGAATTGTCTACTTTCCTTTCAAATAAACGATTCAAATGTTTCGATGAGGACATATCGCGCAAATAAAATTCACGTATAAAATTCCGCAACGCGCGACTTTGCCATCGCATAATTTCGAGGGAATTACGCGGCAAAGGAGGATGTATTACAGATCACGGTGAAGGCAGATTATAAGGAAACTTGCACCGTGCCCAATTCCGCGAGCGATACGCCTCTCGTTGACTTGTGTCAATGCGAGATCGAATCGCGGCCAGCGTCTTGCGAAAGTATCACGCTCACCCAAGACCGATCGTATTCGATCAACCAACTGAACGGAGAGGACTTCCGAGAGTTTGTCGTGGAGGTTACACCTATATGAAATACATGTGTAACTTTCGATCTATGAATTAATTACGAAATTGTACCGCGTTCCCGCCCAATATGGTAGCGGTAATTTACGTTGCTTTAGCCGAGAGGACGTCAAAAGTGCCGCGCGCTTTCTCCCGATCGCGCACATTAGAAACTAAAGTGAGAGGAATGTGATTCGGTTTAATTTTATTCCGATGCCTCAATTTTTAAATAAATTTTATGACAGACATAGTCGTAAAACCGTGACAAGTACAAAAGCAAAAATAAACCAATCGATTGATGAGACATTACGGAAGCTCCGTCGTATTAATTTTAATATCGACAAAATTAACGCATATCTATTAAATTTTTTTTTAAAGAGAGAAAGTGAATTGATCAATTTAGCCATTCGTACACGGAGAGAATTTTCTCTTAAAATTTAGCCTAAAAATCATGGTAATCGTGGGATAACTAAAATTTGGAAGATTTTTATAAATTCTCTCTGATTTATTCATATCTATCACAATAAAATATAAAATCTGTCTGAATAATATTACAATCTGCTTGGTAATTTTTACTATGTAGTTATAAAAATTTATTATGTAGTTTATAAAATTTCTGTTGTACATTTCACAAATTTCTATCATTTTCGATAATATTTAACAGGTTTTTTTTATTTTTATGTAATTGTCTAGTTATCCTACTCTTATCACCAAACATGTTAAAATTTGTAGTGAATTTTACGGTAAAATATAACGAAAAATTCTCTCCGTGTACATTGCAACAAAAGTCACGAGAAATTTTAAAGAGTGAAAGTACAAATTTAATAAAATTATAAATCAGTCAGTTTGACTGTTTTGGTAATTCTAGTATTAAACTCCATAAAAACGCATGTGGAGATCCAGTTGCGTAGTCGATGTAGCGATTTAGCAGTGTCATTTGGGAAATGTGTGATTGTAGGAAACAACGACTTTTAGAGCCCACATACGCGTACGGCCCACAAACGTATTACGCGACCCTCGTTTTCAACGACGATTTAATTCTTCTCGTCTCTTCGGATCGTCGCGTCGCACAATGGCCGAGAATCTACCGGGGCGCATGGAATCATACGTATACGCGCTGCGAGAGGAGGTGTGATGGTGGAAAAAGAAGAAAAAAAGAAATACAGTGCGTGCCCGCGGGCAGGTCGGATTTCGCTCATTGTCATTGTAATTTCTTGGCGGGGTGTAGTTTTCGGGGCGTTCCTCACCACAGGGGTATTACCTACAGATGGCTGTTTGTTCGAATGTCACCGAGGGTTATTATATGCCTCGTTACTCGACCTACGACGGCTTATTTGGCCGTCCTTTTTCTATTCTGCTTCTTTCGTCTCTCACTCTTTGCTCCCCTCTCTCTCTTTCTCTCTCTCTCTTTGCATCTCGCATCTTTTTTTGTTTTTTTTTCCTGATACCGGTATGAAATGCGTGCGTGAGATGTAACATTAATCGGATACAATATTATTTAAACATTTAAAATAAATATACATTAAATATGCGTTTGGAAAATATTCTTGTCTAACAATTTATATCGAAGGAAAATAATATTGTAATTTATTACTTCTTTAATTCAATCGAATCCTCCTCGATTTTTCTGTGAGATCGAATTTATTTAAAATACATTCATGACAACTTTCTATAGATGACAGGATGTATTATAAATCTCTTACACTTGCTCTCAGTCGTGTATCAATCCGAATCAGTGTCAGCAACAACGACGATATATAATATATATATATCCGATATATAGCTGAGCGCGTTCCGCTTCTCAGAAGCCGGTTATACAATTATCGCGGCTTACCTTGGCTCCATCACTCGACGACGATGATGACGACGTGCTCTAGTTTAGCTCCACTATAAAGTATCGAGGACGAACGAATTCTTTCGCTAGTAGTCTACGAAATTTCGATCGCATAGCTACAACAGGTTAGAGATATACGAATTTTCAATTGGCCAATTTTCGATCGTTTTAATTATGTACCTTAAAAAGCAATTGATTGCGCGTGCAATGGATTGCGGCTGAAAATAATTTAAAACAATATCTGTTTTCGACAAAGAAAAGGATATCGCGAATCATACTGTTCTGTAGTTTCAAAGAGAAAGCCTAACGGTCCAAACTCTTTTGAAAAGATGTACTTTTATTTCAAAAATTATTACTTATTTGTGGTATAAAGATATCCGACACAGTACAGATCTTTTTACTACGTATTTGCTAATTTATTTAAGGCAACATGTGTTTTACAACGTGAATTTGTACGGATTAATTTATTATTCACAGTCATAAGAAGAATCAAATGTAATTAATCATTCAAAGAAGGCCAGCCAACGACACAGTCATGCGGCTTTAATGGTTCTTTTCTATTCGCACTATTCAATATCTCCACTTTGCCGCTTCTTGCGAGTAAGCGGATGTTGATCATCGTGTTCTTTTTTCCCATCGACTCTACTTGCGACGTCAGATTGGCAAATTATGATAATAATTTTCACCCTTCATATTTATAATTATATTTATGTCTTTTGCTAAACATACGATCATGAAAATAAGAATGAGTTAAATTTAAATGGAATAATTCAGATCATGCGGCAACGTCGAGAGAAAAGTACGGTGATCAATTCCAAGTTTCCAGTGTTGAAAAGGTATGAGTGGCCTTCTTGTATTGTTCAGCAGGCGGGACCGTTTCGCGCCTGGTCCCCCCATCCGAATGGAGGGCATCCACCATCTTTGTATAAAGACAGCTAAACTCCTAAAATCAATCCCTAATGAAATTAACGATCACCACGTTGCTCCGTAGTTGCCCCGGGGGCCAGGTGGGAACCCTCTCGACGTGGAGCCCCTTCACGGCCGAAAAGTCACACCCCAGTCACACCAGCTAACCAATCAAGGTCGAGAAGTAAGCGAAATCGTTGGTACGCGTCGATCGGTTAAGTTTCCGGCGCGTTGATTGCCCAGGAAATTATTTGTGCGTGTCCAGGACGCACGTGTTGAGCGGCCCGGCTACGCGCTCAAGGCTATTCGCAGATGGAGATATTTCCCATAGCAGCAGTCACGTATGGTGGCGGTAATTGTTTCACGCTGACGCGCGTGCTGCCTCCGAGCTTTGTTTAGGATACCAAGTTCCCTCCATTCTTCCAAGTCATCATTTTCTTGTTACAAAATGTCAAATGGCGCGCACCAGCGTAACTCGACGTGGATCATGATTACGAAATTCAATGAATTCGAAACCCGCGCAGGGTTTAACTTCCATCGAAACGTTAACGCGAGCGTCGTGTGTCCACTATGTTTACGAAATACGATGAAATGCGATGTGATAATGACCTCTTGTCATAACGTTATTCACGAAAGCTGTGAATGTTACACGCAATTTCAAATTATCGTTATTATATCTCTCGCCGAGATAGGATACATCTTTTGACACATTCCGTGCCGCGCATGTCACACCAAACTTACCATTCATGCCGTCTAATATTTGAGTATACAATAGTCATCGCATTGTACATTTTCGATAATGTACGCGGCCCGAATGTCGTACAAAAACGGCGCGGCACATTTAAGTCAGCTTGGATCAGCCATTCTAAAAAGTTCGAAATGTAAAATGAAAATCATGCGTCATCTATTGATCTAGAGAGAGCTTTTTTTATTAAAGATTGTTAGCCTTGACGTATTTTTAACGCTTCGCAGGCTTGACGATCGCAGCTGTTTACAAAATCTTGGCGAGCGGCGCGCGGATGCAATAATTGCGCATCGCCCGTCGGTACTCTCCGTGAATGCCGTGGCTATATCAATTTATAGTATATCGATACACCGTCATAATAATCGACATTATATAATCGCGTCATAAATCATACGTAGGTGCGCGCGCCGCGCCGCGCCGCCGAGAGTGTGCCTCTCATTAGAATCACGGACGCGGCGGGACGGTTGCATCGCTCGTGCACGAAATGATTTCTCTAAACAGCCCGCGGCTGTGGATAATAGCGAATCGCCAGGCCGGCATCGGCGAGAGTTTCTTTTCTCTAACTTTACGACGCGCGGATGAATTAACGACGGGCATCGGCGTGCCTATTTGTCTCCGGCTCGTTTACATTTGTCGTCAGTTTGCTCTCTTCTTCCTCTGCTTCCTCCATCGACGTTTGAATCCCTTTCGATCTGGTATCATCCCTCCCTCCCTCCCCGCCCTCTTTCTCTTTGCTTACCGTTAACAATCCCAAGTTTAAAGCGTAAACTTGATAAAAGTAACATTTTCATAACAGTTTTAATAGAGTTTATTCTTATGATTGATTGGTACAAAAATGTTTGTTGACATTTATAAAATGAGGCATGACGAAACTTTGTTTGATTTTAATGTTGTAATTAAGGGTTTTTTTTTTCGCAATCATTTATTTCTCGGCGTGTTTTTCTGCTTGGATAATAGAGCATGAGGAATGCCGTTGATTGCTTTGACACGCGCGGTAACTTTTCTCAGAATTTTTAATTAATATTTAGTTTTTAATTGAATAAACTTTTGCATTAGACTCATTCGTTATTCATGATTGTTAAAGAGAGGATTCACTACATATAATGTATGAATATGAAGTGCATTGAGCAATTGCTAAGAATGGAGGATTGCAATTAATAATTTAATGAGAGAGAGAAAGAAAGAAAAGAAGGAAGAGAGAAAGAGAAGAGAACGAGAGATGATCGTTTTTATGTAATATTAATGAATCCTGGCGTTGCACGTGACATGCGCCAATTTTAATGCGTATTATCTGCAAGTCATGAACATATATCAATTTGCTATCTGTACATCTAAATGAACATTTCAAGCTACGTCATTGCTCAATCATCGAGCGTATATATTGATTGTAGAGGCATTTCGTCAATCCATCTCTTAATTGACATACTTTTCATTTGTCATATTCCTTTTAATTTGGAAAAAATCCATCCACGGCAAGTAACTTCTCCGTTAACTTCTCCATTAATACTTTATTATAATTAATTTATTACAATCAGTCAGCGGGCTATCGTTATTTGATAATATTAACGATATCATTATTTCTTCCATAGTTAGAAATGACATTTATACAAGACATTATATAAGCGGTTATTACGCTAGATAATGTTATTAACTCGATTTAAACAGCTTTCTATATAATGAGCCGACAATTATATGTCCAGAAATTATATGTCGGTGTACGTTCTCATCAAGGACCTTGAAACACACGCCTTATTCATGTTGTGGCCATAAAAATTTCTAATACGCCATCGTAAGATTTTCTTTCTTTTTCTTTTTAATCAGTGTAATAATACGCTTCTAATAATGCAAAATTAAACTTATTTCCGAGTTTTCAAGGGCAATTGAAAGAAGAATGTATCGTCATTCTTGTAATAAGTCAACAACGATCGAACGACGCCGCATTATACACTATAATCGCTGTCTTTTTAAATTTTATATGCCTATCTTTTATACATTGTTCTGCTAATGTTCTTTCTGTGGTAACAAGAACCACTATTATCTTAAGAATTGGCTTGAATAACGACATGAAAGATCAATGGAGCCTGCATCTCGGGAGACGGCGCTCAAAGAAACATATCGACGACGGAACAAACTTAGGCAACACGAGAAAATAACTGGATCGAGAAGGTTTCGTTTTCTTTCCTTTTTCTTTTTTTTTTTAAATCTACGATTTTAAATTAAAGACTCGTATGGTCGCTCATTCATCAACAGGCTATCGATCAAATTGAAGCACAGCTGCTTCGCTTTAACATATCATTACACTATTATCTTGTTATTTCTCTTATCGAATTCAATTAGACTACTGCATTCACAATCTTCAGTTTCACTCTAGACGACTCAATTGAATGAATTAATCATGTGTCTTGCAAATATTTTATTGCATACCGTATCTTGAGTGTATTATTTCTTGATAAAAACAAAGAGAACATTTTAATAACGATAAGGATAAGAATTAAAAAAAAAACGAATCCTCTCTAAATTATTTTAAGCATTACAAGCAGGAAAGTATTATAAAGATTCAGCTATCAAGTTTTAAAAAACGCAATAAAATTGTATGTGTATCCAATATAATATCATATTCGTACGAACAACTCAAGTAAAAATGAGTTCATCATTGTCTATTGTCTATACAATTGGCATGCTTAGCAATAACCGTGCAATGTCTGTACATTTAATGGACTCTAGATGCGACTTTAATGACAATATTATGCTCAGATTTTGATGTGCAATCGCGGTATCGATGTAACGACTTCCTCGACTTCTCTCTCTATCGGACATGCATTCTGCACATTAACGTGCCTCTCGGTTCTCACGACCACACCGGTTTTTCAAGAAAACCGAGAGAACGTATGCATGCCCACCTACGGCGAAATTGTCGCGTTTCGCCACCGTCTCAATTGCCACAATGACGGGCAATCGTGTTTCGGTCCTCACAGCCGGCGCCGCCGCCGTAGTCTCCTCCCGATCGCTTCCGTTGGAATGAAAATTATCTGCAATCGCTATTAGCCAGCGAGGATATGCCTGCAGAACGCTGCTACCGTGCCGGCGCATACGTGTCTATTGCCAGACTTTTCTCAAGCGCTGAAAGTAAAACGACTGGCCTACCAGGACGGGAACGCGGTGAAATCGTCCGGAGACAAGTATAATGCAGTTAAATAGCTGGACACAAACAGCTGGATTGCGACATATCCAAAGTTCGTCGCAATCCACCAGAGTGGCCGTATCGAGAATGTTTTTAATGTGACTCTTCTGCGAAACTGACTGAGTTTCACGAAGCGGGAAGATAAGGAGAAAGAGAAAAGACACAAGGATTTATAACGCGGGCTCTGTAATAAATGCGGCGCGTCGCCGGGGCATCGCTTTTAGCTTCGCATTTGCGTTGTTACATTTCCTCGTACACCGGCGACGTACATATATTTTGCCGCGCGCACGCGAATGCCTACGCGAACGATTAATTTCTTCCTCGACTATCGCGTAGTCGCGGTTGTTGTGACTCCTTGTAACGCGAAAGAAATCCTATAGCGAGATAAGGAGGAAGGCAATCGACGGCGGTCGGCTGAATGGTGGATGCGAGCGGAGAACAGATGGGTTCTCTCTCAGCGTTTCGAGCGAATCTCCGCCTTCAGTATCGTCTTAGACCATTGTTGTTTATGATGTATCTCGTTAGACATTCTCTATGAACCGCGGCTCTATGACAGGGAATACTCGGCCGCGATCAAAACCGGCCGGCACGTTGTTGTTGTGCAACGCGTTGTGCGGAACGTAAGTTTGCGTTACTTAACCGCCGACTGAGATCTTTCTTTGATCGAACCGAGCTTCGCGAGCGAGCGGCGAATCTAATCTCGCGAGTATCGCATCTTTTGTCAAGATCGCCGACGCGTCAGTACATTCATCTTCGATGTTTCCTCTCCCCTTTTTTTTCTCCCTTTCACAAACGATTCTCTTATTTATTACCGTGATTGTCGGTTTTACCGAATACCTGCAGATCTTAATTATCATTCTCCCGTCGAAAATTTTCATTTTTCAATCAGCTATAAATAGATTTTACTTGTAAAAACATTATTTGAGATTTCAAGTGAGGATTTCGACAAGCGCGCGCGCGGTACAGCTTTTAAATCGAATTCTACTCGAATTTTCGAGTAGAATCGCGTATATCGTATTACTGACGCAACGATACTCGACTCGTTTCCATTCAACCTCGTTTCAACAAACGAGCACCGATTAGCCAACAATCCCGATGAACCAAGTCATACAAATAGACGCGCATTTATCGCGCTGACAGACGACGAAACCTTTCCGCACCGATTTCACCTTGCGGATCGTATTTATCTTATTTAACAAGATCCCCCACTCGTGCGAGTGCTATAAAATAGAAACGGCGAGCGGCTCTCATGCCGAGAGAGGGAGAGACTCTTGTTGATGGTTAAGCGTCCGCTTATTGTCATCACCTTTGACTCTCGACAATGTTACTGCACTTAGGGACGGTTGTAAAGTTGCAATATGTTGTTCGAATGCCTAGTGCCTAGTCCGCGACAGCTTTGCCTTTTACGGCAAACTACCTGTCGGCCCGTAGCTCAGCAGCCGACGGCGATGAGATGAGCAGCTGATCTGCGCGGCTGCATCGATTTATCACTTTTCCACGCTATCGACTTCGAAGTGGAATTTAATTAAGCCGCCCATGGCTCACGGCTCGCGGTCGATGGTTTTACGAGCCTCTCGTCGATAAGCATATAGCTGTAGTCGCGCCGCATTTCCCAATAACTCTCTCGCGCACACGCGTCTCAGGCTCCTAATTAGGATTAAATAGAAACGATTATGCAAATCGAGATTTGCTTACCGCAGTCTTGCACACGCTGTGCCTAGTTGCACTCGTTAAAACTGCTATAAATCTCAGACTTTACTCGCTTCTAAAAATTATCATCTTCCTCTATCCCGATAAAAATCATCTTGCCGTGGCAATTTTCTTGACGTTATCAGAATCTATACTATTCTCAACTATCTGTATAACAAAGATGACTGACACTGATGCTAAGAGTACTTAAGATTCATATGTAATATTGTCCATTATCGAGCTATTAAAAATTTTTCTAATGATGTTTAATCAAAGCCTGATATATGTAACCTGTTTTTAATGATATACAATGCATCGAGTTATGCCTAATGTATTTGAAAAATTACTTAGTATTCTCAATCCCAGCTCGTTATAAAAACTTGTATTTAACTAGATATATGTATAACACCTCGACGTAGAGGAATAAGAAATTATACCAAATTATTCTGTATTATGTAATAATTGAATACGTTAGTCGATATAATGGAAAACACAAGCATGTATTCTAATGTGATTGGCACATATAATTAAACATAGCAATCTTCGATCGTTTATTAAACGACAATTTGGCCCGCGAAAATTACACACAAGCTGGAAAACATTTTATTTTAATAATCTCATAATTCATAAAATTACTACTCTGTATTAATACTACAAATGCAAATTACAAATGTAACTTTTTCTTAAAATGTAAATCTGTGAATGCATGTGAATGCCGTTAGAGTAATAAGATTTATTTTCGTAGCGGGTATTCTTATTAAATTAATGTTTGAAATCTGTGTATGTACATAAGTTTATTTCAAACACTATAAATCATTCAGCTAAATAAATCTTTCTATAATTTAAGCATACTTTATATATTATCTTGTTAATATCATTTTCAATAATCATTTTCATAGAAAATTTGAAATTTTAAAAGAGTTTCATCAACTATTTCTATTGTCTTAAAATAAACAAGAAATGTTTATGAAATTACCTAAATTCAATTATGTTAAAGCAAAGTTAATGTTTAAGCAGTATCTTTTCAATTCTTTTTATGCTACTTTAAATAGAGAAATCTAAAATTCTGTGTTATTTCACAATATAAATGCGGAAGAGACCAACGTACTCGAAGTAATTTTCATTCACTTATTCCGCTTGATGCTTCGGGCACAGTTCGAAAACAGGAGAAAAGCTTGTGTTGCGAGCCGAGTCTTCTTATAGGTTTCTTCGGAGATATTTCTCGGAACAGACGCGCAAGAACGCGAAGACGTAAGAACGTAAAGTGCTTCCTGTGTCATGGTCGCGCGTGATTCAGGCTGCAGTGTAATCGAGAGATTTCAGACGCGTATAAACGGTTACGAACGATATATATGCACAAACTTTATTATGGATCTTAACGTTGTACAAGTTATCGAGTCGATCTGCAATTATTAATCGAGGGACAACCCGCACCAAGTTTCGTTCCGCGACGCAGGCTGAATCTGCGATAGCGTACCTTCGCGCATTGACAAATTGTCTAGCGTTATTTTCCTGTGCGCTAAGGTATCTAAGGTCTGAGTTACAACGACGGCAATTTCATGAGAAAGAAATTCAAGTGCGTATCAAGTGTGTCGTTGCTCGAATACAGAAGCGGAGCACATCTCGGAGCGTACGACTCACGCGATTGTTATCTCGATAACTCGCACATTCGAAGACACAGTTCGCTCCCTCTCTGCTGAATATTCCAAATTATCCTTCGTTGGTACTTATTCTATTTCTCGGCGTTCCCGAAATCCTGGGACGAAAGAGAAAATATCTCTCAGTTTTATAATGTATATATTATTATGTACAATTATATAATGTATAAATATATATACATATTATATATTTTATAAAGTATAATCATATTTAATGCTACATCAATACATTACGCACGAATTGAAAATAAACCTGTCATATAACAATAAGATTAGTCGTGATTTATGGTGGACGAATCTCGAATCGAGTCTTACGAATCCGCTTATTTTCGCCACGGTTATCGAATTATCCGACATAGGAGTGAGTAATTAAGCAGCGATAGAGAGACCGATAGTGGTTGTCTGTCCGATGAGTGAGACGGTTTCGCAATTCACACGAAAGGTTACAGCAGCTCACGATAATTATACGCTTTGCATTATAGATGCCGACCCTACGGGTAAAATAAGCGAAGCCTGAGCTATCCTCATTAAATAAATTAATAATACGTTCGTAAACCGTTACTGGAATCGAGATAAGTGTTCGAGATAGCAACATCGGACGGTTAGAAATGCTCGCAGCACTTAGCGTCTCTAAATGATGTTCTCTAACGACGCGTACGTGCCGCCGTTGGCGTACTTGACGAACTGAATCGTAACTGTCTTTTGAAAACTATGCGTTTCGCGATAGATTCGCAAGATTTCAATTAAATGCGACCATAAATTCGGCGACTGCGTCAGGTCTCGGATTACGACGGCAGTGAAAACAGTTTGGATTACTTCGCATTCGTAAATTCCGCGTAAATTTATTATTATTTATCTGAAAGAACGACTTTAATAACTCTCCTTAATATGAGAAAACAATCTCCATGAATTTTAAGGATCAGTTGTGAAAACAGATAACAAGTTGACCTTAAATCTAATGCGCGTAGATACGTATATGCGAGAAAAGATATAAAGTATAATATACTCGTATGTCATAAAATATGTTTATGAAGTCCAATTATTGCAACTTTTTTTAAAATGTTAATCTGTGAATGTATATGTTAAAGTAATAAGATTTATTCTCTTATCTGACAACTTTATTAAATCAAGTAGTTGAACTCTATACTCTTTACTTCAAACGCTACAAGTATCAGATAAATAACTCTTTTACCTATCATTTAAATATATTTTATATTTCTTGTTTTTAATGTCTGGCAGAAAAATTTAAATTTAAAAAAAATATCGTCAGTCTAGCTAAACATGTCTATGCAAGAATCAAGCAATTAGCTGCAATCCATGATGCAAGAATATATATATGTACTGAAAAAAATTCTGGTTAAAAACGGACGAATCAGAAAATCTTGTAGGATTAATCAAATATTCTGGTTATTATAATATAGAACTCAATAGAATAAAGTCACCAATACCGGCACACCAGTTTCTTTTTCAACAATATTTCTTAAACAAAAGCTAAAAATAAAAGTTTTATGGCAGAAATATAAACCAGAAAGTGTCTTCTATCAAATGGTATAGTAGTCATTATAATACTATTTCGTGTTTTATAAATAATTCATATTTTCGCAACACATGTCAAAAAGAGTGACTGAGAAATTGGGCTTCAAAACTGGAACACGTATTTAAGGTTACAATAAGTGAGGTAAAACTTGCCAATTTTGATGATCTTATCAGATCTATGTTACTATACCTTTTATTCTCACTAAGAAATGTATCGTTGTACAGCGATTTTATGTTTTAAACCGTATTATGAGAAAAAAGAATATGAAAGAGCAAAAAATAAATAAATTGTTTAACTAAGTAGGAAAATATATTTTTATATATTAACAACTAATATAAATAACTTATATAAACAACTAATTTTATAAAATTAGAAGGTTAGAACAGAACATTTTGAGAACAAAAGCAATTTTAAACCTATGATCTGTTCTCACGAAGAAATGTAGACCGCTAACGCTA